>JAAMXJ010000434.1:151564-214840 GCA_019693375.1 Asterochloris erici
CCCCCCCCCCCCCCCTGGGAGGTTAAGCAACCTCAGCATGTGTGCACCCTCCCATGATACTTGACAGACATCGGCTCAGCCATGTTGCGAGTGAACGCCCAGTCAGACACAGCACCAAATGGCTGTCGGGAACAGGCTGACAAAGAAAGGGCAGGCACAGACACCAGACTGCCTGGCTGGTGGGCTGACGCAAGCCTCAGCCCAGCCTCAAGTTGTGGCTGAGCCCACTGCAGGCGGCCAGGCAGGAACCTGAAGGCAGCGCAAGCCATGCCTGACCTAGAAAGACATTAGCCTGCAACCTCCAAAGCAGTTGGGCAATCACTGATTTCCTTGCAGGGCAGCTGTGTTGGTGGGGGGATGGGCTCAGCGCTGTGAGCGCAAAGCCTGTGGGTACGCAAATGCTCTTTGTCAGGTGTAGCCCCCCAGGCTGTGCAGGGTGACTCCTGCCAGTATTGTCGCGCCATCAGCGCAGGCACTGCTGGCACTGTCACAGGGCTTCAAGCTCTTTGCCGGTGCACCAATTTTGCTCTCCCTACAAGCACATGTTTCAGCAGGTACACTCACCTGTGCCGCATGGTCTTTGAGACTCTCTGCGCACCACGCACAGTCGAGGAGTGTCTCAGCAATTGGCCATATCTTAGCGACCTTCTTGTAGAGGGCCATTGCTTCTGCAAAGCGCCCTGCATTTCTTGCACCATCGGCGCGCTGCTGGTGCTGCATGGCACAGATGATGAGCAGTGAGCATGGGCGCTTGTCAGCGGCAGGGACTGCACATTGTATAGACGCCCATTTAGCATTCTGGACTGGCCAGCATCAAGGCATCATAACCATCAGGCACACAGAATTACACCTGCTTGGCGGCCTGGCGCAACCCAGCACGAGATGCTCGAAACTGTGCCAGCTTGAGGTCGATGTCAAGTTGCTCACTGGAGGCCATTGATACAAACAGCAGCCAATCAGCTCCAAAACATTTCACTTCCAATTGCTGAATCGTCTCTGGTCATGTAGTGTGTGATGTTCTCTGCAGGCCAGCAGCATGAATCCTCTGCACATGCTCTTTGCCTCTGCGGCTTTACTTGCTGCACTAGGCACCGGCTACAGCCGGTACTCCCTGGCAAACATGCAGCGAACAAAAACCCCAGGCCCCTATTATGAGGGCTCCGCAGCAAAGGATCAGCAGAGGTGAGAGCACCGCTTGCTGGGTTTCCTGCACGATTAATTTACATGCAGAAGCTGACCAAGCAGCTCCCTCAATCTTAGCAGACATATGCTTCAGCAGTGCCCTTGCTGACTATCATCAGTGCATGATCTTCATCACTGTGGCATTGTAAATTTCCAAGGGCTCATGCTGCAGGATACGCATCCTGAAGAGCAGCAGGGATACTGGAGGGCTGTATGTCACAGTTGAGGAGCTGTTCCGAAAAGGCATGGAGGGCTTCATCACAGACAAACAAGGCCACCCTCCGTGAGCTTTTACTGATTGCCTGGTTCATTGTTGCCGACAACTGTTGCGACTGCCTGGGAGGTGCACACTGACAGGAAATGTTTGTGCCTGCCACTGCAATTGCTTGCCTGGCATGCAAGGTGGCCACGTAGTGGTGGCACTACTTGCTGCTGCTGCCTTGAGTATGGGACACTGCGATCTGCAGTGTAAACATGGTGCCAGCCAACTGAGCCTCTGCTCAGCCACCTATATAGGCAACTGGACATCAGGTCCAATTTTTCTGCAGGCTCCACATCCACCCCAAACAGAATGAGACCTTCGTGGTTAAACAAGGTCGCATGGGCTACCAGATCAAGGGAATTGAGGGCTTTCTAGATGTCGGTCAGACGATCACAATCCCCTCGGGTGTTCCACACACCTTCTGGAATGCCAATTTCCACAAGGACACGCATGCACATATGTTGCTAGAGATTACGCTTACCCCTGCGCTCCATGCTGAGGAGTTGTTCAGAACAGTTTGTGGCTTGGCAGTGGACTATGGCGGCACGCTCAAAGATGTCAATAAACTGCAGCTGATGCTCACAGTTGAGGAGGGCGGTGTGCGGCTGGCACACATGCCAACCGCAGCTAACTTCGCAAGCAAGTATTTGGTATCGCCACAGGCAAGGCTGCTGGGCTTTCAGGCATTTTATCAAGAGTACTGTGGGTCCTCTCAGCAATCACATAGCTATAGCTTGCATTGATGAAATGGTAGAACAGGCTGCAGGCAAAGATTTAGCGGATGAAACTTGACACCTGGGGATGCACTGAAATGTTGCCTGCATGTAGCCCGCCTGCGTCTCAGTAAGCTCATCTGTCTGACGTAGCATCCATAGCAGCAGCTTGAATCTCCACAGAGGCCGCCTGCTGGCAGATCTGACACCTCCCGCATCCCCACCCCATGAAGCAGCAGCTGCTTTGTCTGCTGCTGGGGTCTCCTCAATGCAGGTCTCACATGTTGCGTATGTCCATTCAAGCAGAAGCCTCTGCTGCTACTTTGCTCCGGGTACATCCGTGCAAGGCAGACACCTGTGATGCCCTGCATGCCTGATACTCGCCCACAGGAGGACAGCCCTGCCTCTCAGCTGCTGCGCTTGTTCATGCTCTGGGCTTGCCTAGCTGTGACGGCTGATGACCATCTGGCTGTCAGCTCGACGATGTCTCCTGGATCACAGTCCAGCAGCGCCTGCAGAAGCAGCACCTGTACCTGTGGCTGTGTTAGCAAGATGCTAAGGTGCAGCAACTTTCAGTAGAAGGTATCAATGCTCTCAACTTTGGCCATGTGAGTGCCAGGCAACAGGTAAGGCTTCCATCCTCTGCACGGCAGCCTGCATAGGTCTGAATGATGCCAAGAGTGCTGCGTGCACTTTTGCTGTAACAAGCAGTGGTATTGACTAGTCAAAGTCCTATGACTACTACGGCAGATCACAATGAAGGTCCTTCTGACATCAGTGCTGATATTGTTGGTCCCAGTCTGCTGTTTCAAAAGTTTCCTGCAGCAAGCCAGGTCAGATCTACCATGGCTTGTTGAGAGACGCAGGTGATGTCCACCTGATCTGACATCTAGAGCCCACTGCACTGCAGCATGCACACTGCGCATGCTTGCCTACATTGACACTGCATACGCCTGCCTGTGCATGCAACAACCTACAAGACCTACATACAGGGGCTTGCTGCTGGTCTCAGAGTATGCTTGGGATGTATCATGCATTAACTGCAGCTGAGCCGGCATGCATTTTGCAGGGCCTTGCACCAGATCCCAGAGATCAAATGGGAAGAGGAGAGGACGAGTGCTTATTTGAGGTAAGGCGTCGTTCACTGTTCAGCCTGGCACAGCTGCATCAGGTACTGTCGTGGGATGCTGTGCTGATGGCAGTTGTGCTGGTCCTGGATCAGCATCGGTAGGCATGGTGCCCAGCAGTGACTCATCCAACGTGCTGGCTGCAACAAGCTTGAGTGCAGAGTCTCAGTCACCTCTGGTGTCCGGCAGGGGAGAGCTGGACAAGCTGGGCATCCACTACAGGCACCCAGTTGCCAAGCATGGCATCGTTGCGGAGATAGGCTCGGGCAGCCCCCGCTTTGCTCTGAGGACTGACATGGATGCTCTGCCCATTGAGGTGTGCCCTTCGTCTGTCGTTGCCCCTAGTTCTGCAGCTGTCAGAACAGAGCTGCCTGAAAGCCGAGCAGGGAGGAGGCCACGCTTTCAAAAGCCCTGCAACTCAGGTGGCTCTTGCAGCCCGCATTGTCCCTCAGCAGCTGTACTTCTGCTTTTGCTGGGCAGCCACTCTCACACGCTGCTTTGGGCCTCCACACAGTCTGCTGCCTCTCATGCCAGCGCTTTTCACGCCTCATGCATTTCAAGGCGTCAGCATGACACGGACTGGGACCATGCCTGGCAGGCAGTCCAGATGATCCAGGCACCATGCAGTGCAGGAGCAGCTAGAGGTGGACTACCGAAGCCGGCACCCCGGGATGATGCATGCCTGCGGGTAGGCCGGGGCGGTGTGTGGGAATCTGCCAAGGAAGGCTGCTTGCTGCATACGTGCATCCACTGCTGACGGGCTCAGCGCAATCCAAGCAGCAAAGCAGCAGCTGAGCTGCTCACAGAAAGTATGTCTTCCAGTTAGTAGCAGGCCTGCACAGACAAGGCGTGCCTGGTGCAGGCACGATGCTCACATGGCCATGCTTCTGGGAGGTGAGGTCAGCAGCCATCACAGTCATTGCGGCCTGGCACAGTGTCTGCCTCCTGCTGCACAGATACACTGTCTTGCCACTGCATTGGGAGTGCAGAAGGCATGTTGGCAGGTGTATCATCCAGCTTACTGTCATCTGAGCACCTTCTCTGCTTGGGGCCTGGTCGCCAGGCTGTTCTACCCTTTGGTGACGCCCCCACAGTGCATTGATGGAGGTGACCAGCCCGTGTGCCCGTGCCTGCTGCAGCTGCCAAGCTTCTGAAGGCACGGGAAGCAGCGCTGCCTGGCACAGTCGTGCTCCTGTTCCAGGTGAAGCTGAGGCGTGTGCTGTGCAACTTACGTTTCTGGACTGCTTGTCTGGATACTGCTCATATGAATTTGAGTCGGCGGTCATTGCTGCAGCCTGCTGAGGAGGGAGGAGCGGGGGCCAAGGTCATGGTGGATGAGGGGGCCATGAAGGGAGTAGGAGGAGTGTTTGGGCTGCACGTGTGGCCCACCACACCTGTGGGAACCATCCAAAGCCGGGCAAGCAGCAGCAGTAGGGCTTGGGCCAATGCCTGGACTGCATGTGTCTGGGGTGCCCAGAGCACGGGGGACACAAAGCCCATGCACCTGGTCGAGGAGCATGGGCACAGCTTGGAGGGCTTTTGTCTGCATGGACGGCCCAGCACACCTCTGAGCACCATGCAAAGCAGGCAGCGGTCAGCTGGGGTAGTGCTGGGGCTCCATGTGTCCCCCACACTGCACAGGCATGTCGCACCCTCCCACACACGCATGTCACACCACTCCCAGCAGCGTAGTCACAGCTTGGAACATGATCTGGGCTGCATGTGTGGCGTTGCCTACACACGCACTGCAGACCACTTCAGACACCAGAGGGCATCAGCACAGGCTAGAGGGTCGCCCTCAACAGCAGCGCCTTGGACCCCCCCTCCTCCCCCCCAAACACCTCCTGGTATAGTCGGCACCTGGGCAACTGCACAGCAGAGGGGTGTGCAGGCCCGACAATATTCCAGGGGACAGCTTGCATCCCGACTCCGGCATCCCAGACCTTGTCTGGCTTTGAGGGGATGGCGCAGCGCCTGCCCCCAGCCGCAGGGTTGCTGCCTTCGGCCACATGCGCCGCCAGCAGGCCTCGCCACTACATTCACCTGCATGATCAGCCCATTCCAGCTTGCCTCATGCTGACATGTGGCGACCTACCCTGACCAGCAGTCTTCTCATCGCTTGGCCATGCTCAGCAGCCTTGCACATGCCACATCGCTGCTGTGGCCGCTTTCAGCTCTCTGTGAGGCGGCCCAGTGCAGACTTGCTCTCCTGATTCGGTGGTGCAGGCGGGGGATCTCATGGCGGCCACTGACAAGTTCTGGATCACCTTTGCAGGTATGCCTGTGCTTTGAGTGGCACCTCCTGAGCACTGCAGCAGCGACAGCCAAGACCCTTCTGCATGCCATTCCACCGTCACTGAGACCTTGCATGCCTGCCTACAAGCACTACCTGGGACACTCTTTTAGGGCCTTCAAAGTGTCATCCTGTCAAGCCCAACAGCAATTTCAGCACTTGGTACCGGAAAGGAAGCTGCTGGGTGCATACTCTGCCTGCTGTTGCTGCGCCAGGCAGCAGGTAAGCCTGCCAGGCTCCCATCCTTGGTCTCAGGGTGCAAGCTTCCACTGGTGCTGCTGCGCCAGGCAGCAGGAAAGCCTGCTTGGCTCCCGTCTGTGGTCCAAGTGTGCATGCTCTGCCTGCTGTTGCCCCTCCTGACCGCCTCCAAGCTGCCTGTCCCATCCTGCAGGGCGTGGCGGCCACGGGGGCACCCCTCAGGTGGTCGTCGACAGCGTTGTGGCTGCATCGGCCGCTGTGATGAACCTGCAGCCCCTGGTCAGCCGGGAGACGGACCCCGTGCAGGGCGCAGTGGTGGGAGTCACCCGTATGAACTCAGGTCAAGCTGATTGAGAGATGCCGCAGAATTAGGGGACGCCGCCTGCCATTGTGCAGTGCTGTGCTCCGAGTGCAGAGCGCAGTTGGGGAGTCACCCGTCCCAACTCACTGCATTCACACCAGGCAGCCCCCTGGTGAAGTTGGAGTCCTGAGGGTGGATTGCTTCAGGAAAGGGTTCTTGGGATGCACGCCTGTGCCAGGTGCTGTTTGCACAGCCTGCCTCAGCTGCAGCGGGTGCCCAATGCGCCTCGCCCCGGGAGCAGCTTCCAGAGGGAAAGCCCCTGCAGTCGGCTGGCCTGGCTCTGCATTGTAGGGCTACCCAGCATAAGAGCTGTCTCGAGAGACACTGCTCATCAACCCATTGATGCTTGTCAATACATTTGCTGACTGCCGCCCTGCCTCATCACCAGCAGCAGTTTAGCCCAGCTTGCCCTGCAGGACAGGAATGTACCCTGCCTGCTAGCAACAAGCTGCATGTATGCAGAGCCACTTTGCGCTGCCACCAATAAAACACCAGGAAACCCATGCCCTGCCTGCTGTGGGGTCATGCCTGCCTCCTGCAGGGCCTTGTCTGCAGATGTAGTCCACGATGTTGCCCTTGATGCTGGCTGCCTGCTTCTTGACAATCTCTCACTGCAGATGGGCATGCGGAGCCTGGCTGTCCTCTCAGCAGGGCCGCCACGGCACACACACAGCCTCACGCGGCACTGTTTGCCAGATGCTGAGGCTGACTTGCCTGACAGAAAGGTCCCTGCTAGACTCTCTGCTACAAAGCCTGTGAGTAGGACCGCCCTGCCGACCAAAGCTTCCCAACATCCCTGTCAAGAAATACACATACACCATATTTCACTCCACCCCAACAGCTGCAAACTCCTGTCCAAGCACATCTTGTGGCCCTGCAAGCAATTAAGTTGACAGCTCAGACCCACAGACTAAAGAACTGCCTTTGCTGCCCCAAAGCTGTGTGCTCCCCTGCATTGTCCATCCTCTGCTGCAGGCCAGGGCTCTCCCAACATCCATGCTGACAGCACCAACATCACAGGCACCATCAACGCCTTCACCACCCCACAGCTGGACAGACTGCGCAGACGAGTGGAGGAAGTTGTGATCGCCTCTGGCGCCATGTATGGAGCTCAAGTCAGCACTCAGTGGACAAAGCAAGCATATGTGCCTGTGCGCAACGATGCTGGCATGCTGGCGGTGGTGCAGCAGGCCATACAAGGTGGGCGGCAGCAGCCTGAGGCATCATGAGGCCCGTCAGGGTCAAGAGCTGTGTATGGCGCATGCTGTCTGAAGCTGGGGTGGCCCCATGAGTGGGTGGGGCAGGCTGGTCATGGGCGTTCTGCAGTGCTCTGCACTTGCGGCCCTGAGTCCTGCATTCCTGGCGCTGTCTGCTTTGCACATGCTAGCTGAGGCGGGATTGCGTGCAGCCACTTCTGAAGCAGTACCCCCTTTGCTCTGCAGGGTCATGCTGAGGAAATGTCATGTTCGCAGCTGTGTCTGACATGCCTGGTGTTGTGTGTCGTGCAGGCTTGGGCCCTGATGTGGCAATCTTTGAGGAAAGTGATAAGACCTTCATGGCTGAGGACATGGGCTTCCTGCAGGGTGAGCAACATTGACTGCACTGCACTGCAGGGCTCGGCCCTGATGTAGTCAAGTATCAGGATATAGACAAGACCTTTGTTGCCGAGGACATGGGCTTCCTGCAGGGTGAGCATGTCGGCCTCCAACTTGCAAGCATGTAGCATGTAACTGCTTTTGTGCTGGTGGAGCCTGACTGCTGGCGCTAGCGGCTGCATACGGCCTCTGCATTGCACCTCTCTCCCTAGTGTGACTGCTGGCTCTGTTGTTGCTGCACATGAGTGTGGGCCTGCTAAGATTGGCTGTGTGCCTGGAACCTCCCCAGACAATGTGTGCTGTGTGGACATGAACTAGGTCAGCAAGAGACGCTCTACGCTGCAGATGAGGTGCTCTCAGTTGTGCTGCTTCTTGGGCCCCCACATGAGTCGTCAGGACGGCACACACTGCAGCAACCATGCCATACCTGCTGCAGAGGCTGCGCCTGGGACTTTTGTCTTTTTGGGGATTGGAGATGAGAAGAGCGGCACAGCCAATAAGTTGCACACCCCAAAGATGCAGATGCTGGAAAGCCAGCTACCAGTGGGGGCAAGCCTGCATGCCAGTGTTGCCATGGAATGGCTGCAGCAACAGCAGCTCATCAGGTCAGCATCTGTTCAGAGGACGGAATTATGATGCTGATGCTCACAGATTGTTATACAATGTCTTGTCTGTGAGCACATGCTGCTTTTTGAGGAGGATGCTGCAATGTTACAAAAGTCTTCATCCAACAAGACTGTGTGGGCATCAACAAATATTGCACTTGCAAAGAATGCGGCGGCATGTTTCACAACTCAAACGACTGCGCAACTGTGGTCTGCTGCAAAGACCTGTAAAAGCACTGCGAAGCAGGCCTGCCATTGTAAACAGGCCCCTCACATGGCTGCCCACAGCCCAATCAGTTCTGAGTGTGCAGCTTACAGCTGCAACAGAGGGTAATGAGCAAGCACTGTATCAAAGATCTAGTCCAGCTATACAGTGCCAGCTCATATGGGTGGCAACAGCCCAGTGTTCAACAAAACGCGGCGGGTGTGAGCTGCAAGATAATCCTGCTTGGTTGTCAATCGCGGTGTGATCCCCTGTGAACTACTTGGACCTCGACGGATGGATGGAAGATGAATGCTGGCAAACAGACTAGGGACAACTTGACTCAGCCAGCATCACGCCGGAGAGGGGCAACACCTGTCCAGAGTCTTGGGCAAACTACTGGTACGTGCATCTGGCTCAGGGGCTGGCCTGCCCATGCCAATTGGCTGACTCTTGCGCCTGTAAGGTGCGTCAGCCGTTGACAACCTCCACAGCCGCCAGAGCGAGGCCTGTCCTGAGCCAGCTCAGGGGTTGGCGGCCTTGGGAGGCAGGGCAGAATTCTGTGGTGACTGCAGTGCCTTCCAATAGAGATAGTTGGAGTGGGCTGCCTCTGCAAAGGGTTGGGCCCCTGGAAATGTGGCTGTGAACTTGTCGAAGGCAGGAAGCATGACGATCTCAAAAAATCCTGCACAGCAGAGAACAATCCCCTTGTGACCATCCCCTTGTGTGGCAGTAGCGCATGTGGGCTGCCCCGCAGGCTGGCAGCATGACACTCTCTGAAAACCCATGCAGTGGTATCGCGCACAGACCCCAAGCTGACGTGGACATAGATGCATGCAGCACAGCCAGGGCTCCTCACGCTAGGCTGACTCTCATGTGGCATGACAACAAAGGGCACATCCTGCAATCCAGCCGTCGCTCACCCTGCGGAAACTTCTATGAGCTCATGTGCATGTGCTGCCACATGCTGTGCTGCTCAAGCATATCTGCAGCAACACTGACATGCCCCACACCCACCACAGACCCGCTTGCTTGTGCGGGCCGGACACCATGCCGCTGTGTCAGGCCAACAGCTGCAGGTTGCGTATGCCCTTCACACAGCAGCTGCCATGCAAACCCACCTGCTTGCGTGCGCGTGATGCCCCCCGCGCTGCTGTGCCGGTCCATCAGCGGGGAGACAGCCATGTTCTTGGCACGCTCCAAGTCTCCCTGCCTGAACATCTCCTCCTCCAACCTTACTGCCCACTTGTGGTGCAGCACCGGGTCTGCTGCCAAGTGGCTCACATCAGCGCACTTCAGAGCCACCTGCATGATGATCAACTCAACGGTTGATGCAGGATGGGGTCCACAGCAGAATCGCTCTCGTTCGCACAGTCAGGGGCCACCTGCATCAACACTAGCGAAGTGTCTTGGATGGACTTGAGCTGTTGCAGTAGCTGATTGACGGCCAAGGGGCTCAGAGTTGCACCTGCGTGCCACATGCAGCACAGGCAGCAGGCCTATGCTGCTTCTTGAGCGGGAGGTTTAGCCAAAGTGTAGGCGCCATTTCAGTCCACAGCTGGGGGAAGTCACCTCAGGGACGGTACTGCAAAGGAGTTACATGTGGCGGCTGCAGCATTATGCACTGGCGGGGCCTGCTGCATGGAGGAGGGGCCAAACCTTTACCTGCATGCCCAAGCTGGATGGCAGAAGCGGCAGCTGCATCTTTCTGTATTGGCACACCCTGCTGCACAGCAGGATCCCGGATTGCCAAGCTCTTGTTCTCAAAGAACCAGGCTGTATGGCACAGACGGGCCTGACAGGTAAGTCTCCCCCCTGGTGTCAACTGAGGAGGCTTGAGGCTCCGGGCACACCTGCAGCGCCAGGGTCTGCTCGTCCGCCCCAAAGCTGGGCATTACAAGGGGAATGCCCTCGGGGCCCTCTGGCCGAATTCTGAAGGTTGCCTGCACACCACAGCAGGCACAGCAGCGTCAGCAGACTTTGTGGAAAGGCAGCAAATGCTGCACATCAGCTGGCACTCAGGCTGCAGAATGTTGCTGCACATCAAGGCAGGCTCCTCACAGCTTGGGCCCTGACTTGGCCTTTGTGGGCACAACACCTGCCAGAGACACTGTCAGCAGAGTGCTGGTGCCCCACAACACAAGCAGCCCTTGACAACTTTGCAGGTTGCCGCTGGCTAATTGTGACGCACAGTGGTCTCGTCAGGTGCAGGCATGCTGACCTGCCTGGCTTACAAGCGGAGAGGAACACATCGGCGTCCCTTGACTGCTACTGCCAGGCACAGACCCGCTGCAGCCCTGCTTGGAGCCCATCAGGAGGGCGGATAAACATCTATAACCACCATCTCTCAACCACCTTTGGTTTGGGCCATTAGAAGGGAGGCCAGCCAGGAGGGTTGTTCACCTGGAACCTGCTGATGAAGTTGAAGTGCTGCTTCATGTCGGTGGCCAGCACAAGGTCTATGATGGTGGAGCGCAGCGTCTTGCGCAGGCTGGCAGGTGCATTCTGCAGGCAGCTGAGGCTGTCAGCTGAGGCTGTCAGCTTGTCTGACGACCAGGACTGGGGGCAGGTTGTGGAAAGTGGCGTGCAGGTCACCCCTGCTGACAAGCAGAAGAAGCTGACAGGAGCTCTCGGCTGGCATGCCTCGATGGGCACTGCTGAAAAGGGTGACAACCAGCGGTGTGCGTCGGCAACACCAAATGCAGGACATAGTGGCCCACTAGCAGACTGTTTGGGCCTCTACTGCAGCTAGGATCCCGCATCCAGATGGAACGCCTGCGCGGACGTTCTGCGCTGGGTGCAGACTTCGCCTGACGGCAAAAACGTCGAGCTGGTGCTTCAGGCCTCCTAACCCACCAGCAAAAAGTCGTATTTGGGCCTCTGCAGCAGCTTGAAGCCAGCTGCCAGGTGGTGCGACTCCCAGGGGCTCCTGTCGTTGTAAGTGAGAGCCAGCTCATCAGCGGAGGCCACCAGAAAATCGTTGGTCAGGCCCCCGTGCTCAAAATCGTGCATGGCTGCTGCGACGTAGCAGGCCAGCATGGGGCCTGCCCCCTGGCCAATACCCTGCTCCTGCATACCACTGTGGCGCAGCAGCATGTGCATCGCCTGCACCACAGTGGCCGCATGATTCCTGCAGGCACAGCAATGCCATCATTGAGGACTACCCATCTGTGCACAGCAATGCACACGGCTTGTGGCACACACAGGTCGCAGCTGCATCTGCATTGCCTGCACCAGTGTGGCGAGGCGATTCCTACAGAGGGGGCGGGCATGCTATCAGCGGGGGAGGTCAAGCTTGAGCATGCGCATGGCTTGCAGCACTGTGGCTGTGCAACTCTCGCAGCAGACAACCGGTTGCCACTGAGGTGCCCAGCATGCTGCCGGTACAGCAGGACGACTGCAGATCGTCTCTGCAAGACTGCAACACGCAGCTGCGACAATTGCCTCCCAGCAGGTCAGCTGCAGACTTGGCTGGACACCAAACCAGCCACTCTGTGGATCCTTACCGGTTGTGATAAGGCACGTCCATGTACCCTGCCTCCACCCGCCTCAGGAAGCTGAGCAGACGAACTTCCTCCAGCTGCAGCTCGTCGATGGCACCCGACACCTGCACCACCGTGCAGAGCTGTGGTGGCTGGGTTTGCCTCCATGTCCCAATGACTTGTTGACTGTGCCAGCTGACTCCTGGAGGCAACCTGGCTGATGGAGGCCAGATGCAGTGGCAGTGCCTTGCTGGGCACGGTGCAGCAGGGCCCACAGCTGTGCACCATGCGTTAGAAGGGCAGAGCGCGGCGGGGATGCTGGAAGGCTGCCGAGATGGTGCAGAGGTGAGATGGTGCTTTAACAGACGGTACAGAGCTGAGATGATGCACTGACATATGGTGAAATGCTGGAGCACCATCTAGGGAAGATAGTGTCAGAACACCACTGCATGCGCGCACTCTGCAGGCAGTATGCAGTGATCACTTGCTTGAAGGTCAGGGTTTGACCAGGCAACCGCTGCTTGTAGGCCCCCACCTTGATGAGGTGGAAGGTCAGCACTGACAGGGCCTGATTACTGCACGCCTCAGACATCTGGAAGGCATCAAACCCCCAGCAGTCCTCTGCTTCCATCAGCAGGCGTTCGAGCTCGGTGGTGATCACAAACTGTGGGGGCCCAATCCAGCTCTCAGCACCTGGCTCTGCAGCCTCTGCCTCCACGGTTCTGTAGCATGGCGATGTCTTTCAGTTTGTTGAGTGAGCAGTCCAGGTCTCAGCATTGGGCTCAGTAGCCTTTGGTTGAAGTAGTACGCAGGTCAACAAGCTGTCCCTGGACCTGCTAGTTTCTGTTGCCCAATGAGTGCATGCAGTGTGCTGGCCTGGGAAGGGGGCAAATTTAACATGGAAGTGCCACCCACAGCTCTGCATCGGTGGTGCAGAGCCAGGCAAAGACGACGGTTGATCTTGCAGCCCTGTCAGGGTGCGGCCCGAGCCAAACAGCAAAAAGTGTTGGCCCCACCACACACTTGTCAGTCTGTTCACATCAGAGAGCTCCATGGGCGATGTGATCTGGAACACCGAGGCACGTGCTCAACAATCGGCGCACCTCAGCCAGGCAGTGAGCTCCATGGGCGACATGTCCTGCGTTGTGTGGCACCCTGACGTCTTGCTGCGCAATGGGGGGCCTCGCCTACGCGTGCCGCCTGGGGAGAGCACTGCTGGGTCAGGCACAAATGCCAAGTCCACCTGCTCCTCCCCAGCAAAGGCCTCCACCACCTGCAGACGCAGTGGCTGTGGGGCATGGCAGCAAGAGGGGCTGGGCTGGTGGTGTGCCGAGGCGCCACCTGCCACTGCCGCGCCATCGTCCACCCCTCAAACAACCTGAACCACATGCAGGGTCAGCAGCTTGCTGCAAGCAGCACAAGACCAGGTTGCACCTTGCAAGAAATGACCCCACAAGGAATTCCTGCACAGCGGCATCAACCTTTTCACAGTGGCCTGCAATTTGCAGGCAAACATACAGGGAGGAAGTAGCGGAGCAAGCGCGAGCTGTGCTCACCAACTGGCGGTCCTTCAGCCTCAGCCCCAGCTCCGACAGCCTTGGAAAGGCTGATGCCACCCTGGAGGCAGCTGTCGCCGCTGCCTGGATTGCAGCGCTGCCCTCGATCATGTCTGCTGCCTGCTCCCCAGTCGGGTCTGCAGTCTGCACAGCGGCACTGCTGCTGCCGGCTGCCGGCCTGGTCCCGCCTCTGGGGCTGCCACTGCTGCATTCAGAGGGGGCTGCAGCGCCAGCCGGGACGTCCTCTGCGGGAACCGGGCTGACAGGGACATCCCCAAAGGATCGGCGGGTCGGGCGCGGGGCTGGCGTGTTGGGGTGCTGCCGCGTCCCAACTGGGGTGACATGGGTGTAGTCCTCGCCCTGCTGAGCCTGCCTGGCCGCGACCGCCGCTGCAAAGGGCGAGGAGCTGTGTCTGGGGCTGCGCGCGGACGCTGCAAGCCAGGACAGAGGGTGGGCTGCTGCTGAAGAGATGTTGTGTGAGCTTACCGGCTGGGGCCTCCTCCCCTGCAGTGGTGCTCTCATCTGGCTGAGCCCGATCTAGCAACCAGACTGCACGCAGCATGCTACCCATCAACGGCCACAAGACCCTTGTCAAGCCCGTCATGCTCACCAGCTGGGGCCTCCTCCTCTGCAATGGTTGTGCTCATCTGGCTGAGCCCCGAGGTCTTCATGAGGCTCCCCCGGCGGCTGTCGCCGCGCAAGCCGCTGACACCCGAGGGCTGCTTGGACAGCGTGCCGTTGGCACTGCTGCCGGTGCTGCTCTGCCTGGCAAAGGGAGGCGCGCTGCGGGTGGCCTGGCCTGACAGCAGGATGCCACTGGTGGTCCGTCTGTATGGCTGGACAGACTCCCCCTCTGCAGCAAGCGATCAGTGTGCTCTTGAAAACCCAGCCCGTTAGTCGCCTCCCACTCGAATTAGACAGAGCTGGACATCTGTGAGAGGCACCACAACAGCACCCTTCTTCTGCCCTGCTTTCAGCTTCAAGAGTTTTATAGCCCTGTACACAGGACACAACCAGTGGGTTTTCAACCCATCAACCTGTTCTGAATTGCGAGCAAGACCCCTTCACCTGGCTGACTGGTCATCTCACCCTCTGCAGCAAACACATCTTGTGCTGTCTGCAATGCCCATCAGCCAAGCAGCAACCAGCGCTCACAACTGGCAGGCAGCTAGATGCGAAGCCAGCTGGATGTCACCTCTGCAAAGCGTACTGCCAGGCCTGGCAGGCAGCCCATGTGCTGGCCTTCTGCTGGGGTGCAAACTCTTAAACCCTTCACAGGTTCAGCAAGGCTTGGCAGCCATTCAGACCAGAGAGCAGTTTGCCTTTCGTCAGGCTGCCGACCAGGCCTACGTTGACTTGACAAAGCTCTTCTCTGAAGGTGGCAGAGAGGCACCCAGCCTCCATGCAGCCAGCTGACCCAGCAGGCATCCCGGCGGCTTGCCTCCCATTGCGGTGCCATCAAGGCTGCCGCCCTTGGCGCCCTCAAAGGTCTGGGAGTGCATCGACTTCAGGTGGGCACGCAGCATCGGTGAGCTGACGGGCGTCATCAGGCTGGTGCCGGTGCTGCTGCTGCGGCTGCTCAGGGACGTCATGCGCACCGTCCCCCCACAGGACTCGGCCCGGGGGAGGCTGACAGGTGGCTGGCTGCTGGGACGGTGCCCCTGCACCGCGGCAATGCGCCAGTCGATTGACCCACCGTGTGAATGCAACAGGGCAGTCGCTGTGCAATGCTGAGCCTTGGGAGGTGCCAGGCGGCTGTGCAGTGGTACACAGCCCCTGTCCATGTCAGCAGCTGGACAGCATCCCTCTGCACCACCACGCCTGCCATGGTGTTGCAGCACACTGCTGTCTGTTCAGCGACGGCGCGGCCTGCCCTTGACCAGAGTGGGAGCAGATGGATGACAGCACTGTTGATGCCACTATGTGACGGGCAATGGTGCTGCAATGCTGATCGCCGGCATGGCTCACAGAGTGTCAACATTGCTGGCAATGCTGTTGGACTGCCTCAGCAGCTTGGAGAGCTGGATCTGATCCTGTGTCATCCAGCAGTGTTCACTCTGCCCAGGGCAGAGGTCGGCCATGTGTCAAGAGGTCACATTCGGGATGCACAAGACTTGATGCCACCTCATGCAGCATAGCTGCAAGGCAGCCACTTGGCTGCTTTCTGTGTGTCCATCGGCATCACACACCTCATTTGGCAGGTGACCGCAGCAAGGAGGAAACCCAAGCCACATCAGTCAACAGGGGTTCAGGGCAAGAGAAGTGCTCGGCGAGAAACACCAACCCTGCTTTGCTTGCAGTTATCAGCTTGCATGGCAGTGGGAAGCCCCTGCCGCATCAACTGAGAACCACTGTGGCTGCCCCAGGGCATTGACATTGGTGCACAGATGTGTGGACCAACCTGCAGCATCTGAAGCATGGCCCGTGTGACATTGTCATCCAGGGTGTGGTCGTCCCAGAGCTGCTGCTCCAGCTGGACTGGCTGCCGCAGGTCCCGCGACTCTGTCAGCAGCTGAAACAGCTCCAGGGTCTCGTCAAAGGTTGGACGCTCCCCCTGCAGGCAGAGATTGCAGCATAATCTCACTGGCTGCGCAAATAATGAAATGCCAAAGCAGCGCTAGAGTAGATTCTCAAGTGGCCGCTGCACCACGCCTCAAGTCTGAATGGAGTTGCGGAAACAGGGCCTCGCTCCAGGACCATAAGCAGTTCAGTACCCAGCACGCTGAGCCTCTCTAGCCACAGACCCGGTTGCTTGCAACATTGCAAACAGTCTGCCACAGGAATGTGTCATCAGAGCCCAGCTGATGCCCCTGCAAGCAGCTTCCTGCAGGATGCCAGGTGTTTGGCAGCATGACATGAGCACAGCTTAAGGCTGCCTCATGTGGCCCAGCCAGGTGCCAAGGGGGCCTGTCTGCTGGTATCCACACACAGCATGCCACGTGGTTGAGCCATGCGTCAGCTGTACCGCTGCCAGTCGCCAGCAGCTACGAGCTGCAAGTGCTTACTGTCAGCCATGCATGCCTGCAAGACAGCTGCCCACCTGGCTGTCTCTGGGCTGGCAGGCCATGTAATGGTTGGCTGAAAGAGGGCTTTGCTGCTGAGGTCAGTTGTTTGAGGTCTGCCAGGCACCAAAATGGCTGTGCTAATCGGTGAGGACGGCACAGCACCAGTCACAGTTGTGAAGAGATGACTCAGCAGGACGATCCCTCTGAAGTACTTCCCCATGGTGGAGCATGCCATTATGCTTACCTTGAGCATGCCTTGCAGAAAGCTCAGCGCCTTGTCCACAGGTGTGGCTGTATCTAGCCTGAGGCAGCTCAGTGACGGCACAGGCACCTCTACTCTCTCCCCCATTTGCATCAAGCAAACAGTGCTGAGCTGGCTGTCCCTCTCCTCTGTGCTTATTTCATAGCATTGTGGTAGCTTCTCTGATGGCAAACTGCTGCCTGCAGACAGCAGCACACATGTTGGAGGTTTCAGCCAAAACATGCACATGATCTGCCCTCAATGACACCGTCGCACGCACGGCGGTGTCTTTGGCTGCATCTCTGTTCAGCTGCTGTTGACACTCTGTCTTGCCGCTGGCGGCAACCCGGTGTCAGCTTTTTTTTGTGAACTGGGTGTAGGCCGTGCCAATTGGGCTGCTCAGATGAGAGAGAGCTTCAGTTCCAAACAGCCCACCGAATTTCCAGCTCTTAAGACGGTGGACTCAGTGCTTGACCGACCGTCTGAGCATTGACCCACAGTCCCCCGCAGGGCTTCACAGCACCATCAAGCGCGAGCCGACAACATAAGCACTTACATCATTCAACTAAACATGGTCTCACGACTGTCAAAAACAAAGGAGCTACTTGTTACCAGTCACCTGCATGCCACAAAGGGTGTCATTGAGGACAGGCTGCAGGACACAAATGAAAGCAGGATTGGCAGTATAGTCAGGCCACATACCCGGTCGAGGAACTTGTCCAGGTTTTGGCGCAGCTCCTCTCGGTCCGGCCTGCAGATGGGACACAGACTGGTGAGCACAGCTGAGCAAGCATACTTGCCTGGCGCAGGAACAGTCTTTGAATAGCTTACTTGAACAGCAGGTATCTGTAGACTCCCCAAGCAGTGACCAGCAGGCCCACGAACTCCAGGAAGCCTGCAGGAAAAGCAGGCAGGTCTGAAGATGGCAACCAGATGCCAACTGCAGTCCTTGCCTGGGCGCTGTGCACGCCTTGCAGAGCCGTCAACCAATCGGCCACTCACTGAAGCCTTTCCTTGCAAAGGCTTGCTGTTGCCGGGAGTCAGTTTCGCCAAGCCAAAGACATGTTTTGCAGATCAAGCATGCACTTCAAGCTGCCCACCTCCGATCAGTGGCAGCTTGTCAATCCTGTCCACGAGGCCAGAGGTTGCCCAGATGGCTACAAAGGTTGCGACACCAATGCCAATGACTGCTGGCTTCTCGTCTGTCTGGTCCCACTTGGTCTGCAGACAGGTGTGGCCAGCATGATTGACATCAGCGGAAGGGAGTAGGTTCATTGGAGAGCCAAGGCCCACATGGGGGCTCATGCAGCCTTGACATTCAGACAAACTCAATGTCCATTCATGAAAGATGGGGCACAATAGAGTTCAAGCCACTGGACAACATGAGCAGGCACCTGCAAGGCGTGCCCAAGCTGGGCTGCCTGAAGACCGCCTGCTCGGTGCAGGCAGAGGTGGTGGCAGCCAGATGCCAAGATGTATCAAGCCGGCATGCTCACCTTCAGCTTGTCAATGGTCTCATTCAACTTGATCTGGAAGTCCTCAGTACTCTCCTCCGCAGCCTGCACAGCCCTGTCGCTGCTGGTGTTCCTCTGGCGAACAGCCTGCACTGTGCAGCTGCGGCGCCCTGCACCAGCAGGGGCGCAGCATCCATCAGTGGCTACTGACCTGACAAGGTGTCCAGTTGAGCAGGCAGCACTGACAGAGCAAGAGCCACAGTAAGAGTAGCACATGACCAGTATGGGAGTGCCAAGCACCACTCAAATTTATCTCACCAGCCACCTGCCTCGCTGGTGTACGCAGGGTCAGGAACGGACGCCTGCAGGTAGGCATGAATCATTTGCCCAAGTCTCATTGTGAGGCTGCAGACCCACAACAGGTTGCATGTGCGCTTCTGTGTGCGAAGCTGCCCTGAAGATCTGTGCCTTTCATGCAGACCTTGCAGATGCAATGCTCCAGGCAGCTGCTTTGCATGCCCCAACCCAAGGCATGAGGCGGGCAGGGCCGGCTAAAGTGTGCCTGCGGACACTTTGTGCCAAGCATTGCTTGAGAGCCCGCAATGCCTTGCTGATTGCTGCGTTAATGGTGGCAGCCCATGCCGTGGCCTGGCATGCAACTTGCCTGAGGGAAGAGTGGACGGCCATACCCCCCTGCACTGCTCTGCATTGGGACATTGTGGTGTTCATGGTGCGATCGGCGACGGAAGGTATTGTATAGCTCGGCCTTGAATTCAAGAATGAAAGTATGAGGGATCTGACCAGTTATCTGAAGGGCAAATGGTGGTACAAAACCACCTGCAGCTACAACAGGCGCAGGCTTTTACCGGCCACCTTGTCTGAGATAAAGCTACAACTGAAGTCAATCAAGATTGGAAGATATGGCAGATGAGAGTGCATGGGACGCAGGCCCCTGGCCTCCCATCTGGCGCCTGAACACCTGACTGCGCCTGCGCGCGCGATCAGCACTCTCTGGCTGTGTGGGGACTGAGCTGGCTGTGCTGGCGGCGCCAGGCGAGGGGGGGCTGAACACTTCGTGGGGCAGGTTTAAGGAGCTGGTGGGGCTGAATCGAGAGGCTGGCGGGTAGGCAGCGCTCTGCGACAGCGGGCTGCTGGACGGACTGGAGGGCCAACCAGACTTAGGCGACTTGAGGCCAAGGTCTCGCGGCGCCACCCCTGGCGAGGCCCGTGGGACATAGGAGTGTGGGGGCCCAGATGTTCCTGCGACACTGCTCCTGCTGCTAACTGCTGGGGATGGTGGCTGTGCAAAGGGGCTCCCGGCAGCTGCTCTGCCGCCAGCAGGGGAGGGCAGCTGGGCGAAAGGGCTCCCTGCTGCTATGTTGCTGCGTCGGCTAGGTGTCACCTGCACGCAGTGAGCGACCTGGTATCGCACTGAGCATCTTACCAGCACTGCGCGCCCATCCAGCCCACAACTCATGAGACACAATGCCCGCTGGGGCCCTACCTGACTGCTGGAGGGCCCCCTGCTGGCCTCAGCTCCGCTGTCAAGCCTGTCCTGAAAAACACTGGGAGCAGCTGGTGGCAGCCTGGCTCCTGGAGTCCCCGTCAAGCTGCTGGCCCTGCTGTCTGACAGACTGCTGTTGGGGTTTGGCAGGGTGGCACCATTTGACTCCCAGGGCCTGCGCTGGCTGCTGCCAAAGGGGCTTGTGCCTGCACATTCACCACAAATGGGACTCTGTCAGTCACACGATCAGGCAAAATTTCTTTTCTGTTGTGAGATGACACTGCGTCTCGTGCCTGGCCTCAGGAAAACGCTGCATCCAGAAGCAAGCAGGCCGCGCAGGCAGTGAGGAGCTCAGTAGCTCTCTGGCTCTGCGCAGGCATCGCATCTGGAGAGACGGGCACCCCCACCTGCAGCCACGCTGCTGCTCCTGTCCGCGCCAGCCGCCGGCCTTGCAAAGGAGGGCGACTTGGGACCCCAACCATTTGCAGTGGGGCTTGCAGATGAGGGTGATGCGCTGCTGCTGCCGGCTCCCGTGGCCCCGTTGGTGGCAGCAGCAGCAGCAGCGGCCTCCTCGTTGCCGCCTGCTGGGCCACCGTGCAGGCCATTAGCAAGCTGAGCCTGCGAGCTGCTCCCTCCGCTGCCCAGGTTGTCTGGCGTGGGCTGCTGCCGCTGCCAGGGTGCAGCAGCTTGGCCTGCCTTGCCAAAAGACGACGCTCCCTGGCCTGTGGGGCTGCCGATGGCAGTCTGCTTGTCGTCTCGCCGATTGCTGTGCATGCGGAGGTCATCAAAGGGCGCTGGTGGCTGCTGGACCATGTCTGTGTACTGTTTCAGCAAGTCGGCATCATCCCCAGCCAGCTGCCTGCACATCAGAGCAAAGGGCTGGGGATCCAAACAGGTGCTTAAGGCTGCCCAGGTGCAGATGGTGGAAGATGACCCATGTCTGCAGATTGCAGGCAGGCTCAGGTGCTTGAGCAGTGTGGAGGCTGCTTGCGTCTATTCTGAAGACGAGGTACATTTGGAGGCAGGAGCTTGAGCATCTGATCAGCATTAAAGCTGACAGGGGCAAGTAGCTCAAGATAAGCCATGCTGTCAGCTCAGCGCAGACCATCAAACACACCTGTACCACTGCAAGCGCAGTTGCAGATGCTCCTCATTCAGGGTTCGTGGTTGCTGCTGAGCACCTTGCCTGGCCAGTAGGGCAGTGATCTGGTGCAGCAGCACAGCCATAGCCGCCACAGATGGCAGCGACTGTGTGAACCCTGCAAAGTGTACTTGGCAGGTTGGTCCATGAACACGCACCTTGAGCATCACGCCAACCTTTTACGCAAGCTCACACTCAAATACAAAGGCTTGGTGGGGCAGTGCAGGCAACTGCACACCAGTTAGCCTGGCAGCAGGCAGTGATCTTTGTCAGAGACTGGGGCAGGCCACTAAGAGCTGGAAGGTGCTGGTGGCATGAGGAATCCCTGGCAGCAGCAGGGCCCTGCACTGGCACTTCAGCAGAACAGCACTGGTGCAGCTCTTCTCCAGGCACTGCAGGTCTCCCGGCAATTGCAGGGCTCACCTGAGAGGTGGAAGTACACATTGCGCTCGGCAGCGTCGCTGAATGCTGCTGATGGTTCGCCCTGTGCAAACACGACAGCCAGCGGCGCCCGCATGGCTGCAGGCTGGGCCTGCACAGCGTCACCACCAGCCCCTGCCTGGGCCTCCGAGAGCACACCCTTGCTCAGGGGTTGCTGTGGGGCTCCCCGGTGGGATGCAAGCCGTGACAGACTTGCTGCGGCAGTGCCTAGAGGTTGTGCAGACTGGGCTGTGCTGGCCAGCCAGATGGGGCTGTGCTGCTGCTGCAGTGCCCTCACACAGTCCTCTGCAGGCAGAAATATGCAAAAACAATGATCAGCAGCTGGGCACAGTGCTGGACAGTCCCAGATGGAACTGTATGGCTGCTCTGGTGCTGGAGTCCTGGTCCCATGCCAGAAATCAGTCATGAAATCTGGCAGGACTAAACGAGAGTCATCTGCAAGATGAGGAGTTGCCATTTGCAAATAGCAGCCTCAGACCAGACAGAGGCTGTTGCAACATTCTCAAATAGGCCTTTGTGTAGGATGCAGTGTAGCACAGCCATCTGAGGTGGAACCATCACATCACATAGCAGGGATGCACAGCAGTAGACAAGCCACCCACCTGCAGAGGTAAACCTCCTGATGCTCAGCCATGCTGCAGCATCGCAGCTCATGTAAGCCGGGGGGGCCTGCCTGCGCGCCTTGGCCTCATTTGCCTCCCACGGCCGGGGCTTCTTTTCGGGGGCAGGCTGATCTACAATCTGCAGGGCCAGCCAGGGATGTCAAAGCTGTGCTTTTTGAGGGCACTTCTGCACACCACACTCCCTGCTTGGGCAGGACACCTGGATTTGGGCAGGTTGACTGAGGAGACCTGCACAAAGATTGCAACGCCACGCTTCACAGCTTTTCAGAAGGGCGTGGCAAGGATGTTATTAATGAACAGGCTCACTGACTGCCACCATGGTGCAAGCAGTCCAAAGCAATCAGGAGTGCACATGTATTCCACAAGCCAAGAGGTGCTGGCTGCCAGAGCATTGCATGCATCAGTGCTCTCCTGCAAGAGGGTGCGAGCTTGCCCTTCACGAGATGCCTGACGCAGATGCAGCTTGCTGCAGTCCTCGGCTTCGTAGCACAGCCCAAAACCTGCACAGTGCCCAGTGAGGACAAGCAGCTGTGCAGTGCAGCTCGGGACCAGCCTGGAACTCACATAGACATGCTGGACTCCCAGGGCCTCGCAGACTCTCAACGCTTCCTGGACTCTGGATGCTGCTGGGTAGTGCAGCACGCAGATCACATCAAGCCTGCGCTGCTGCAGCACTGTCTCTGCTTGCCTCAGAGGCCTGTACGTGGCGCCAGGGCTGTCCATCTCCCTGCATGTGATGTCACATAAGACAGAAGTGCTGGTCACAGGGAGGACCGCTTTCATTGCAGCAGCCCGGCTGTGCACACATGCAGGTAACCGACCTGGATGCGTCTGCCAGGTCATCATTCGACATGTCATGCTGTGACTGCATCCCATGGTTACGAAACTGGCTCCTGTGAGCCAACCACCAGATGCCCAGGCCTGCAGCAGCTGCTGAGGTTGCAGCCCCCACTCCAAGCAGGAAGGAACTAGTGTCCACCCTTTGCCGCTTCCACGCCCTCTCCAGACTGTCTGGAATGGACATTTGGATTTTCAAAGTCCCACGTGTGAGATGTCAACGAATTCTAAAGCGTCTGACACCTTGAGCTGTCCGGGCATTAGCTAGCTAGCCTAGAATACATGATGCTTTGCTGCAGTAGGCCCGCCACTATAGAGGACAACGACACGGCTCCGAGCAAGTGAGTCCCTCCACGTGAAGTCTTGCCCCCCACATGGTCCTCTCGGTTCACCCTGCGGCCTCTGCCTGCAGGTACAGTGAGCCATCGTCCTTTGTTATCCAGCAGGATGCTGTCAAGAAGGCTTTGAATGGTGAAGGTATGCTGAAATGCGCAGTTTTCACAGGGCCCAGCCAGCCTTGATTCCCTGCAGGTCTGGTCTGCTGTCAGTGTGTCGGTCGTCAAATTTGCATTTACAACCGTACCTCGCCCGCTGCAGTGCCTGCTTGTAGCTGCAGGCACAGGACTGGAGTTGCCTTTCAGCACACACTGCCCAGGCAGCTTCCAGTCTGCCATGTTCCCACATGTCTACTCTGTGTGCAGGGGTTGTCGAGGTGTTAGGAGGCCAGGACGGGCTGAAGTCCTCAGCTCTGACCTGCGGGAGCAGCTGTCCTGTTCAGCCTGTAGCAAAGGCCAGCAGGGCTCAGGGGATCGACTCACCTGCCACGCAGCAAGCCCTGCAGGATGCCATGATGGGAGGCCAGGGCAGCCTCCCAGCAGGCCACCCTGTCAGGGTGCGTGAGGCTGTGGAGAAGGCTGCTGCCGCCAGGACAGAGGAGCCAGCGCTTCAGGTGCGCCTGCATTGCGTCCTTTCTTCCAGGAGTGGCAAGGACCGCTAGGCCTCCCACTGCCACAAGGACTGTCGTGCCTGTCAGCAAGGCACCAAGTCAGAGGTTGGGAGTCTGCGGAAAAGGCTGCGTCAGGCATACCACATGCAAGACGGCTGCTTGCAGATCTGGTCAGCCCCAGGATGCTCACTGCTCAATCTGGAGGGCGTGCTGCAGCAAGGCTGTTCTACCAGGCCTGCCCACCACCGGAGATGCGATCTGCTGCTGGGGTGTCGGTGGCAGCAGTCCAACCCGTTTGTTGTCACTACATCTCAGCAGTGCATGATGTGTGTGACTTAGGCTGCAGGCCTGGCAGCACACATCTGACCGCAGCTGGGCCACCAGTCCTGGCAGCGTGTTGTTTGCGCCCTGTCAGAAGCTGCAGGCCTGTCAGCCCTTCCTCAGCAACACTTGTCACACGTTGGAAGCCCACTTGTATACGGTCTCAGCAACGCCTGTCTCATGCTTCAGGCTTGGCAGCAAGTCCTGACGCCTGAGGAGATACAGCAAAGGACTGCTGCTGCGGCACGGGCGCACACACAGTTCCAGGACCAGCTGGTGAGCAGAGGTCTGGCTCATGGTCCTGCAAGGCTTGCATGAGGAGCTTCCTCGTGTTGCCCCTGTGCTCAATGTGCCAGGCAATGTGCCAGGCAATGTGCCAGCAATTGTGTGCGCTCGCATGCCCAGTTGCATGCGCGTGCTGAGCTCAGTAACACGTGCTGCGGCTCAACAACATGTGCTTTTTGAATGGAAGACATAGCATGAGACTGGCAGACCTTCAGGTGTACAGGCCTGGCTTTGGGCAGGTCCTGACGATGCTGCTAAAGGGTGCAGAGCTTGCCTCCTTGGAGCAGGTACCCAGGGTCGCATCTGTACTGGCTCCTGTCGTGCAGGCCTCACAGGGCAGCAGCCAGCCACGGAGCAGCAATGGCGGCAGCATGTGGCAGCCCATCCTGTCCGGGCCCGCCACTCAGGCATCAGCTGGGCCCTCGCCCACCGCACACATGAGCATGCCTCAGTCCCCAGGGGCTGCAGGGAGGCAGGACAGCTGGGGCAAGCAGTCCCCAAGGGACTGTGGTGAGGCTGTGGAGCGGGTGAGCAGCAAGACTAGAGAGTCACCACATGCGGCCCCTGCGGGTGTGGATCGTCAGGGCAGCAGGGCCAAGGTGTCGCCGCCAAAGGGGTCTCCCAGGATGGCGGAGCGCATGGTCAGCAGGGGCCAGGGGCGGGGTTCGGGGAGCCCCAGATCTGCAGCAGCTGAACGGCAGTGGGAGCTGTCGCTGGAGGAGAGGCTGTACTCGGAGCACCGGCGGCGCCTGTACCAGGGACAGGTGCCAGAGGTCAAGCCAGGGTCCGCGATGCTGGACGACAGTGATGAGGTGAGCCCCAACTGTCTACATGTTTGGAAAGGGTTTGAGGGGTGTTTGGGTTTCAAAAGAGACAGCGCCTTTGCCAGGAGCAGGGACCAGAGGTCAAAGCTGGGGGCTGTGATACTCGACCACTGCTGTGATTCAAGCTCTCCTGTCTGCAAAGGTGGACAGGGCTTGGTGGGGTGTTTCTCAGCAGGTGGAGGTAGTGCCTGGGGCAGAGCAAGGGCCTGAGGCAGTAGCCGTGACTGGCAATGCTGAAGGACAGCAATGGGGCGGGTGCAGGATATGCAGTTGAGAGCCCCTCAATGGCACTAAAAATGGCCCGAGGGATGCCTGGCAGGCTGGACTTTGCCATGGCACTGAGGTGGGCATTGAAAACCGCACCCATGCTGAAGAAGCCAGGGCTCATCACCCTTGTTTGGGAGCACCAGCAGTGCCTATGCCAGGGTCAGCGGCAGGGGCCAGAGGTCAAATCAAGATTGATGTGGAGGTAGATAGGTTGATCACTGCTCCATGACAGTGACAGGTATAAAGCTCTGCCGGGGCGCTGCGTGAGAGGGGCTGCAGACAGACCTCGAGTCTGTCTGCAGCACGCCCTGGGGCACAGGTCAAGCCCCTGAGCCCCTGTGAGCCCTGGCCGAGCACCAGAGTTCCACTCTTCACTGCTTAACCTGCAGACCTGTGGCTCAGGTGAATGACCTGCACCAGACCCTGCCTGCAGCAGCCAGGTCCCGACGGAATCCTCCATGACCTGCCAAACACCTGCACAGTCCATCTGCAGGAGGTGGCGCTGGAGCACGTGCACCTCACACCCCTGCCCAGCGCCTCCAGTGCACAGCGGGGGCAGGCATCGAAGGCAGACACGGACCCGCAGTTTGCAGCAGCAGTGGCGGCCTGCTGGGGGGCGGGCAGCAGCAAGTCGTCAGGGACAGACACTGAGCACACGGGCTCTCTGCAGTGTCCCATGGCAGAGCGCGCCAGCAATGAGGCAACGTCCGCCTCTGGTGCAGGTGAGGGTCGTTCAGATTGTTTTTAAATTGAGCCCAGGCTGACCCTGAAGGATAGGGGCCGCCAGACCATAACCTTATTATCTTTGCTCTGCCCACTCCTGTGGCTGCAGGTGGCCTCTCGCCACCAGCTAGGGGCTGTGCGTGCTTGCCAAGCTGCACCAGGCTCCGCACTGCAGGAGGTCTTGAATTTGGTGGCACCTCTGCACTCTATGCAACCATCGGTTGAGCCTGCCTTGTGCGCGCGTGAGGCTTTCATCAGCGAGCCCGCTTCACGCAGGTGCTGCTGCCCTGCAGGGGCAGGCACCGGCTCGCTGTATGCCAGGCTTGGGGGCTCAGACGCAGTGGAGGCTGCAGTAGACCTGTTCTATGACAAGGTGAGCATGAAGGTGCCCGAGCAGCTTGGCACCTGCCTGTGCTGCAGTGTAGAGCTGCAATGCCCTTGTTGTGACCTTGTCACAGCAAGGTGAGGCCCAGGGTCGTCATAGTGATTGCATGCCCGGCCCGTGGGCACATCCGGTGGCCTCGTGCGTGTCCTGTTCTGCGCTGCAGTGCTGTCTCTGCTGTCTTGTTGCAGCACGGTGAGCTGGCGCACATCATCTATGGAGCAGATCTGTGACTGCTGCACAACTGCAGCTGTTCACACCCAGCAGTGCCTGCCTGCAGCTGCCCTGCCCCAGCCATGCCTGCACGCAGCTGCCCCTCTGCAGCGTACACTTCTGGCTGCCCAACTGCAGCTGCCTGTCGTCAGCTGCCTGTCTGCAGCTGTCCCTTGGCATTCAGGAGGCCTGTGCTAGGTTGTACATATACAGAACTAAGCAGGCCTGCTGCCTGGCTGCAGCTGTCTCTCTCTGGCTGTTCCTGTGCAGCTGTCTGTCTGCACCAATGCTATGTCTAAAGGTGCAGCCATAATCGTGTATGCTGCCTGGCTGCAGCTGCTGTCAGATCGGCGTCTGGCTCCCTTCTTTGAAGGGGTCAACATGATGCGCCTGGTTGTCAAGCAGGTGACATCCTGGCTGCACTGCTGGCTGCCCTGTTGAGCTGCCTGGCAAACAAAGGATCAGCAGAGGCGGGCCTGCTACAATGCAGCCATTGCCTCACCTCATATGGCATGAAGCTTTTGTCCTGCTTGCACTGTGGCGTGCTGCACTTGCCGTCAACCTTTGCCACAACCACTGTTCTCAAGCACCCTACCTACTGCTACTTCAGATTCAGTTCCTGGTGTTTGCTTTCGGCGGTCTCAAAGAGTACAAGGTCAGCACCACCTGCCTGGGTTTAACATTTTTGACACCTGAGCTAGTTGCCTACACCTGGCATATGCTGCTTCAGGAGCCAGACAGAGGTCTGCTCACCTGTGCCTCACTGTAGTCACTGCATGAGCCTGCCCTCACGAGTGTGGTGCAGGGCAGGGATCTCAGAGAGGCACACTATGACCTTGTCATACACAAGGGCCTCGATCTGGTGCACTTTGATCTTGTGGCGCACTACTTCAGGCAAGTCTGCTGCTCACCTCATATGGGAGGGAGATTCTTGTGTGTGAGGTGGGGCCCATTCCTGATGGTGAGTTTGTCTTGTGAACCCACTCTGGTGTAGTGTTCAGTTGCTGAGAGCCAATCTGTACATGTTGGTCGTCATCTGCATTATGGGCAGGCTGTCTGTGTGACAGCAACATGTCCTCCAGGGCAGCTTCAGCCAGGGCGTAGCCTCCTTGTCTGCGCAACTGCAGCAGCCTCACATCGCATGCCTGTTGCTGTGCTGCAGGCAAACGCTGGAGGACTTGAATGTCCCTAAGGTGCGACTGGCTGGCATTGTGCCACCATCACGCTGCACCCCCTTGGCATGCCTGGCCACCACCTGCGCTGTAGCGTGGTCTGGTGGCTGCTCTGAGTTGGGCTGGTTGTGGCATGCCCTGCTTGGAGCAGTGAGCCCTGGTTGCATGGCCATGGGCCTGTCCCCCAGTGGGGCACCTGACGTCCGGCAAGGCTGTGGGGCTTCTTGCGCTGTGAAAGAACCAACACCTCAGCTCAGCATGCAGGCTGACATAGGGGAGGCCATGGCTACCTTGGCCACTGTGCGTGACTACTTTGATCCAGCGACATACAAGGGCCTCAAGCAGCCTAAGACGTGAGCAGCCCCCCAATTTGCTGGGGCAGTGTCCCTGGATGCCTGCCTGCAGTCTGCCAGTCAGCAAGCGAGCAAGTCTGTGGGGTGGTCACGACTGCCTGCCTGCCTTCTGTTGGCCTGTGGAGTCACCTGACACTGGGCAGCCTGTGGCAGTTGCAGTGACCCCGCAACGTGCTGTGCCTGTTCCTGCCTGCCCGCCCTTCCACCAGCCCGCTGCAACCGCATCCAGCTTCCAGCAATGTGGCTCTGGGGCCTGTCCTCGCCTGTCCGCCTGCCTTTCCCCAGCTGGCCTGGATCGCATGGCCATTTGTTCACTGCATGAGGGCATTGACCCCAAGGCGTGAGCGCACCAGTTCGCTGGGCACGGTGTCGACTTGCCTGCCTTTCTGTCACTTGCCAGCTCAGACCCCCAGCTCTGCAGAGTTGCTCCTGACAGCCTGCTGGCCAGCAAAGACTGCAGTGGCTCTGGGGCTGCTTGTGTACCATTTTCAGGGTGCTGACGCTCTGTGAAGCCCCTTCTCCTGCAGGTCACAGGCCAAGGCATCCATTCTGGCCAACCCCTCAGGCATCGACCAGCTCTCAGGAATGATTCCTGCCTCCAAGGCAGAGCAGGTTTTGGTGCAGAAGGCCGGCAGCAAGATGAGTCACCTGCCTGGCTGCAGCTGTTTGTGTGTGCTGCGGCATCATGTTTTGGCTGCACTGGGCACCTTGAGAAAACGTGATGAGTTTTCAATCCACTCACCATCAGTCCGGTAGGTATGTTGTGGGTGAGTGGCAGTTCCGGGACGGCCTGACGCCTACGCTTATGCATGTGCATGGCAGTGCATGCGGCCTTGGACACACAACACCTGCTGCTGCCAGTTGGAGTCTCTGAGTTTCTGCAGCACCTGCTGGCGCGTTCAGTGATGCAAGTTTTGTGGATGTGGGCTTGCCCAAACTTGCATGTGCGGCATGGCAGGGTCGGTGGCCATGGACACCCAACCCTTTTGCTATCAGTGAGAGGCCCTGCCAGCACAATGCTTCTGAGCCACGACTGATGCTATGTTGTGACCTGCCTGCACGGTGTCGTCATGGCTGCCGTCCGCGTGTTCTATCTGAGAGGTGAGGGGACCAGCTCAGCATCAGCTGCTGGTGCAAGCCACAATGCTGATGCACTCTTGAGGTGGCCTCCGCCCCAAGTTTCTTGCTCTGACTCTACTGTCATGCTTGCAAGCACATGCTGCCTGAGCTGTGCACAGTTGGGTCTCCTGCAGCATAGCCCTTTGTGCATTCTCTCAGGGCTGCTGCATGCCAGGCTGCAAGCCCGCTTGCACATCTGATCCGCCTGCTGCAGCATTTCGTGGGGAGTGCTGGTGGGTGCAGATCCCCTGTGAAAGCAGCATCCTGTGACGTCCTCGAGTGCCTTGTTAGGGATGTCGATTTGCTGCAGCGCCCGATGACCTCGCTGCAAGCAACAGGCCTGCTTGACTTGGCACACCACCTGCCACTCAACCACCCAGCACT
Source organism: Asterochloris erici (assembly GCA_019693375.1). NCBI lineage: Eukaryota > Viridiplantae > Chlorophyta > Trebouxiophyceae > Trebouxiales > Trebouxiaceae > Asterochloris > Asterochloris erici. The sequence goes on from JAAMXJ010000434.1 coordinate 181,376, forward strand.
GCCTGCAGTGATGAGCGACCCAGGCCTGCGCCCCTTCTTCCAGGACATCGCCCTAGCCAAACTCAAAAACAAGCTGGTGTCCTTCCTGGCCTTTGCCTTTGCACCCAGCAGTGAGTTCTAGCTGGGGCATGCTGCTCCCAGCAAGTGCGCCAGCCATGAGGCTGTGCGCAGGAACCCAAGCACCCGTGCTTGCCCTCCCTTCTCCACATTCCATAAAATTGCCTGCAGGCAAGCATGAGGTGCATGCCTGCACCGTCATGGCATGCTGGCCCCCAATGGGCTGGTCCACTGTGTCTGCCCTGTTACATTTTATGGAATGCTTATTTTATGTTGCAGAGCACATGTCTGATGTCATGTCTGCAGGCCACCCCCTTCAGCAGGAGAAGAACTACCGGGGCAAGGAGCTTGCTCTCATGCATGCTCATATGGTGAGGGTGCAGCTGCAGCAGTTAACATGAATGAAGGTGGCAACCCGAACTGCCTCACACGGTGTGACAGCAGGCCTTGCAGCTGTGTGCCACCCATACTGTCAGCAGGTGTGGCGTTGCATCGGACTGGCCTCCTGGCGGCAACCCGTCCTACCTATTGCTTCCTGTTGGTGCTGCTGCACCTTCAGCTGTCATCTGCTTGTGAGAAAGTCGGCAGTCCTTATCCTCTGATTGCGCTGGCGGCAGTCGAAAGCAACTGCTGCTTTGCTGCTCTCTTGCTGCTGGCTTTGCTGCCCTGTATGCAGCTCTCAACCTGTAGTGGTTCCCTGCAGCTGGATCATGGCCTCAGCATGCAGCACTTTGATGCTGTCATCCTCCACTTCTCTCAGACGCTGAAGCAGCTGAACATTGACGCAGTGAGTTGCAGTGCCCAAGCCTCCGGCTTGCCTCGCAGATCTCATTTGCGTTGCAAGCTCCTGCAGCATGTAAGCTCAGGCTGTGCTGTTCACACAGGTTGCCATAGATGAGGCTGTCAGGAACCTGACGCGGACGCGGAGCTCTTTCGCGTGAGTGCTGCCTGTGGTGCCTGCATCGGCCTGGCACAGGAGTGCGCCAGCACCTGCAGCGTGTTTGAGTCAGATGCTGCCGAGTAGCTTGGACAGTGCACGTGCCTGTAACTCATGCACGATGTTCCACGGGGCGCTGCACACGTCCTGGGCATGGTGCTGGGCAGCCTTGCTGAGGCCCTGGCCTCTGTGTGTGAGTGACTCGCGTTGGGCATGCTTCAGGTGCGACACCTGTGGTGTGACACCCCTGCCATGACCTTGGCGGGTTCAGGATAAAACAAGGCTGCCTGCAGGGAGATGATTGAGCGTGGCCAGCACAACAAGAAGCTGGCGCCGCGACTGACAGCTGAGGGTGTGCCTGCGCTGCCGACAATTGATGAGGGCAACAGCAGGGCTGTGTCCCCACGGGTGTCCATCTAAATTGTCATCCGCCCCCCTGGCATCTTTGGCTCTGCCATGATCTGAGCCTGCCATATCTCAGAGCTGTCTCTAAATTCTCAGAGAGTACCCTGCACGCCAGGGCTGCCGCCTACCTCCTCTGAACGAGAGGAGTGAACTTTCGATCTGCCGGTAGCAGTCCTTCGGTCCTCTTTCTTGTTGCCCTCACCTGTTCCCCATCAGCTGTGCCGATTTGTACATGCAGTCTCCTGGCAACTGGAGCCTGCCAGCTGCTTCCCTATCCCCTGTGCTTTGCTTTCCACCCCCGTCCCCCCGCACATGCCAGATTGACAGCTGTGGCGGTCATCACAACTAGTTCAGGCAAGGCCATTGAGCTGTCTCATCCACTGCCGGTGCAATGTGTCAGCAGCGCAGGATGTCCCTGAGCTGAAATGCTTTCCTGGTGAAATGACTATGTCTGTGCTTCACCAGGAGGGCTGGGTCCATTTGCAGTGGAGCAGTTCAGGGTGTGCTCAGACCTGCTTGTTGCCCTGCTTGAAGACACGTCTTGCCCAGCCTGTCTCATATCGGCACCAATGTCATGAAGTAATGTTGTTTACTACCGAGTGACATAAGACAATGTGAACAGAGGTGTCGCATACAACAGGGGAGGCACTCAGCAGAAAGTAAAAGTAGGGTTCATAGCCCTGCAGATGCTCCCAAAATTGGTACTGGATGGAAGGTACTGGATGGAACAACATGCGTATGGGGTGCATGTTCAAGTCGCCAGTGATTGGGGACAGCTTCAACTCAGCCTGCAAGCTGATTTTGCTTTGTGGGAGTGCTGCTGGCATGCCTCCCGTGACGCCAGCATGCCCAGCATGCTGCTTGCCAGCCAAGTGCTGCCCCCTGGGAACAGAGCTGAGCAGAGGGCAATTTCTGTTTCATGGACGGCTGCATGAGGCCGCTCCTCGGCGACCGGTTGCTAGTGCAGCTTGTCGCCAGTGGGGACCTTGCGGAATATTGAGAAGGGCCCGTTCCTCTGGGGAGTGGGCGGAGCTGGCCACTCAGCGCTAGGCTGGACTGGCTCCCCCTGCAAGCATCAAGGAGAACACTGTGGGAAGCAGGCACACGCGTCACGACACTCAATTGCTCTTGTGCTGCCCAGAGGCTGACAGGGGGGGCTCAGGGTGGATGTGCAGGCGGGGGCATTACCTCTTCCTCTAGCAGTGAGCTTGACGTCAAGTCACCACATCCAGCAGACGGCCGCCCATGCGCACCTGTGGGCTGGGAGGCACGTCCAGGATGAAGGCCCCATTTGAGGTGCGACTCAGGTCCTCACTGAGGGCAGCCTCCCGTGCCATGCGCTGCAGCGTTTCAGTCACGTAGTCCGGCATGTGGTCGGCCATGATGCGCGGGGACACCAGGATGCCCTCAGCCTGCAGAGCGAGGGGGTGATACTCCAGGTTGGGGGTGGCAGCCGTGCTGGGAAGCCACCCAGCACAGAGCTTCTGACGCATGCTGCAACACAATGGTGTGTGGTGTCACCATGCGTGTGCATGGTTTGCATGACTTAACGCTGCTTGACCACGGACAGCGATGTTGTGATCAGTGCACTTGCGGCTTCTGAGTCAGGGCAGCGACGTGCCAGCTGTCAATGCTCCAGACCCGCAGAGAGCAGCAGTAAACCACCTGCAGCTCGCCAGCCTCGATCCAGACTGCATGGTACCGCCGCTCCAGCTTCTTCTCCTTGCACTTAGCCTTGACTGGGCGCAGGTGCATCAGGCGCCCGGGGGGCACAAACTGGCGGCTCATGTGGTATCGGTTGCGCTCTGTGCGCGTGCGCTGCAAGGCAGAATGAGAAGCCTTCTTGAGAATATGACTTTTTGAGAATGTCCCAGGCCAGGCAGGCAAAGGAGCCTCTGTCCAATGTGCTGTGCCCACCGGGCACACATACCACCACTTTGCCACACGCATGGTGTCATGAGCCCTGGCAGCGGCAAACCTGCCCTCTGCTTGATGGCCGCCCTACATCTCCACACAAGCGCAACTTTGTGAGGACATCCTATGCCAACCACCAAACATCTGCTTGGCATTGACGGGCCTGCCCCCTGCGTGATATGGCTGTTCCCTAATCCACATGACGACGACTTCTCGAGGGCATCTCATACATGCCAGTCAGGTGACAAGAAGCCCCTGTGCATGCATAGCTCTGCTTGGTCATGCTCACAGCAACAACTTCCTGGCAACGGCGAGCTGGCTCTCCGCTTGATGCCTGCCCCACTTGTGCACATATTTGATTCCCCCCCTCCCTTTCACCTTAACAGCAGCATGGTAGAGTCGTAGCGTCTCGGCGGCCTCCTCCCGCACGCTGTCCTCAGGAAGGAAGAGCTCGTCCTCCTCCCACTGCTTCCCCCTGAAGGCCCCCACCAGGAAGCGCAGCTTGCTGACCTTGATGCGCGTGGCAGCCATGATCTGCAGCGCAGCATTTCACAGGAATGGCGCTTGTGGTGGCAGCTGACTTGCGTGCAGTTGGCAGCTGTGACCTGCTGGCAGACGACGGCGCAGCTGGGACCTGAGCATCCTTCCGTTCTTTCTGCCCGATCTGCGGTCAATGCAAGTGGCAGAGAGGGTGCATCCAGCATGCTGCAGTCCCAACTCTGCCTTGCAAACGCTCAGAAGCTGTCCACCGCCAGAAGCGCAACCCCAGTCGCCCTCATGATCATTCACAGTCAAGCAGACGCGGAGCGGCAGAAACAGGCCTACCATTTCATCACGTAGGCGCTCGAAGCTGTTCACAGTCAGTCGTGGGATCCAGTCTTTCCCCAAAAATACGCTGGTGCAGAACTCCTGGGCAGCCCGGCTGACGTTGCGGTCTGCCAAGCCCCCAGGGGGTGAGAAAGCCCAACATTTGACCCTGCAGGGCACCATCAAACCGGAGATTGGGCACATCAGGTGCGCTTGGCTGCCGAAACAGCTTGCAACCCAGCAGTGCTGCTGCGCAACCAGTGGTGGCACAAAGCTGTCAAAATCAGTTCCATTGTGTTTGAAGCTCCCCCCACCCCCCTCCATCATGACAGTAGCTAGCAACCCCCGCTGCATGCAGTCCAGCAATGAGCACTGGACAGCACAACCAGCGCTGCCACCAAGCCAACAGCAGAGCAGCAGGAGGCTGCCACAGTGCCTCAAGTGGGCAGGCGCAACCTGCAGAGGGGCATGTGGTCACCAGCACACAAGCATGTCCAGATATTGATAGACCCTCGCCTGGGGAAAAAGTTGCGCAGGTAGAGCGCCACCAGCACGGCAGCCCCCGCCCCAAGGCTGTGCCCTGTCACCACCAGCCGCCACCCCCGGCAGTCAAAGGCTGGCTTCTTGTGCCGAGAGTGGACCTGCAGCAGTGCAGGGGAGCGTGCCGGTCCGGCACCTTTCTCTGCTGAGGGTCAGATGGCCTGGTGCTGATTCTGTCGCACACACAGCCTCAGTAACCTCCTGGAGTTGGGTCATTCTTTGTAGCATCATCAGGGTGCATGCCAGCTGTGGTGGGTTGTGTCGGAGGCAAGCTGCACACTGTCAGCCCTGCTCACTCTGCTGACTTTCTAGACAAGACAAGCTGTGGAGTAGATTGCTGCACCACTGCATGGTCAGGCTGCTGGCAGCCCTGCAGACCTGTTGTCCCTTCATCAGCCCTCCCAGCACCCCTGTCTGCTGCAGGTCCTCCACTACAGCCTTGGCTGCTTCGAGGATGCCGCTGTGCCCAAAGGTCTGGGCATCACGGTCTGCAGGCAGTGCACAAAGCATGATTCAACAAGAAGGGCAAAACAGCATGGTCGCCTCAAGGATGCTGCTGCGCCCAAAGGATTCAAACTGGCAGTGCAAGGTGCCTGCCCTGACCATGCCGACTAGAGCCCTGGCAGAGTGAAGATGTGTCCAGGAGCACCTCTGCAGACAGCCTGCACACATAACACGGCGTGCTGACAGGCCACACTAGCATGCTCTCTGCCCAGTGCACAGAGCTGCAAGATCGAAAGCTACGCCTGCCGGCGACTTTGCGATTGCCACCCTGTGTAAGACGCCATGCAGGAGCGCAAGCCTGTTTTACAGTCACCGCACCAAGCCACGCCTGGCAGCTTGCAGCACCTGAGGTGATCCTGACAGCTCAAAGCATGTGCGCTCCCTTGCCGTGTCGCAGCACACGCTGCCAAGCAGGCCCGCAGGCCTTCTGAAGAGATGCCAGACACTCTCAAGGCTGGCGCTGTGCAGCACTTGAACTGGCTGTCCCTGTCTTGAACTTCTAGACTCCCTGAGGGCAGCAGGCGTCACTGCCAGCCAGGCGCACCAGCCTTCTGCACAGGCGGCGCACACTCCTCAAAGCTCGCTCCTGAGGCGCCTGAGTTGCCGACCTCTTTGATCCAGTCATCCAGGACGGCTGGCTCACACAGAAAGTCTGTGATGCAGTCCTCCAGGGAGAGCGTCCCCCGTATGGAAAGCACTGCAGGGTGGCAGGCGCGACTCTGTGAGGAACCCCAGACAACTGTAGAACATGGTGAGTGAGCCTTCACGTTGGCAAGACTGCTGCACTTTGACCACACTGCAGGGGCAGGGGCTGGGCCTCCTAAGCAGCCAGGGTACAAACAGCTGCGGAAAGCAGGCTCACCAGAGATGAAGAAGTCAAGATCCTGCAAAGAGGCAGTCGTGCACAGCAGAAGGCGTGGCTTGGGAATGGTGACCCTTCCTTGACAGGCAGAGCAGCATGTGGCATTGGCAGAGTTTGAGGCAGGCTGCCCTGCAAGGCAGCCAAATCTGCCACGGGCACTACCCCCATCAAGATGTCGACACTAATCCATCGAATGCTTGTTGCATGCTCACGCGTGCAACCTGCTGCATGCTGTAGCTCACCCACAGCCTTAGAGCGCTCATCCACAGCAATGAAGTAGGGCAGGCACTGTTTATTGCGGGCCTCGCCCTCAAAACGCACAAAGACAACGGCTCTGTCAGGAAGGCCTGTCATCTGGTGGATTGCCTCGCGGTTCATGTGGTTGGTCACCTGCAGAGCACAACCAGGTTATGGGACTCCCGTGCTGCTCCAGGCAGCCGTAACGGCTTGTTTGTTAGCACTAGTGGCCAGACATGTGTAGGTGCAAAAAAGTTTAGACCATACACTGAACATGTCCAGCCAGCTCATCAACAAGCCGACTCGCTCACAATCATAGCCCAAGATGCTGGCCTTTTGAAGGGAGACTTGCAGTAAACACCCTGAAATTGTACAGTATGCCTCATGCACAGGTTTGAGGGCCCCACCTTGATGGCTGAGGACCAGGCCTCCGTGTTGAAGATTTCTTGGTAGCGTCGCAGAGGGTGCAGCCAGCAGCTGCAGCAGCGCCCAAAGCAGAGCTGCAGGGAACCCCTGCAGCAGAGCACGAAGCAGTTGGGCTGCAGCGAGGGGCCTTTTCTGAGGAGTACGGGAGGGTCAGTGAGGCTGCATGGAATGCAGCAAGCAACTGCAGCAGCGCCCAAAGCCGAGCTGCAGGTGACCTCTGCAGGAGCAGGCGGTAGCAGATGAGGTTGGTCCACCTGGAAGGCGACTGGGGCTGCTCCACTGCACTGAATTGCAGAGCAGATTCAGCCCAATACATAAGTGCCCCTTGTGCCAGCTGCTCAGGGGTGTGCATGCTCTGCCAGCAGGTCAAGCATCTGAACAAGCAAAGGCATGCCAATCAAAGGAGCTGTCAGCTGATGTAGAGCATGATGATGCAGACAGAAACCTATAGATCAATGATGGCAGACATGGAAGCAGCTCCGCAACCGCAGCCAGACTCACGAGACGGGCGGCTTGCTCCAGATGTAAAGCATGTAGCCATAGCTGGCAAAGGCGAAGTTGACATAATGCGCTGCCTCCAGCAGGTCAGCTGTAGACACTGCCTTGTGATGCCTGCCCTGCGCCTGTGCAGCCTCATGGGGGTCCATTCCAGGGCTACAGGAGCAGAAAATGGCAGACTCATTCATGCTGGTGAGGACGGCACTTCGTCTTTAATGCTCTGCTGACCCTTGCACCTAAGACCTTGCCCACGTGATCTCAGGGCTGCAGCCACAGCAGCACACCACTTGCCACCAGCACCTGACCATTGCTCTGGAGGATGGCAGGACCTTGGCTTGGCCGCAGGCAGGCAGCAGCGGTTGACTGCATTGTCTAAGGAAAGGCAGCGAGGTGCGTCTGCTAGCAAACAGCGGCTGCAGCACGCCTGAGCTTGAAGGGCCTCAAAAGAGCATGCGCTGCCGGCTCGCAGCATGGCCATGTCAGCATCAAACCGCTGGGCATCAGCAGGTGGACGATATCCAGGTGACAGCTATGCCCTGCCAGACTGCCAGATGCCTGAGCTGCCCTTCCAGTCAGCAACCCTGTCTGCTGAGCCAGGCAACAAGGAGTGCTTGCGCATCATGGTGCTGGACATCAGCAGGTGCTGCACCTGTCCATTGCCTCTGCAATCCCAACGAGTACCACCTGGGCAGTGACTCGATTCTGTCCAGCAACATGCACAGCCTGGTACTGTGGAACATGCAAACCGCGTGAGCCCCCTCACCAGCCTGCTGGGCACCAGCAGGTGCTGCAACTTGCTGTATATGTCTGCAGCACCTGCCAATCTCATCTCCCACCCCCGGCCAGCACCCTGGACAGCCAGTCACGAACCTGTCCTGCAAGCCAGGCAACTCACTTGAGCTCACACATCATCCCGCTGGGTGTCAGCAGGTGCTGGGGCTGACGACTGCGCCTGCTGTCCCCGCGTTGCTCGCCCCCCACGACACCAGCAGCCCCCCCTCTGTCCTCCAGCTGCTGCTGGCCAGTGCGCTGAGGGGATTCCTCGCCGCCGCCAGAGCTGGAGTGATGCAAAGGGCTGGAAGAGTCATGGGCCTGGGGCCCAGGGCCATCGGGGGTGCTGTCCGCAGATTTGAGAGGGCTGTTGCTTGCAGCTGCATGCAGAGGGAGGGCTTGGGTGCAGAACTTAGAACCTCAGCCGCCTTGCGGCGTGCTTCCCTCCATCACCCCTCATCTGAGCAATGCCTTCATGGAATTTGCCGATGATGAAAGCAGGGCCCCATATACTGGGTAGCACACAAGCTGCAGCTCTCAGATCCCCTGCTGCTGAGCAAAGCTTTCAGACGGCCCAGAGACATTGGGTCCAGCTGCAGCGCGCAACTCTGCTTGAGGGCAGCTCTCAGCAGACGTGAACCCACAGACTGAATGCATGCTGACCTGCACTGGAGTCACTGCCCATCTCCAGCAGGCCCTGCTGGCTGTTGATGCTGTCGATGGGGTGCAGGCGGCGTTCCAAGTCATCCTCCACATGGTGCACGAGGTCAGACATCACCCCCCCCACGCTGTGATGGGCTGAGCCAGTGGTGCTGGCAGCCTGCAAGAGGAGGCACGGAAGTGTCGCAGACGGCTCAGTGTCCAGTGCTGGTCCCTGGCATGAATTGAAGTGGGTGGTCACAGCTGGCTTAGTGAGCAATACTGGTACCCGGCTGGAGGAGGACGCGTGGCAAAGCAGACTGTCCGTACACCCTGAAGGGCAGAGTCCACCATGTTGGACCCCTGCAAGAGGAGGAGGCTGGACCATAGCGCTGGGCCCCTAAGCCTGTAACTGCTGGAGTCCACGTTGGCAGCCCGCGTGACAGTCATGCTGCCTGATTTCTGGGCTCCCATGCCATAGCCACTGCAGTTGCAGTGCTGACAGCCTGCATGAGTCAGGCACAGACTAGCAGCTCCCTGCAGTGCATTGGCCACACAGCCGTGCTGGCAGCCTGCACAAGCAGGAGTGCTGGTCGAGCAGGGATGGCACGATGTCATGCGTGTGGCCTGCACAACCAGGTCCCACATTGCCGGCAGCCTTCAAACCAAGCGGGTCCCACTCACGCTGGCAGAGGTGGTGGATTCGGAGCCTGCACAGGCAAGGGCCTGCACAGGGGATAGGTCCTGGCCCTTGCCGGGGGATAGGTCCTGGCTGTACAGCAAAGCCCTGCTGACGGCAGATGCTTCAGGCATGCAGCTGCACACTCTGCAACTGCACCAAGCCTTGGCGCATGCCAGGCTCCCTGTCAGGCTGCATGTGGGCATCAAGCACTGCACTGCTGTCAGCTGTAGGCCTGAGACACCTGATGCAGCGTGATGGCAGCTGCCAGCCTCACCAGCTGGGCGGCCTGCCAGGGTGCGCCTGGACTGCAGAGCAACTTTGTCATCTGGCCCAACCTCATGCAGCAGACTGCCAGCGCCTGGGGATGGCATTTTCAACACTGGCAAGATGCAATGGACTGCGATGCTGGCTGCTGTGTGAACCAAAACGCCAACGCCCCACCTGATGCAGCAGGCTGCGGGCACTAGGCTTCAGATGTTGGCTGATAAGCTCCTGGACTACCCTGCGCCGCTTGCAGCGCTGGGCAGCGGCAGCCATCAGGAACGTCGCCAGAACGTCTGTGGTGACCATGTCCCACTCGCCAAACACCTGCCAGGGGAACAACAACTGTCTGAGGGGCTGCAAGGAGGGGCATGCGCAGGAGGAACAAGCTCCGGCCAACAGTCGAGGTGATGAGCCATGCTGGCAACAATTGCAGTGGCAAGGCAGCCACTGTCAGCAAAGCTCCTCTGCATTGCAACTCTCCTGCCTGCAGTCAGCGCTGCAGCTTGAGCAGACAGGTACCTGAGACCTGTTTGGGTACCACAGCTGCCTGCTGCCCTGCAGTCACATGCTGTCCTGGGCAAACAGCAGCTAGGTGCTGGTGGTCTGACTACACAACTCCCTTAGATGTTCTCTCCTACACCCAGGAACTACGCCATGCACTGCAGGCACATGCTGTTTGCTGCGTAGGCTCATCTGGCCATGCAGCACCACTGGACGCAGGCCTGCCGTTGCATGCCTTGACTGAAATCGATTTTGGGCACCCGGTCAGCAGGTGCATGCAAAGCGGCATCGCTTGCCTGAGCAAAAAGCTCAGCCATCCTTGAGATTGGGCTGGCTTGGTCCTCTTTAGGGTGGGAGCCCCCATGGGGCCCTTTGTTGGACTTTGCTCGATCGCTGAAGCACAAGATACAGGCGAGGCACTTGCACCGCAGCTCCCTGCATGAACAGGAGATGGGGCAGCATTGTGCGAAAACTGGATCCGGGCTTGACCCAATTGCTGCAGCAGGGTAGCAGTGGCGCAAGGGGGGGGGGGTGCATCGGGTTGCGAGACATCGCAGCACAGGATGCAGGATTGATTACTGGACACCATGTCCCTGCGCAGACAGGAGCAGGGTGGTCGTGATCACCGACCACAAGCAATTGCTGCAAGGCACAGAGCTGGATTGCACTGCAGCCATTGAAGCCTTCCCAGCCGCACACAGTGTGCAGGGAACGCCAGGTGTAAGCTAGGCACTGGAGGTCGCACTGATGTGGAGCACAGACTTTGCCAGCCATGTCCGGGAGATTTGCACTGCCAGCAGGGATGCTGAGACCCCACCAGGTCGATCCAGATCCCACATGCATGCAGCTCACCAGCTCATCTGACTATTGCTGGTGGGGAAGAAGTTGTAGGTCAGGATGGTACAGGCCCCCACCAGCACCAGGAAGGCCCAGCTGGTCCAGATCATGACTGTCATAATCCTGTGGGGGTTGTACGAGTTCCGCCGTGTGTGGAAGCAAGCGGGTTGGGTGTACCCATAGAGCACGATTGTCCCAAAGACTGCAGGCAGGAGGAGGCAGCTTGCCCATGGGTGTGGAGGCGGGTCATCCCCAGAGCAGCAGAGCTCTGGAGGCTGCAGCAGGTGGAGCAGGCATTGCTGTCAAGATGCTGTCGTGGCTCCAGCTGCATATGCAGCTGGGTTGGGAAGCAGGTTGGACAGCCACACCAGAATGTGCAGCACAGCACTGAGGGCAGCATGCGGGAGTGAGCAGGGAGTACTGGTGTCCCCACCAGAGCCAGCTTTCTGTTCTCACTGGCAAATGCATGCAGGACCTTGACACCAAAAAACAAGACACAACGCCACTCACAAGATGCAGCTCAGCATCCTGTGCTGCACTCAATCCTGACAGCTGGATGATACTTGACAGTGGTTGCACTCACCGACAAAGGCGATCTCCAACAGAAAGATGGCAACCTGGGCGTACAGCAGCTTGGGCACCTTACTGCGTTTCTGAGTCTCCAGAATAGTGCCTGCAGGCAGGGGCCATACACGTCACTTTGAAAAGGCAATGCGGCTGCCATGCATGTACTCAAAAGCTGTAATGGCCTGCCTGAAGCATGATGGGTGAAAAGCATAGCCCCAGGTGAGGCACAGGCTATCATGACGGCTTGTGCCACAGTGACGCCTTCTGTTGGACTGGCCCCAGCAGCAGCAAAACTGACTGTGCGTGTCTGCTCAGCAGATCATCACACTGGGCATGGGAGGCAGGCTGCACAGGTGCTGTGCCCCTGCGCCCACCTTTGAGACCCTCCCTGGTCAGCCAGGCCTCCAGGATGGTCGATGCTAGGAAGCAGAGCACCAGACCGCAAAGGCACACCATGTACTTTATGCCTGCAGGGCACCAGCAAGCCTGTTCTGAAAAAGCCACTGACCCAAGGCTGCAGAGCGGCTGAGGTTGCATTTGATGTTGTACAAACAAACAGGGGATGGCAGCCACAGGCCGACTGCCAGCAACAACTGCTAGCTGGCACATGGACATGCACCTGGCATGGAAAATCTCAATTTTGCAAAGACATGAGCGCCAAACGGCCATTTGAGAAGTTACCTGCTTGCTGTGATGCATGAGTCGGCACAACAAAGCAGCAGGACTGGGGTCACACCTGCGGGGCAGTTTGTGGGGTAGTGGTGCGCCAGTAGCCCCACGCCCACGATCATCAAGATGCACCACAGGCAGTGAAACAGGGCAGCTGGGGCTGCCAGCAGGGGGATGTCATCGGAGGCTAGGCTCCAGTTCCGTCCAAACAGCCTGAGGGCTGGCATCGTGTGGGCTGTGCAGAGGGCCCTGCTACACTGAGCAGGGTACCTCTCCCAGCATCCTCATAAGGGCTTGCTGGGATGCTTGCTGAAGCATCAGTCTGCCTTCTGTGGTGTCAGCACCACTGCTGCGTGGGTGTGACAGCTGAATAAGTCGATTATGATGTCAATAACAGAGCCTCATGCTGCCATACGCATGTCAAACGTGAGGCTGCCATCACAGTGGCAGCAGAAGATGTTCGTTTGCTGCAGCCAGACAGGTGATGAACTCTGGCGGAACAAAACTGGCAGCAGCAACTTGCCAACGTTGTCTTGCTTTGCCAACACTGTTGATCAATCTGGTCCCGGTGAACCAGATGGCTAAGTGATTGAAGATGTGACATGCCCCAGCTGTGGCGGACTTGTGCAATGGTACTCACTTGATGACCAGGAAGTGAGGCTCTAAGAGGACCACAAGCCTGATCCGCCATGGTGGATCTCAAGGCAGAATGGCAGGAGGCGATGGCTCGCAAACGGAGCATGTCCTACGCAGAGCGCAAGCGCATGGGAGCCAAGGGTGAACTTAGCCATTCAGGGCCCTGCCAGTATGCTGATGTCATGTTACTGCACAGCAGCCAGCTTTGCTCAAAAAAGAATGTGCAGGTTGCATCTTCTGTACACGTGCAGTGCCCCATACCAATCATTCCTGAGGGTGCGTTTGTGTCTCACAGGCAGTGCTTTTGAGGCAGGCGCAGCAGCCCAAACTTGATATCGGTGACCTGTCCACTGCAGGTGCCCGTGTCATGGTAGGATCCGTCTACTTCCTGACCATCATCCTGCTGGCTGTGAAGATGTTGCACAGTCAGACACACATTGGCAGGAGCTGGCAGCATGGCGATGGCAGGCTGGGGTGGTACATGATACTGGGGCTGGTGGTCAACTTTGGCCTGTGGCTCAATGTGGCCATATCAGATCCTGGATTCTTGCCAGCAGGGCAGGTGGGTGTTGCCAGTGTGTTACTGCTGAGCAGCAGGGTTTTGGCAGACAGACAGTGCCTGAAGCCGGACAAACAGCCATTCCTCTCATGCTGCACCTCTCCCTCTGTGTCTGACCTTGCTGCCATCAGAAGGGACAGTAAGCAGCCAGGAGCAGTGCAGACAGGAAGCAGGGACTCTGTGCTCATGCTGCACGAAATGTCTTGGGCTTTGTTGCAGCAGGGTGTTTTACAGCAGGGTGCAGCTGCCTCCCCACCAGCAGCAGGCCTTCTTCTTTCTGATGACCGCACCCACTGCGGTGCAGGCGCCCCCAGAGGTCATGCTGGCCTCTTCCACCACTGCTGAGGGGCATGCAGAGCGCGGGCACCATGGCACAGACGTGGAGGCTCAGCGGCAGCAGGCTGCTGGCCCCCTGCCGGCAGGCACAGACGAGGATGCCGCCAGCAAGAGCCCGCTGCTGGAGGAAGAGGCGGCCATTGCAGTTGCAGATGCCAGCTGCCTGGCTCCTGGCTCTGTCAGCCTGCCAACTGCCGGCCCTGGCACTGACAACAGACCCTGGTGGGAGGGGAACAACCCAGGTGAGCTTCTCCCAGCCAGCTGGTGTCGCTCGCAGGACTTGCAATGCAAGAGGGTGATGCTCAAACAACAGCCGCTGTGCAAGGAGACCCTTGGCGGTGGACCTGCGCCTGACCGGCTGTCTGTGTGTCCTGCAGGCCAGTGGTGCTTGCACTGTGGGGCCTGGCAGGAGCTGCGCGCCAAGCACTGCCACGCATGCAGGTAGCTGCCACTCTTTGCTGTTGAGGTGGGGAGCAGCAGGTCCCTGCACTGTCTCCTGTGTTGCTGTGCTGCCTCACTGACCCCTGTCTGGTGCCTGCAGTCGCTGTGTGCGCAAGTTTGACCACCACTGCGCGTGGGTGGGGAACTGCATCGGGGCTGGGAACCACGCCAGGTAGCTCTTGCCGCTGCTTAGCTCCCTGCTGCCCTGGCTACGGCGGCCCAGCAGCTCAACTGACACCCTGCTCTCGCCCGCTGCCAGCTCTGCCAGCACCTCGTCTGCCAGAGCCTACCCTTCCAGGGCCGATTGACGTTTGGCGCAGCAGCTGGATCTGTTCTTGCAGCACCTTCTGTGCCATGGCCTGCCAGTGTCAGACCACTGCTGCAGCTGATCTGGCAGTTTGCTTCCATTCTGTTGCAGGTTTTGGTGGCACCTGCTGTTCCAGGGGGTGCTTATTGCCTGGGCCTTTGCAGATGCCACCACAGCTCTCAGCATCCACACCGGCCCTGACGGCAGCTTGGAGGTGGATGGCTGGCTGCTGGTCGCCACGGTGGCCCTGTTTCTGACATTGGTTTTTGACTGGGGCCTCCTGGGGTTCCACAGCTGGCTGATTGCCACTGGGCAGAGCACCGCAGAGCACATCAAGCGCAGAAAAGGGCGAGTGCCGTACCTGCAGGATGTGCCCCGCCATGTTTCCCCCTTCAGCCAGGGATTCGTGCAGAATGTGCTGCAGATCTGCTGTCATGCCACGACGACGCCGTATGTGCTGCCCCGCCAGCATCAGATTGCTCAGATGGCCAACCAAGAGACGCTGTGCGACAATCATGTCTACTCCTGCTGTAGATGAAAAAACAGTTGAATGCATGCTCAAATGCTCCAAAAGTTTCATAGCTGTTCCAAGTCAGGCAGTGCATAGCTGTTGACAAAGCAGTCAGTGAAGGCCTCCAGCAGTCAGCAGAAAGAAGTAGTGATCTGTGAGAATATAGCAGGCCATGCAGCATGCATCATTTTATTTTGCAGCAGAAGCCTTCTTGACAGCTGTCAGAACAGGCTGCTGCAGCCTACTAAGGTCCTGTGCAGTTGTGTCTGACGCAGAGCTGCAGCTGCTGCGGCCGCGACGTCTGCAGCAGAGAAAGCTTGCAGTGGTGTACCCCCAGCAGCTGCCATCCTGTGCTGCAGCTCAGAGGCAAAGCAAACCCGTCGTGCCCATCTTCTGGCTGGTGAATTGCACACAACAGCGGTTGCTCCTGCCACACTCAAGAAGACGCTGACGAAGAGAGATCCTCTGGTCTGACAGGTCAGCTGCCCAAGAAATAGACTCTGCAGGCTGGCCCTTCACATGTCCCTGGCTTGCCTGAAGGCATGCCTGCCGTTTGAGTCAGAAGCAGGCATCCCAGGATCTCGCCTTCCAGTCCTGGGCAGTGCCTTGTGCCTGCATCTGCCATTGTGCCAACAGGATGACCTTTGCATGCTGCTTCGCCTTTGCACTGTGAGTCGCCTCTCAGCAGCTTCCTGCTCTGCAGACTGTGTAGTGAAAGAGGTAGGCACCCAGCAGGAGAGGAAAACAGTGTGGCAATCAGGCTTGCCAGACAGATGTACAGGCACATGACAACCAGCTTCGGCCAGAGGACGCCATTGCGGAGCCTTACGTTGGCTTGGCATACGTATGTAGCAATATCATTGGTTGCCCTCGTGAGCAAGTGGTTCTGACCATGTTGCATCTAGCCAGGTGTGGGGGACAATGTGAGCATGAGCCAGCACTGGCAGTCAGCTGAGCCTGCCCATGACACGCTGGCCGTGGTTCTATGAACACCATCCAGTGGAGCAGTGATAGGAGCAAAGCTGGGAGGCTAGGTCACTACCGGGCTATACCGGATGATGACTGCTCTCCTAGGTTACGAGTGGTGAGAAGTCAGATCCAACATTCAACAGGCCGATTCTTGCACCATCAGTACTGAGGTTTCCCCGCGATGGCTACTCCCTGGACAAAGTACGAATGTCCTGACAGTGTGAGTGGCAAAACAATCCTAATCACAGGTGAGAAGCTCCCGGCAAGTTTGTGATGACAGGAAGCAAAGCTTGCTGTATGCTTTCCATGGTCCTTGAAACAAGGTCTGCTGCTGCAGGGGGGACCTCAGGCATTGGCTATCATGCAGCCAAGCAATATGTGACAAAAGGCGCTCATGTGATCATTGCTGCCAGGAATGAGGACCTGGGCAAAGAGTGAGGCACCCAACTCCCACAGCTGTGCCAACCATGCTGGCTGATGTTACTCATGTTTGTGCGGCCTGCTGCAGGGCTGAACTCGAGCTCAACAAGGTGGCAGGCAGGGCCAGGAGCCAGGGGGATGCCACCTACATAAGGCTTGACCTGGCATCTTTCAAGTGCGTAGCTGTGCTTTGCCCACTGCAGTGCAGTGTGCCTGCTGCAGGAGCAGCGTCACTAATTCGGGCGTGATCGGCGGCCACCTCCTTGCAGGAACATCAAGGCCTTCAGCGACCATTTCCACAGCCAGTACAAAAAGCTCCACATCCTGCACAACAATGCTTCCGAGTGGATCCGTACTGAGCCCAGCTTCACTGAAGACGGGTTTCAGGTGCGACTGTGATATGCTGCATGCATGGAGTCAATGCATGCAGTCAATTCCTAACCTGGGCCATTGCTGACGGTCTGCTCAGCTGCCACTACCTTGCGTTTCCAGAACCTGTTGGCCTCTCCAGCTGTCAACAAGCACCTGACTGCATGCTGCAGACCATGATTGGCATCCAGCATTGGGGCCATGCCTACCTCACCCTGCTGCTGCTGGACTTGCTGAAGGCCAGTGCCCCTGCACGCATTGTGTACACCAGCAGCGCCTCCGAAGCCAGCGGCGACTCCAGTCTGGAGAACGTTGAGTGAGCGTGATGTTAGTGCTGCCTGCCTTGGTCTACTGTCAGCAGCCTCATTGTTATTGCACACAGTCTTGCTTGACTGTCAGGGTGATATCAGAAGCTGCTGCAGCCCATGGCAGCTGACACACGCAGGGAATGCGAAGTGATTTTCATGCCTTAGCTGATGGATGCCATCAGGCCAGCCACGTCACTTTGCTGTTCTTGACGTCGCCACCCATCCACAGGGCCTCAGAAGAGCAGGGTGCAAACTCAGACTTCAAGGCTTATGGCACTGGCAAGATCTACAATCAGCTGTTTGTGCGGGAGCTGCAGCGCCGACTGGAGGGCACTGGGGTGGACGTGTACACCTGCCAGCCTGGGATGTCCCAGACACGCCTCTTTGAGAAGGGGGCTCACTGGAAGTGGAGCGTGGTTCTGCAGGCAAGGGCCTGCTGATTTGACGCACTGCTGACCAGTTTCCACACATGGTTGGCAAGCAAGTGCTCCAGCGCCTGCCCTCAGCTTGATGGCTCGCATCCACCTCCATTCATGCGCCTCTGAGATGCTGGCACCCTCCTCTGCAGGACTGGATGCAGTTTTTGAATGGGCTGCCGCCCCAGATGGGCTGCATGTCCATGGTGTATGCCGCCACTGCAGAAGGCATTCGGGACGGTGAGCAGTGCTTGGTGGTCTGCTGACTCTTTGAGCATGGGTGGATGAGCACCGCATGTTTGCCAGCCCGTGTTGCAGGGTCCCAAGTGGGACTGCTTTCCGCATCAGTCTAAAGGCAGAGCTTCACATGCCTACAGGGCGTGGGTCAAACAAGACTTATGGCCCGTACTACTTCCGGTTCCCATGGATTTTCCCCTGGTGAGCTGGATGGCAACCTGCTGCTCTGTGACAAGCCCATGGGGTTCTCTGAGCCGATGGTTGTTGCTGCATGAGGAACCTGCTGCTGACTAGCAGCACACCTTTTCTGAGGCCCTGCTGCCATCTTCAGGATCACAAACATAAATCCCATTGGTGTGCAAAATCCTGTGCACCCAGACGCCAAGAATGATGAGAAAGCGCGAGAGTTGTTTGATAAAACAGTGGATGTCATCATCAAGAAAACAGAAGGGGCTTCCCCTATCATTCCTGCTCCTCCCAGCAGCAATGGCAAGAAGTAATGATATTCACAGGTCCTGCTGTAATCAACTGACATGTTGCAGGCTCCTCACCTCACCTTCAATCTGCCAAAGAAGTGCAACTTTCATAGAACAACGGCAGCCACCTGATCTGTGGTGTAGCCATGCTGCTGACATGGACTAATGGCAGGCTGTTTGTTTCCGATTAGGCACATGTAGCAGGGAAGGGATTGTTTTGCAGGATCTGAACAACGTAAAGGCATGTCGGCCATGTCTTCATGGCTCAGTCGGTTAGAGCGTTGGTCTCATAATCCAAACACTGAAGGAATCCAAAGGTCGTGAGTTCGATTCTCACATGCTGCGGCAGACAAGTGAGGACAAGCGCATCTTACCTCTTCATCAAGAAGAGAAACCTTTTGCTGCTTTCCACTCCATGTAGGCTGAACAGGGCAGGTTGTTGAAGGCAGGAAGGAGTAAGCAAGCCCTCGCTAAGCAAGTGTAACATCATTAAGCGAGGATCCTAAGGAGAGGAAGGATGAAAGTCAGCAAGAGGGAAAGGCATGGGATGCGAATAGCATCTGGTCAGGCACACCATGGTTGCCACAATTACAAGAAATGACACAACAACAGTTGCCGTCATCTGAATCATTCAAAATCTGCTTTGACATTTGCCTCCTGTGTCTAGTCTCAGCATCTGTGTCACTTTGTGCTGCAGCATTGGACTGTATCCTGCCGTGGCCAGGGCAGGCCTTTCAGATGCTCGGCTAGGGCCTCCCACGTGGCAAAACGCTGCTCGTTGGTCATGGGAGAGGCGCCACTGGTGCTGGTCATGACCCAGACATCGGTTTTTGCTGGTAACGGCCAACCCTGCAGGCATAGCACCCATGACGGCCTTTACCCAGACCTGTTGCTCAAAGGCACAAACATATTGGTGGCTATGCACACAAGCATCAGAGTCCTCCGTCTTGGGTGACAACGGCCTGATGACGCACCGGTGGACGTAACTCTGTCGGTTGCAGGCCTGTGGGGATGTTGGTGACCCTGGCCTTGCCCCGCCTGCCGATGTTGATGAGCTCGCTCCACTGCCGTTTGCCAGAGAAGGCAATCACCTGGGGGACCCCACACTGCCCACAGGTGCACCTGCAGCAGCCAACTGCTAAGCTCGATGACGGCCTGGTCCAATGGGCTGTGACACGTAACACACACAACTCACCCACAGCGTGCACTGGCACGCTCTCCGTGAGCAGCCAAACGGTGGAAGAAGCCAGCGCCCCACCCCTGGAAGGTCTTTGAATCAAACTTCGAGCTATCGGTGCCTGGGATCCCAGAGCCAACATCTGTGAAGCCGACGCCTGCCAGCTCGATCATTTCGTGATCGTCCTGCATTGCAGCAACAGGTGGCAATGCAATGACTGCGGGCATGTGTAGTTGCAATAGGAACTCACCTCAGCACCCTGGATTGCAGCGGGTGCAATGCCTGCATTAGAAGTCAAGCCAACAATCAGCAGCGCATGTGCAACATCAGACACCATGTTGCCTGTCCAAATGAGGCACCTGTTTTCATCAGGATGCGCCACATCCAGTTGCTGGGATTGGAATAGTAGTGGCCTGTGCGCCTGAAAGTGGAACAGCTTGTTTTGAGCGGTGCCGATATGCCAGATTAGGCCAATGCTGCACTTCTGCCTCACCAGGCGTGCTCTGAGGGGTTGTGGCCAACAATGATCAGCCTGAGCGGCTGATCGCCAAGCCTCTCAGGCACGCCTGCAGCATCAGGAGAGATCCCTTTTGATGCATGCCGCCATGGCAGTGCCAACCACGGCAGGATCGAAGGATACCTGGTGCATCTGCCAGTTCAGGCAGAGCCTTGCGGGATGCAGGGTCACTGCGGCTCCTCTTGGATGAAGGCTGCGCAGCGTCAGTACTTCTCTGGGAGGGGCTGCGCTTGCCTGCAGAGCGCTGAACTGGTCCCTCTGCAGCTGCTGCTGCTTGCACTTCACCCCTGCTGCTGCTGGCTTTGGCAAATCTGAATGCCTGAAGTGGAAAGGAGGTTGAGCCATAGATTCAACGAATGTGATGCAGCTGTCATGCGACCCACCTCAAACATATAACAGATGGGAGTTCAGGGGTCGGGAGGAGCCATATCGTTAGAGGCGACCGTTTGACTTTAGAGAGGCACTTACATCAGGGGCAGGCTATAGCAAGAATCATCATTTCATCAAGGCAGTGAAAGGGAAAGGTTTACAAAAAAAGGGGGCAAGCATCTACTCGCGGGTGCGCTGACGCACGCGGCGCCCTTCATCCTCGGCAGCAGGATCACGAGGGTGATGGCGTGGCCTGTCACCCTCGTGGCGCTGCCCTTCACCACGATGGCGGTGCAGGCCGCCAGTCCTCTCTGACAGGACTGCCACTGTTCGCAGCAGGTCCGTCTGCAATTGTGCAGAAACTCAGTGAGCTGGGTCTTGACGAAGCGGGCACCTCCTGCAAGATGAAGCGTTGCAGCTACCTCCTTGCAGCAGGACAGAGACTCTGCAGCTGGATCAATGCCGCAGAGCACGAACACGAACCTGCAGCTGGGGGCAGGAGGTGACCATGTGCTGGTAGCCCTCAGTCGCCATGACAGCCGCCAGCTGCTTGCAGGCAAACTCCATGGCCACTCGCTTCAGCTCCTCGGCATGATTCTGCTCTGCCAGCGTCAGGGTAGTTGCCACAGTGTCCACCTGCAGCAAGGCAGGACTGGGTCGTCCAGCAAGGATAGCTCCCAGCAAGAATCTGAGAGTGCAGAGCACATGAAGATCCATCAGCCTTAGCCACCGACGGGTTGAGGATCATGTCACCAGAAGCAGTCTGGTGTTTCCCAGAGCTTCGCCACCTTGCTTGACTGTGCCCCCTCGGCATCTGCGCCTCCTGAATTAGGGCAGCGCCAGTAGAAGGCGCCAAACTGTAGCAGGGCTCAGCCCTTGTCATCAGGCCCTCAGTGCAGCCACACTTTGCACCCTTTCAGCAAAGCATCTAGGCAGCAGCCACACCCTGAGCTATACCCCAGAGTATGAAGCAGGCAGCTCACATCGATGGTCTCTGTCAGGCGCCGCTCACAGATGCGCCGGAGCCTGGGCAGCTCGTACCGGTCTGCGGCCACCAACAGGTGCTGTGCCATTGCACAGTCCAACCCACCATCTTGCAGCTCCTGGAGCAGCAGCAGATTAGCCATCAGCATGCGCATGACAGCACTGGACTGTCAGGTGCAATTGGACCCCCCCCCCCTTGTAGCCAGCAGTTCAAGCGGCAGGATTTGATCTGCTGTAGTGCAAAGGCCGATGATCTTTGATGCCTTGTGTGTCTCAGGTGCTTTACCATTGCACAGCACATGAGAGTCAAGAAGGCCAGAGTCTCTGGTGCATTGCGCCCACCGACAGGGGACCTGAGTAGAGACCAACAACCCATACAGGCCCAACACATCTGGCAGCACACCTGGTAGAGCATCCTGCAACTGCTGAGCACCACTCTGAGTCGCTGTTTTTTAGATCTTCGAAGGATCCCCACGCCTGGTGGTGCTTCTTCATAGCAGATGCAGAGCGCGCAACACACAGCACTGGTATGCCCAGCACAAAAGCTGGGATCCCTGGCGAACTCCATATCCTACCTCTGGCAGTGCGTCAGCGTACACAAAGTAGAGCAGTGCACGGAAGACAGGCTCCCTCACGTCCTGGATGGTCACAATGCCATCTTGTCCCTCCTTCATGGGGTTGTTCAGCAGCGCCCTGCACATGCACAGAATGGCCCCTGTCACATGCTCTCAGAGAGGCACGCACCCATAGGCTCAGCAAACCTTGAGCACACCACCAGCCTGATCTGCCTGTGCCTGGCAGCTCAGGGCTCGCATGCAAGCATTGGTTGCCGCCACATTGAGTGCAGCATCCAGGCAGCTATGCAACAGGTGCAACATGTTGTCACACTTCCGGCAGCCACCTGCCAAATGAGACACGCATGCCGGGTGATATGCATCTGCAGCCTGTGCTGCGACACCTGGTGTGCTTGTGAAGTCTGGCCCAGGCATCGCTGACTCTGAAAGCCACTGGCGTTGGGATGAGCAGCATGGGGCAGCACAAACAGGTCAAGCTGCAAATCGCTGGTGAGATGAGGTTAGAGTGCTACAAAAACACTGCCATCATTTTAATGAGGTGTCGTGTTTCACGTACCTGAAAAAGGGGGACCTGAAGGTCAAAACCAGCTTGTGCGCTGCGAACTCTGCATTCTCGACCTTGAACTTCACATCAGCGTCGTGCTGGGACTCCAGCAGGGCTGCCAGGTCTTTGTCCAGGGTTGGGTGGGGCACCTGCAGCGGCAGCACAGGACAGGGGAGCTGGGCCACGTGGGCGTTGTGAGAACTGCATGTTGCGTGCTGTGCAGTAGGCAGCATGCTCAGGCTGAGCCACCGGCGCTCACCACAGTGGGTTTCTGCTCGAGGCAGATTGTTTGAAAAGATCTGCCTGCCGCCGCCGTCCCCAGAGCATGGCAGCCGTTGTCACTTCTCTGGCAGCGCATATCTGTCATGGCCACAACTCAAATGACCCTCCCATGCCGATGCACACAAAAACTTGGGTGGCAGCCTGGCCGCCTCGCTCGCGATGCAAAGTGGCCATGACAGTGACTCAGACAGCCACACCCCTGCCCCCATTGTCCAGGATTGCAGTATAGAGTGCCCCGCTGCTGTTCCCTTGAGGGTGCACTTGCGTCATAGCCACGACAAATACAGCCCTGCCTAGACACTCACCGGTGGGTGGCAGCTTCAGATGACCAGGTCTCATTCCTGGTGTGCACCTCCTCAAGTCACCTGCTGATGCCCTTGCACTCACCACGATGGGTGGCAGCTTGGGCGGCCCGCTGCCACTCCCCGAGCGGTGCACTGACAGGGCGCCGCCAGAGGTGACCACCAGCTCTATGGTATAGCGGATGACGAGGGTGTCGCCCAGCAGGAACCCATTCTGGGGGTTCTCCAGGACGGCACGCTTCACAAACTTGCGGTAGCCATGGCAGTTGCGGGCGTTGGGGTCCTGACGGGCGCAGCTGATCTTCACCGCGCCCTGCAGGGGTTGCTGCAGGCAGGGTGCAGGCAATACTCAGTTGCAGCCTGCTGTGTGACATGGAGAGCATGATCATTGGGGCACACAGGTGCTGCTGATGTTGGCAGCGAGCTGCAGCCTGATGCGTGTACAAGTCAGGCAGGTGACCTGTGGCAGTGGTCAGATGTGACGTCATACCACAGCACAGCCCCTTGCAGGGCATGCATGCTGGCAGCTCCCACTTGTGGCCCTTGTCAGGCAGACTCTGATCATGTCTTGCCAGACTACGATTCCATTGGGAGGTGCTTGCAGAGTGAGCAGAGGAGGGGCCAGGTGCAGTGAAGCAGAGTCTGGGCACAGGGAGGCATAGCTCAGGCACTTTGAGATCTGCACTTGGCACAGAGTGCACCAGACACCCTCGCACACCCTTGATGACGAGGTGCCCCAATAGGTTGCCCTGCCTGCTGATGCTGCCAGCCTGAGAGAAGGTGTCCGCAACTACAGATGCCCACCTGATCTCTTCGCCGGCCCTTGGTCAGGTCCCGCCCGCCCCCAGACTGGTCCACGAGTGTGAACCTATGGAACGCCCTGACTACCCGGCCCTCGCTGGTATTCACCACACCCTGGGGGTTCTCACTCTCACCTGCAACACAGCACAAGTGCCTCTTGCAAGCGTATTGCTCGGCTGGCAGTCTCTGTGCCCTACGGGTCAGCACACAGAGGGCGGCAGCTGCCATGCACAGGTCAGCATGCTCATGCTCCCACAGAAGCCAACTGCAGCAGCTGCCAGCAAGGCTCAGCTCCCTGTAGCCTCAGCAAGGCGGATGATCCTCTGCGCACTCTATGATCAATGAGAGAAGCACTGCCGAGCACTGCTGCGATCAAGGCCACAAGCAATGCTGAGCACTTGCTGTTCACAGCTGACCGCCACAAACACTGCTGAGCACTCGTTGCTCCCCAAGCAATAGCATGCGCAGTGCCAAGCTTGTGCTGCTCACCGATCAATGCCACAAACAGTGCCGAGTACTCGTTGCTGGGGTCCCGCCGCTGGGGATGCTGTGGCATCTGCATCTGCTGGGGGTAGCCCACCACAGGGGCTGGCATTCCCGGCTGCTGCTGGTGGGGCACCACCTGCTGCTGTGCTTGCTGCTGCTGCGCCTGCCCCTGCAGCGCCTGCTGTTGCACAGGCATCCCGCCGCCCTGCGGAGGCCCCATGGGCCTGTTGCCTGCAGCAGGTGGGCATCATGCTTGAGGCAGCACGACTGCCTGATCATCATTGACTCAGGCAGCCCAGGCAGCGTCTGCTGCCTGCAGCAGGATGTGCCAGTGACTCAGGCAGCATGCATGCTCGCAAAAATGGACAGCTCAGGCACGGGCCGCCGCTGCGCAGGCCTCCAGCCACCCTGCGGGGGCGCCACCTGAGCCAGCATTTCCACTGGCTCAAGCAGCATCAGGAAGAATGCACAACTCGAGCAGGGCAGCTGTCCCTGCGCCTGCGCCACCAACGGGTGGGGCCTCATTGGGAGAAGACAGCTACGCCAGGACACCAAGATGTGTTGCTGTGCTGGCACTGCACACTGCATGGCATTTGTGCTGGCCCTGTGACACAGATGTGCTTGACGCAGGTCTGCTGCTTGGCATTCACCGCAGGCAATGCCTCCCTCGCGCATGCCCCGGATCAGTCCAAGACGTGCCTGGTGCAAATGTTCTGCAGATTGGGCGCAATGCAGCATCACCTGTCTCGGGCAGGTGATGTCAGCTCACAGATGCACCCCACAGCCCTCTTGTGAAAACCATTCCTTCCAGCAGTGTCCCCCAGGGGCAGGCGGTCACGTGCTTGCAGATGCCCCTCTCTGACACCTTGCAGAGACATTAACCTCCAGCACTGGGCCCCCTTCCCCAAGAAACGCGCCGCTGGCTTCCAGGTGCACATCACAGGCAGCCTGCAGAGCTATTATGATATTATTATATTACCTCCAGCATTACCGCCCTGGGGCATGCCCATGGGCATGAGAGCCCCAACCTGCTGCTGCGGAGCATGTGGCGGCTGCTGCTGCTGTGGAGGCGGTTGCTGCCCCGCCGGCTGTGGCATATTGATGGGCGCGGCATCGGCAGAGCTACGCTTGCCGTCAGGGTAGAACAGCAGCACCTGCACCAGAAGGAGGTGCACCCCTGATTGCCTCACGCCAGGCTCAGCTGGCAAGGGACCGCCGCTCTGACAGCCTGCTATGGAGCGCAGCCTGCCCAGACAGCTCCCTTGCAGACCCTGAGGAGGCTGCCACAGTGGCGCTTGTTTTGCTGTCTGCATCCGCTTCACTGCTGCAGTGCTTGGCACCAAAGCAGCATCATCAGCCCAGAGTTTCACTGCAGGCCAGCCGTAGCCAGCCCAACTGGGCACTGTGCCAACAAATCAGAGACGGGAGCACAGGAACTCACCCACTCGTGCCCCCCCACAGAGAACCTCTCTGACGCCACTGGCTCCCCATCTCCCAGGCCCTTGACCAGGGAGTAGCCGACTATGGTGTGCTCATGCTCCCCTGCAGACAAGGAGCAGCTACTGTGCTGCTGTGGCCAGCAAGGTGCCTGCATCCCTCAGATGTGCCTGGAGGGACAGGTGCTCTGGTCATGGTACTGCGGCACACCTGTTATGGTCTCTGTCAGGGTCTTGCTGGCAGACTTGGCTGGGTCGCCATGCTGTTGTGCCACTGAGCACCCTGGTGCTGGCAGGGCAGCCAGGCCCTCTTGCCGGCCTGCCATGTGGTTGGCAGGAACACTCAAGATATGAGAGAGGAAGACTCTGTTGCAGGGGCAAATGTGTTGGATTGCACACTGAGTGCAGGGGCTTCACAGCTGACCCAGTTGGGATTGCAATGCCAAAGATCCGGGCTGCTGCAAGGGCTTCCCGGACTGGCCACGCTGCACTTTTCTTCTTGCGCTTGCCCTACTTCCGGACCCTGCCGCCATCGAGCCCGTTCCCAGCATGCAGGGTCTGCACACTCACACTCAGCCGCAGCTTCCCAGAGCACCCCAGCTCAGCAATGCCAGGTCTTTTAGGAGAGCTGCAGTGAGAGCAGCGAGAAAAACAGCCAAATTTGCCAGTGGCAGGCATATTCAGGTGGGGTGCGACCAGGCAGGCCTCCTGCACTTGACTTGACCGCGTCACGGCAGCCCGTGAGCTGCGCCGTTGCCATGTGCAGATCTGGCATGCGCAAACGCTGTTTGCATGTCAGCACAGGCCCTTCAATTGTCAGGCATAGCCCCCAATGGGACTGCAAAGATTCACGGCCGATGTGATCTGACGTCAGACCCAGCAGGCATCAGCTGACCAAGTCACCCCAACAATCGGGCAAAATGGGGGGAGGGGGGGGATGCGGCGGCCATCTGGCTGTTCTTGCCCAGTTCACATCCTGCTGTATGCAGGTGTCGAGTGCTGCCCCCGCAGTGCTGGAGTTTGACACCAAGGTGTTCCAGAAGGAGAAGGTGCAGTTTGCTGACCACACTGAGTTCATTTACCGCGGCGGCCGTGACAAGTACAAGTTGCTGCCCGAGGCCTTCAAGGGCATCAAGAAGATCGGCGTGATCGGCTGGGGGTCCCAGGCGCCTGCCCAGGCCCAGAACCTCAGAGATAGCATCAAGGTGTGCTGTGCCGGTGCTGGGGCACAGGTGTAAGTGACCACAGACTTGACTGGACTGCCGCAGGCCAGTGTGGCCCCTTCAAGTCCCAGACGCCTGCTCGATGCTGCAGGAAAGCGCTCTCTGCCCGCACAGCACAGGCATGCAGTTCCTGCTTGTAGGCGCACCTGCAGCGTGCTTAGCAAAGGACGTTACTGTATGCCAGTGATATGCCTGCCCATCAGGGGTGTGCCCCAACATGTTGCCTGCATGTGAGCAGCTGGGCCGTGCTGCTTGCCCCTGCACCGGGGTCCTCATGACCACCCTCAGCGGCCCCTGCCTGCAGGAGGCTGGCTTGGACATCAAGGTGTCCATCGGCCTGCGCGGCGGCAGCAAGTCTGCAGAGGAGGCCCGTCAGTGTGGCTTCACAGAGCAGGAGGGCACGTTGGGGGAGGTGTTTGATGTCACCTCCGAGAGCGACCTGGTGGTTCTGCTGATCTCCGATGCAGCTCAGGTTGGCAGGGGATGGCAGCAAGGGGGCACTGCAGCTGCTCTTTGTTGCAGCCCATGTGGCCAGGGGAGTGAGCAAGGGGCCTGGGTGGCTGCTCTCCAATGCAGCACAAGTGGGCAGGGTTGGAACATGAATTGGCTTCTGCAGCCCATGGCTGACGCAACAAAGCTGGAAGCAGGCCTGTACCTTCCAGCTCTCATGTCACATTTGTTGCAGGACGGCATATCAAACAGTTGGCTTCTGCCTCCAGGAAGTCCCTGGCATGATGTACCTGCTGGCTCTACAGCAGGCACCATGCCCAGCAACAGGGCTGCACCATCCCAACACGCTTCATGCATGGCAGGTCACGTTTGAAAAGCAACCTCACTTCTGTGCCTGCAGGCGAACCTTTACCCCAGAATTCTGGCAGCCATGAAGCCTGGCTCCACCCTGGGCCTGTCACATGGCTTCCTGCTGGGTGTGATGAAAAACGACGATGCTGACTTCCGCGAGGACATCAACGTCGTCCTGGTGGCTCCCAAGGTGGGTGCCTGTAGCCTGGCAGGCCAATCCCTGCCGGGATGCTGCTCAAAGGTCCAGCGCAGGTGGTGTTGTGGCGCAGCCTGACAGGCTGATGGCCTGTGATGCTTTGCTCTGGTAGCCATCAATGTGGGTAGACACCAGTGTTGTCCTGGTGGCTCCCAAGGTGGGTGCTCACAGCATGACAAGCCAAATTTATTGGGCTGCCGCTCTGAGTGCCCAGCTTAAGTGATCTTGTGGCCCGCTCCACCAGGCTGAAGGCCTGCTGATGCCTTGTTCCGGCTGTCGATGTGGTCAGAGCGCTTGCCTTGGTACCGTCACGTCCTGTTAGCGGAATGTACTTATTCAGCCTGTCAGGTCGGTCTATTGCAGCATGTGCTTACAACCCAAGCAGCAATGCTGCTGGTGCCCACCTGTTGAGCCTTTGTCCCCAGGAGCTGACTTGACTGCTGTTCTGCAGGGCATGGGCCCATCTGTCAGACGGCTCTATGAGCAGGGCAAGTCTGTCAATGGTGCAGGCATCAACTGCTCCTTTGCTGTACATCAGGTGAGCTGGGAGGTCTGGGGGGCTGCAATCATCCTCCTGGGCAGAGTGTGTCCCAGGAAAAACCTGCTATGACCTGCTGGCAGCTATGTCTCATGCGGCAGACTGTCTGCTAACCTTGATGCTACAGGATCCTTGATGGCTGCAGGACGCCACTGGAACTGCAGCAGACATTGCTGTCGGGTGGGCGATTGCAGTGGGGGCACCCTTTGCCTTCGGCACCACCCTGGAGAGCGAGTACAAGAGCGACATCTATGGCGAGCGCTGCATCCTGCTGGGGGCAGTGCACGGCATGGTGGAGGGCCTGTTCCGCCGATACACCCGCCAGGGCATGAGGTGAGGCCTCATGCGCGTGCTGAATGGCTGAGGGCAGTGCAGGCAGGGGCTGCATCCTGCTTGTAGCCATACTAGTGGCACCAGATCCCAGTGCACACAGAGTCCTGCTTGATGCACCATGCGACACCTCTCCTCAAGCCGCAGAGGATGCCTCAATGCAGAGCTGCACGGCCACAAGGTAAGGCCATGGCAAGATGTTCAGCACTTCTCCTGAGCAGGCTGCCGGCCGTGCGGGTGGGGCCTGCATCCTGCTGAAGACAGTGTGCTGTTTGGTGGAGAGTTCTCTCTGGGAGCCCCGCTGGGGCATGGGGTGAGGTCAGGTGCAGCCATCAGCAGGTGCCTAGTTGCTTCGCAGGGAGCTACCTGCCTGTGCAGCTGTGCACCGTGGGCATGTCAGCCTCCACCTGCAGCTGGTCCTCAGCCTACGCTCGACTGTTTGCATGAGCTCTGACGCATGTTCCCAGCATGTAGCTGTTGCCAGAGCTCCTGCCCAATACCTGGTAGTGCCTCTTCCCAGAAAGCAACCAATGTCACAGCCTGCTGTGCACCATTGGAAAACATCATGTGCTGCCCTGCAGCGAGGAGGATGCCTTCAAGAACAGCGTGGAGTGCATCACAGGGCCCATCAGCCGGACAGTGAGCACCAAGGGCATGCTGGCAGTCTACGAGGCGCTGGACGAGGAGGGCAAGGGCATCTTCAAGAAGGTGAGCCTGCAGTGTAGGCTGCAGTCTGCTGATGGGCAACAACACTGGCTGTTGCGGCCTGCAACATGCTAGCTCGTCATCTCAGCAGCAGCCTGTGCTGCAACTGAGCAAGGCAGAGCCTGCACTGCGCTCCTGAGCAGGTCAGATGTCGCCGGCATCTCACCTGCTGCCAGTGCATCATTGGGGGAGCCTCAAGGGGCAACAGCGCACCACCTGTCTTGAGGGACAGAAGTCACTGCATCTGAGGTCAGTCCCCCAGAGCCGGCCCATGCTGCGCCCCAACAGCCCTGCCCTGGATGCACGCCTCACTGCTCCTGCCGCAGGTCCCGGCGGCCCTATGCAGCCATGCTCATGCATCTGTAGCGCTTCTTGCCACTCTTTACCCCCTTGGCCACCTGGCTGCAGGCCTACGCTGCCTCTCATGGCCCTGCCATGGATGTGTGCCTGGAAATCTATGAGGATGTGGCCAGCGGCAATGAGATCAAGTCCGTTGTCCAGGCAGGGAATAGGTTCAGCCGATTCCCAATGGGCAAGATCGATCAGACCTACATGTGGAAGGTCAGTGTGCGCTGGACGGTCACTGCTGGTCCATGTCTCAGGCCACTTGCCAGCTGTACTGGATCTGGAGGTATATCAGGTTGTGATGAGCCTGCACCGCTTGCTCCACAAGCAGCAATAGCCCACTGTTGATTCTATCCTGAACCCTGCACTCTGGTCCGTGAGCTGCTTGCTGCCCTGCAGTCCCACTGGGCACCTGTGCCACAGCTGTGCACAAAAGGGCAATATTTGAGTCTTGTGTAGGCGCATCTGCCTGACGTCAGCTGCCGTGCTCCTCTGCAGGAGGTTGGCCAGAAGGTGCGCGCTGCCCGCAAGGAGGACGACATCCCCCTGAACCCCTTCACAGCAGGCGTGTACATTGCCACCATGATGGCCACTGTGCAGGTTCTCAGAGAGAAGGTGGGCAGGCGCCACAAGCCGGGGGTCTGCATCACATGCACCTCCCGCGCCGTGCGGCAAGGGTGGGACTGCTTGGAGTGAGCAGGCACCGCCGCAGGTTTGACTGCTCAGTGCTGCCTGTCTCGCATGCCAAGTGAGTGCCAGGCAGTAGGCTGCAGCACAGGGGCCTGGCTGCAGGAGGCGTACTGTAATTTCAAGCCCTGCTAGCCAGGTGCAGTGCTGCCACAAGCTGGCACCTGGCGCGACAGCTGGGTGCCAGCAGCTGGGTGCCAGTAGCTAGGTGCCTCCCACGCACATCTTCGTACTCTCCCCAGCATGCTGCTGAGACCCACAAACTGCAGGGCCACCCTTGGAGCGAGATCTGCAATGAGTCCATCATTGAGGCCACAGACTCATTGAATCCTTACATGCATGCCCGAGGTGTGGCCTTCATGGTGGACAACTGCTCCTACACAGCCCGGCTGGGCAGCAGGAAGTGGGCGCCCAGGCAAGTGACAGGCTGCTGTGTTGTCAGGATACCAGGCTGCTTTGCTTCATGTCTAGCAATGCCCGACTGTGGTGGTCAGGGCAACATGCATAGTTTCAAACGAGCAGCATTATTCGGGCATGTAGGCAGGCCTGCCTGACAAGGTGTGTTGCTGGAAATGGCCCTTTGGCTGTGCTGTGACAGGCTCTGTGGCTTTGCTGCCTGGCTTCTCTGGTCACGGCAAACATCTAGCCTGCTGATAAGTGCACCTTGTCACACAGGTTTGACTATGTCTTGGACCAGCAGGCATACGTAGCCATTGACAACGACGAGCCCCTGAATGAGGACATCGTCAATGACTTCCTGAAGGACCCAGTGCACAAGGTGTGTGAACCCTCAACAATCAGGGGGGCAACCAGTCAGGAGGTCTGCCACCACAGCCAATTGCTGGCATCAAAATTTGCATCAGCAATTTCCAGGGGCAGCAAGAGAGTCAGCACGAGTTCCTTGCAGCTGCTAAATCCCGTGGCAACCATGCTGATTCTGCGGGTGCCCTGCAGGCCCTTGCTGCATGTTCTGAAATGCGTCCACCAGTGGACATTTCAGTGGGAGGCGAGGGCTCTGATGTAGGAGTGGGCGCTGGCGCAGCCCGCATAGAGTACAGCAGCGTGGCTGCTGCCTCATGAGTGCAGCTCTTTTTCTGGTTTTGTCAAAGCTGCTCAGCTTAGTCCCAGTCTAATCTGAGTTTCATGTAGGAGTAAACTGCTACAATGATGGGGCGACTTTGCTATGAAAACGTATAGGTCGTAAGTCAATATTATCACATGCTATGTGACACCCCGCAACATGCCATGTTATCACAGGCCATGTGACACCCCGCAACTCGACCTTGACAGGTTGATGCCAGCTCTGTGTTCCGCCTTTTCTCTGAGTGACACGCCATTGCAAGCCACAGATTCACTGCATGAACCCAAAACCAGCCTCCACATTGATAGCTATTGCATTTCTGGATTGCGCAGCAGCAGGAGCCCCTTTCTCACGCAGCTGCTTCTTCTCCTAACGCAGGCACTTAGACTCTTACTGCCAGATTGGAATTGGCATGGCACTGCGAAGGTCGTTGAAGTCCTTTTCCACTTCTTTGATCTTCTCTGCCATGTCCTATCAGCTGCTGCTCCAAAGTGGAGGACTGTGCGGAGCAGGAGGCGGGCTGGATGCTGCCGGCATACACAAAGGCAGCAACTTAACAATGCAAATAGCCACCCAGCTGCTGATCGGCCTGCAGGCAGGCCTCCTACACCATCACCGACACTGGCACCCTACCTGCGCACTTGACCGGAGGGCAGCGCCTCTCTGACAGCGGCACATACAGTAAATGAGCCTTGGCCTGTAAGCCTAGAAGTGTGGCAGCCATCAAAGCCTGTGCTCCCACTTGGCATGCTGCAGAACATTCAGGTGTTCTGGGGAAGAAATGCAGCCACCATATATTGCTAATGCCTCGTTGAGCGCTGTGTCTGCTGGAATTGCAGACAGGCCCACCTCTGGAGAGTCTAGGCAACCCAAAACAGGTGATGGAAGGCCTGCTGTGCTGCTATGGCCTGGAAACTTGAATTGATGCTGTCCTCTGCAAGTAAGTGTCAAAAACTGGGGCTGAAAGACAGACCAGCGCACTTAGCCCTGTGGCGGACTTGAAGCCTCCAATGCTGTAGCATGGTAAACCATGGAGATTGCACCATGCACAACAACCAAGGAGCATCAGGCTAAAGGCACTCACAGCCCGCGCCACTTGTTACCTGTGAGGCAACAGGACTTACACGCAGCATGAAACACTTATTGTTGAAGCAGAACACTGACAGTGCTCAAGTGTCTGACTTACGCAGCAGCAGGAGCTTCTCCTCACGCAGCTGCTTCTTCTCCTCACGCAGCTGCTTCTTCTCCTCACGCAGCTGCTTCTTCTCCTCACGCAGGTACGCACGCTCCTGCTGCCAGCCGTCTGGCTTGGTGCTGAGCAGCTTCTCCTCTTCTGTTTCTAGCATGCTGATCTTACCCTCCACATCCTTGATTTGCTTGTCCAGCCAGGAAGGTTCTGGAGCAGCAGTTTGAGTGATGGATGCTGCCTGCAACAGAGCACAGGCACCATCAGCAACATTCTGAAAACTCAGCAACTGAGTGAGGAGTCCCAGAAAAGTCAGCAGCCCCACACGCTATTATCACCAGCTTTCACCTCAGTGCCAGACTGAAGGGAGCTATCCTCATGCATAATCTGCATGCAACACAGGGCTGTGGCAGAGGGACACACGCGGTGACAATATCCTGTTGCCTCGGCCAAAGCCTTTCACAAAATTTTGCAGCGGTCAGTGACCCTGTCTCTGGGCCAATCAAACATTTCTGGCGCGAAGCCCAGCAGAAGTGATACGTATCAGGGCCACCAGGCTCTGCAGCGTGCCGTCAAAGGGAGATGCGTCAGTGTCCCTGGACACCTTACCAGCAGGTGAGGCAGCAACCAAGCTGCAGACCCTTGAACAGACCCATTATGTGGTGTTGAGCTCAGCCATGACTTTTCACACAGGTTCTGTCTGCTTGCTCCTGCCCTTGAGCACATTGAAGATATCAGACATCTAAGGGTCTAATTTCATTGACTCAAGCAACAGAACGTACTGCTTGAGCTTTTTGC
>JAAMXJ010000436.1:0-79864 GCA_019693375.1 Asterochloris erici
TGGGGAAAGAGATGTGAACACAGGCTGTCAGGTTGGCAAGCTGCTGTCCTGACCTGCGCTGGTCGCTATCCCCAGGCTGCCAGGTGTCACGCGCGCGCATGCTGACACGGGAAGCCTCTCCCCTGCAGAGGTCACCAGGCAGGCGCCCGACGATGCTGCCGTCACGTGGTGGGACTGGGCCGACCCCGAGGAGCAGGTTGACGCCTCCACAGAGCTCTTCGACTGCGAGGTCTTCTCGCACCAGGCAGCCCACACCCTGGAGCCCCCTGTTGCCGATGATCACGGCAGCTTCAGGGACGCAGGCAGCGCCAGCAGCCGCAGCGCTGCGGCGGGACACAGCCCCGCCCGGGAGCATGCGCCACTTACCAGGGAGCTGATGGAGGTGGGCACGCTGGAAGCCTGTGCTTGCAGCCTGTGCTTGGTGTGACAGGCTTGCTCTGTCACGGCGCGCCAAACCCCTGACTGTGGAGCTGACGGAGGTGGGCGTGCTGGAAGCCCCGTGCTGCTGTGCAGGTCTGTAGGCTGCCTGCTGGCAAACATGCTCGTCAAGTTGCAGGTGCCTCCGATCATGATCAATCTGCTCCCATCGGTGCCCCACTGCTCTGCAGCCTGCAGGGTCCTTAATTGCATTCAACTTCACGCAGCACCTCACTGCTCTGCAGGAGCATGACTTTGCAGAGCTGGGCCAGGAGGTGTTGTCTCAGAGCCGCCACAGCCGCCACCACCCGCACGCAGGATCGCTTCAGCACCGCAAAGGTTTTCAGCTGTCTGCCGTGGGCAGTCTCGACACATCCCTCACGCTCTCAGGTGGGCTGCTCTGCTTTGCCATTCCAGGTCCATCCCAGCAGCTTGATGAGTCTGACCATGCTGCTCGAGCTCTTAGAGTGAGCTGCTCAGCTCTTTGTCAGACCGAGCTGCTTGTGGCGGCGGTGGTACTCGATCACAGGCTGCAGTCGCTGCAGGTTCACAAGGCTGGTGCCGGGCCATTTGGCACTTCCTCAGGGCGCAAGCATGCTATCAGCGGTCCTTCAGCGAACGGAGTCCGTTGCTGCAGAATGTGATCTCCAGTGTCCACCTCCACTGCAGGCCTGGTGCCGGGGTTGGAGTGGCACTCAGCAAGTCCTGGCCGCCATCGCTCTCGCCAGCACGTCTCCCTGGACTCCGCCCTGCCCCAGCTGCAGCCGGCGCAGGCAGGGCGCTCCCTGCGGGCGCGGCGGAGCGAGGATTCGGGGAAGCCCACTAGCTGCAGGTGAGGGGGTTGTGCAGTCATCCTGGAGCTGCGGCTGTACGTGGTCCATGCCAAGCCTGCTCAACCCTGCTGGGCTGCCTCCCTGCACTGCTGCTGCCTCACTGCACTGCTGCTGCATCTCAACCCCGCTGGGCCGCCTCACTGCACTGCATGGGCCAGACAGCTTCAGTTCGTTTATTGCAATAAACGAAGCCCCATGTTTCTTCCTGTTCCTCAGCCAGCTCTGCTGAAGGAGCCCTCACCTCAGCCGCAGACTAACTGACTGCCACTCAACCTGCCTTTCCTCCTGCTTCAGCACATGTGCTTGAGCGGCCTAGGAGCCCCCTGCCAAATGAGCCCTCACCTCAACACGCACTGACTGAGAGCCACCCACCTCTACAAAGGTCTCCCACTGCTGCAGCACCATCAACTCTGCGGCTGTGGAGCAGTTGTTGCGCCAGTCCCTAGACGCAGGAGGCCCAGCTCCAAGAGCCAGTCCTGGCCCCAGACCCAGTGCCTGCCCTGTCCCAGAGCAGGACCGCGGCGTCAGCCTCAGCAGTCTGGCGCAGGCCAACGTGCTGGTGGACGAGCTGGTCAGGGCTCAGGATGCCCCCTCTGCCGAAGCAAAGGTGCTGGCCGCAGGCCTGGCCCAGGACAGGCCGCAGACGCACTGGCAGGAGCAGGAGCAGGGGCCACCTGAGTCTGCAGATGATGGGTGGCTCAGCCGGGCCACCAGCTGCTGGCCAGAGCACAGGTGGGTGCCCCCTTGCGCCTGGGCTTGCCTTTCCGCTACTCTAGCAGCACCTGCATTAAGCACGCTGTGTGCTTCTACACCTCTCCGACAGCGTGCCACTCCAGCAGCAATGCTGTAGAGCGGCTCTGGCTGGGCGGGCAGCCTGCTGGCCAGGGCACAGGTGTGTGCCCCTGCATCTAGGCTGGCCTGCTTTGCTTTGGCAGCATTGCACGTGGCTCATTGTGCACGCTGCGAGGTTGGCTGCGCAGCATATACCTGCCTGCTGTGTCACAGCAGCCCAAATTCCCCTCTCTCATCTGCACTCCTTTGCCCCACATGCTGACAGCTGTGCACTGCGATCTTTGCAGCCACGGTGCCCGTCACAGTCAGCCAGACCCGGCGACTGCGGCCGAGTGCGCCAGCCACGCAGCCACCGCTGGCTCCACCCCTGCACCAGCTGGCGACGCGGGCTCCTTGGCACTGCGCAGCCACCCAGCTGCTCGTGCCGCCGGCTGGGGCAGCCGCGCAGCCACCGCTGCCTCCACCCCTGCACCAAGTGCCCGCAGGGGCTCCATGCCCTGCATGCATAGCTGCGCTGACAGCACAGCGCCCCCTTCAACTGGGGCTATCAGCGCCAGGAAGCGGGCCTCGACGAGCTCAGATGAGCCTGAGGCACGAGCACCTGCCACAGCTGGTGAGGACGCTGACGACTGCATGTGCTCTCCTAGCACAGACACTCAGCAGGGGCCTCTGCTGAGGTTTCGGGACGCAGCTCTGGAGCAAAGCTTCCAGCAACAAAGAACACGGCATCCCCGCAAGGTGAGCACCTGGTCTGGACCGCAGGTTGGAAGGCACAGTTTGCCGCGCAGCGGCTTTGGCTGCGTGTGCGAGCCTGTGTGCAGCTCTGCTCCTATTGCGCAGCTGCAATTTAAGGTGGCCGCAGCCTTTTGGGGTTCAGGCTTGGCTCACACCCCACAAGCCCCTCCTCTCTCCACTGTAAATCCCCCTCTGCTTTGCATTCTGCCTCCCAGGCTGACCTCTGTGGGCATGACAATGTGCCGGCCCGGACTTTCTGCTCTGAATTTTGCCTTCGGCCCTGCTGCAGGCAATCTTGGTGTCCAGCGTAGTGCATGCAGTCGTCCTGATGCTGGTGGGGTGCACAGACCCTCAGTTCTCACGGCGTCCATCTCTCCTGCTGCAGTCGGCCTTCATGTTCAGTGTAGTGCACGCCATTGTGCTGGTGCTGATGATGTGTGCGGAGCGGAGGGAGATCTCGAGCTTAGAGCTGTGGGGGCACAGTCTGGCTCTGTTAGCCCCTCCCCTCCTGGCGCTGATCCTGGATGCAAGGTGAGCTGTTGTTGCACTGCTTCAATCTGCGATCAGCACAACTGCAAGCGCTGCTGGCCCCTGTTGTGGGCTTATATCTACGGGAGCTGATCTTCTGCACATTCACTGCCCTCCTGTCTATACCAGGATGGGGCCTCCCTCACAGCCCGTCCTGTGAGACCTGAGTGCAGACTGTATGCCTGACGGCCGCCTCGCCTGCTGCAGGCAGGCTATGCCAGGCGGCACTGTGCTAGAGCTTTTGGCCTGCTGTGTCGTCTGGGCCATGGCCCCAGCAGGTGTGCCACTGCTGCGCAGTGCGCCAGCACTGGGGGCCGTCAAATGGATGCTGAGCGCTCTGGCGGGCAACATGATCCTGGTCAGGTGCCGGGGCAAGAAGGTGAGGCTAACCCTGATTGCTTCTGATGTTCTTACAGGGTTGCTGGTGGTGCTGAGCTCTTGTGTGACGAATTTGTCGGTTGCCCTGAGAGAGATGGTGGCTGCTGGGCTCAGCAAACACCACTGGATCATGACTGTTGCGGCAAGGAGGTGCTGTGTTGTGCATCCATGCTGCCCTGATGACCATGCCATGCCAGCAGCATGCATGGCAGATGCCATGTCTTGACTGGACAGAAGCATGCGGCTTGGGATCAGATATGGTACTGATCGGGCGGGAGCTGCTGACATTGAGCGATGTGGGAGCTGATGTGCTGCTGCTCTGCTGCAGGTAGATTTCAGGCTGTACTGTCAGATGCAGGGCGTGCTGATGGCCGCCACAATCGTTAAGGTCCTGGCTACTCTGCCGAAGCCATGGCTAAGCCACGCTTTCGCTGCAGCAGCAATGCTGACTGCGGGCAGCCTGCTGCCTATGACATTGTTGTACCATTCTGAGAGGCTGCAGCGTCTCACTTTCCTGAGTGACTGTGCAACCTCAGTGAGCGCTACAGATTGATGGCCCAAATTTAGGGGCACTCACATGACAATAGTTGTCTGCCCTGCCGCCTCGCCCCCAGCTATGATGCACACATCTGACCATATGCATGGTGCAACTGTTTCTGAGATTTGGTTTCCTGTATGTCTGTGTGGTTAGCTGCCCTTTTCTCACAGATAGATTCCCTGCATTTCACTGGGACGAAGTGAGCTGTGTATCTTGCATCTCCTCCAAATGCTGATCCATCCAAAATTTTCAAAAACCGTATAACATCTATGACAAGCACCATCAGTTAAGTCAAGCAACCAAACTGTTTGCTTCTGAGGGAGGGGCAAAGTAGGCATTGGTCAGGCACGTGAGGAGGGTCTGAATAAGCAAGTGTCAAAATGGACAGTCACTTCAGGAAGGCATGTCGCAATGCATAGTGTGCTTGCTGACATCAAGATGAACGAGAATCTGTATTGAGAGGAGCTGACTCTGAATGCCTTCACTGGGTCGCATCTGCACAGCAGAGTGAACGCTGTGGGCTCAATGGACTTGCAGCATGGAACCAGCTTGCATGCATGGCGAGGACTTTTGTTGACCAGCACAGCAAGCCAGATAACATATGGCAGCCAACACTGAAGCAGCCGCAGTTGTCTGCGGCAGCCTACCCTTGAGCAGGTCAAAGAAGCCAGGTGCCTGGTCGGCAGCCTTCTTGACGGTTTCTGCAGCTGCCCCTCCCTTCTCAGACAGCGTCTCCTTGGCGGATTGGGAGACGGGGGCGGCCGGGTCGGTGGGCACTGGCAGGTTCTTCAGAGGGTTGGCCACATTGGCAGAGCTGGGGGCAGTCTCAGGAGCCACCTGGGGGGGCTGCTTCTGCTTCTCTGAGTTGGGGCTGCTCTCTGCAGGCAGGCAGGCATGTGTTCTCACCAGGGGTGCAGGCAGCGGCATGGCTGGGGCTGCTTCTGCTGGCAGGTCAGGCAGGCAGGCAGTGGCATGCTGAGCCTGAGCACCCGGCCCACAGAAGCTGCTTTTGCGGCTACTCTGACCCAGACCTGCTCCTCCCAGGTGGCTGCTGTACCCCTGAACCCTGAAGCCCCAAACCCTGATGCAGGACACCAGCAGACCCAGCCTTTGCGGCAGCCCTCAACCCTTTTTATTGAAATGGACAGACGGACAGCGCAGTTGCCCCGTGTACCCATTCAGGGACTCACTGGCTGCAAAGTTGATGGTGTCAGCCTCCCGCTTGCTCTCAGCCTTGTCCTCAGAGGTCTTGGGGGCGGGGGCAGAGCCCTTCTGCTGCAGCGTGCCTGCGCCCTTCTGACCCTGCTTGGCAGCTGCAAGCAGGAGGCACAGCAAGATGTCTTGAGGTGGCACCGGCGACAAGCTTCCCGTACGCAGGGACACCGACAAGCAGCACCTTGACTGTACACAGGGTCTGCCTCGTGCTCCCTCTCACAATCCCTTGGATAGGCCGCCTCCCCTGTGTGGATCCTTGCAAGGTGCAGCCATCAGCAGACGCGCTCTGCACCCTGCTGCTGGTGCTCAAGCAGTGTCCTGGGATGCCGCTTTGGAGCGCAAGGGTCCGAAGGCCCGCTCCTCATGCTTAAGCAGTGCCCTGTGCTGCTTGTTGAGTGCTTGGGTATGAGGGTCAGAGTTCAAGCTTCCCAAGCCAGCAACCCGCCTGTTAGCGCCCCGACATGCAAGCCTCACGGCACAGATATGTGCGGAGGCCCTCCGCACCCGGCTGCCTGCGCTCGCGCAGTGCCCTGTGCTGCTGCTCAAGAGCTAGGGTTCAAGACCCCACAGCCAGGCTTCCCCCGGCACGGCAGGCAGCCCACCTTCGCCGCCTTCCCCTGAAAAGATCTTGACAGGCGCGGGTGAAGGCCCCGGCCGGGCAGATCTCGGCAGTGGAGAAGGAAGCCGCGGGACGTCCCCCTGCACTGTGGGCCCCACGCTGTACTTGGAGGCCTTGCGCGAGGACTCCCCGGTCAGGGGGGCCTTCAATTTGAAGTCAGGGTCGCCCACGCCAAAGGGCTTGCCCTTGCGTTCGGGGTCCAGGGGGCTGTCTCCCTGAGACTGCTCCACCTTTTTGAACAGCCTCTGCAGGGGGGCAGGAGCAGGGCTTCAGCATCTGAAAGTGGCAGCGCCTGACGGTCAGCGTCTGCAGGGGTCCCAGGCAACTGCTTCTCACAGCTTAAGCAGGAGGCGGGAGCAGTGTGCTGTGCAATGCTGTGGCATGACGCAAGCCAGTGAGCCGGAGGTGCAGGCCAGGCTGCCAGCATAAAAAGGCGTCTCCCACATCTGGCAGGCTTGCGCTGTGCAAGGATGCGCACCAGCAAGTTCCCTGAGGCTGTGAGGCAGCCCGTTGGTCATCTACTCTCCATGCTAGCATGGTACACCAGACGCAGGCAGGCAGGGAGCCTGTGGTGATACCCGACCATCCTTCTGCACCCATGCAGCTGTGCTGGCCTAATCAGCAGATGCTGCGCAGCACCAGGCAAGGTCCCTTACCTCCAGCTGCGTTGTGGTCTTGTCCAGCTGGTCACTGGCCGTCTCCTTAAGACTTGCAGCAGCCACTGGCTGCACCATCAGCACAGCGGCGGCCAGGGCAGCTGCCATGGACTGGCCCAGCTGCTTGCCAGCCTGATGCGAATGGCACCTGATGGGGCCGGCTGCTGATCGAGCTCGGGGGTGAACGGGCCGGCAGGTGCTTGTGGACCTGGCATGTGGCGCCTGCAGGCTGCATGGCATCTTGGCACTGTGCAAGGTGCAAGCCATGATCTGAGAGATGAGCGTCAAAGTTGCAAGACACACTCCAATGCCTGCGCACACTAAGATTGTTCTGAGGCTGGGAGGGAGGCACGACTACCCTTTTTTTTCAAAGTCTCGGATTCCAATCAGGGTAAAAATCCCCATGCTGTTGTGCTCAGTCACCGGCAGCCACTGCACGTCTCACAGGCACAGGGAGCTACTCAGAAGCACCAATCCCATAGGCTGGACCCGGCGTGTTGCACACTGTCAGGGGTCTACTTGTAACACATTGTGACGCACTGGAGGCTGACAGGCTGGCAGCAGACCTTGTGGGTTGGGCCAACAGCTGGGGTGATTGTGTGAGGGGCGCGTCTTGGGTGCCAGGGCACCAGGCTTGGGCAGTCAGCTGTCGAGCTCAAGACCGGCCCAACAGACTCACTCATGATCATGCTACCCACTCTGACTCCTGGTGATGGCCACCTCCACACACCCACAAGGTCTGAATGACTGGAGGGCAGAAGCGCTGGCGTCCAGGGATGTGTTGACATGCGAAGGTTGTGTACAGGTGAGGCTGCGACACTGTGGCCTGCAATGCGAGGCTCAGAAGTCAAGGAGGGAGGCACTGTGCTCATCAGCAGGCCCTCTGACTGCTTTGAGACTGCTGTTCAGCACAGCATACTGCACCACACTGCTGAGATTGCACTGTGCTTGCAAGCAGGGCCTCTGGCCAGCTGTGGCTGCTGCAAAGCATGTGCTGCAC
Organism: Asterochloris erici; assembly: GCA_019693375.1. NCBI lineage: Eukaryota > Viridiplantae > Chlorophyta > Trebouxiophyceae > Trebouxiales > Trebouxiaceae > Asterochloris > Asterochloris erici. The sequence continues at coordinate 7,712 of JAAMXJ010000436.1, forward strand.
TCATGTTCAGGGCTCATAGGCAGGGCCACTAATGTGCCATACCAGTGCACAGCACCGTCTGCACCCTTCCCTGCCTCAAGCACCCAGGCAATAGCTTTACTGGGAACATGAATCACAAGCAGGGCGTCTGGCCTGTCGCACCTGCTTGCATAGCCCAGTGTTATTTCATGCCCAGTGCTGGCAGGCAGCTGCAGGCCCAAGGACCTGCAGGCCCACCGACCTGCCATGTCTGCCGCGCCGCACAAGCTGCACCTTGTCAGCCTGCCCAGCGCTCACGCCGGGGCGTTGCGCCCAAGGGTGCCTGCACTAAGCCCTCAGGCAGGCCTGCTGACCTGCCATGCCTGTTGCGCATGCGCAGCCCAGCTTGGCCCCGTACGAGCGTGTGAAGGTCGTCACTGACCTGACAGTGGTTCTGCGCTTCAGTCACGATTTGGTAGGGTGTGGTGCCCAGCAAACGAAGCAGATCTCAGCGCTTCCTCTCAGCCATGAGCTTCTGCTCCACCTGGAGCTGTAGTGCCAAAGACTGCCAAGGTTTTGAGGACAAACTGCCATCTGCCCAGACATACTGCCCCCTGTGCATTTCCTGACCTCCAGCCCACACTGTGACATGCAGCAAAGGCATATGGGCTGATGCGTCTTGCTCCTGCACGGTGCCACCTGGTGAAAGATCTTTTTAGAAGTCTTGGAACAGCTGAAAGGGCTTACAAGACGTCTGATTGTTGCACGCAAGGCACTGTTCCTGGTGTGGATTGGCCTGGGATTGTTGAAGCCCTTGGGCGCCCAACCTGATTAAATTCTACATGATGAAGCCAGACAAGGCCAGCGAAGAGTACAAACAAAGCATGCGAGGCACTCATGAGTCTTTGCTGTGGTAATAGGCCTGCACATCTCGGTATCCACGCCACTGCACGAACTCATTCTCCGAGCCTTGGGCCGCAGAGGCAGCTTGCGACCTTCCTTGCAGGCCACAATCATCACTTGATCGTGGACATAGTACCGGCGGCCATCGACCATGTAGTACACGCCGTCATCATCGCGATACAGCGTTCTGTTTTCGAACCACGGAAGCATGTTTTCATCCAGCCGGCACTGTCGGTCGTGACTGATGATCGGCAGATATGCCGAACGACATCGTTTTTTGTGTGCCTTGAGCGGTGCACTGAGCGAAATAAGGAAAGACGCAAAACCTACTGGCCAGGGTTGAGTGGCCTGCCCAGACTAAAAGCTTTCAGAAGCCTCTGGCGGCATACTCATACAGAGAGTGAGGCCTGTTAAGAACCTGATCCGCTGGGTCCATAGTTGTGTACACTGAGACCGGTTGCAAGCAGGTGACCCACATCAGTAACCTGGGCAGGGGCCCAAGGGCTGCATGCCCTTTGGAGTGGAGCAGGTGGCCAGGGCTTTCAACCGCTCGAGGAGGGGCCTCTATGCAGGCAGGAAGATACTGAGTGGCAACAAGATCAGTGAGGATGGCGGCAACAAGTGAGGCGGGCTCCACGCGGCTCATGATGCCATCTCCGGCCAGAGTGCAGACGCAGCATCACATGCATGCCCCATGGTGCTGCAGGACACGCAGAGTGTGGAAGCCCAATGTGCAGACAGTGAGCCTCTGGAGTGATGCGCTGCATCGCACCATCCAGCTGAGAGCCACAACACATGCCCTCAGGTCAGAGTCTGATTGTGGTGGCAGTTGATGCTATTATTGTGTTGATGCTGTGCTTCCATTTCTGGTAGCTGGAATGTGTCTGTTCGCAGAGTACTGCAGGTATGCATGGCCCTATGAGCGTGCCCTTTTAAAACAAAGTGCAGTACTCTGAAGCTTGGCCCCGCCGTGCGCAGGTGCATAGACAAGGCAGGAGGTCTGGACCGGTACCTGCTCAAAACCCGGGAAGACCACGTCCAGTCTGACTTGGGCACGAAGCTGAAGGCCCAGATCCACGCTGCCAGGCAGCAGCACCAGCACCTGCCACCAGCTGCACCCGCAGGAGTCGCTGAAGCTGCTGAGGTAACACCAGCTGGCTGACAACCCCCCTTGAGCTAGCAACAATGCTTGCTTGCTCCCAACCTTATAGTTGACTTCTCTGAAAGTACTTCATAGCAGACTGCGCAGTTCAAAGCCATGGCTCGGCGAGGAGCCCTCAAAATTGTGAGGTGGACAGTTCAAAGACAATGCTCAGGCTCAGTGACATCAGGTCGATAGTCAGGCAATGCAGCAGGTGATGGCCTGTGAACATGTATACGAAGACAGGCTGATGCACAAGCAGTGCTAGGGATGATGAGGTAGCAACAGGCAGAGCCGGGAAGGGGTCATAAGTACAGGTCTGAGCCTGAGGAGTTGCGGTCCTGCGCTTGCCGCACATCATCGGGGAGGCTTGAGCATCCCCTCCGGTGGCAGCTCGGTCAGCAGCCCATCTGCTGCTGCGTCAGGCTTGAGCTCCCGCCGCACGATGGTCACGCTTTGACAGCCATCAGGGTGCTCCACGATGACAACTTGCTCTATGGGTGGCTGCCGGGGCCCGTCATCCTCCTGACAACTGCGTGAAGCCTCCAACTGCAGAACAGCAGCGCTGCACAGCTCAGGGCACAGCAGGAGACTGCCATGAATGATGTTGAGGCACAGGCTGCGGGCTGAAGGCTGCATCAGATATTTTTGTGTGCTTCAAGAGCATGACGTCATCAAGTAGATCTGCAGGACACTCAAGGCTAGGTCTCAATGCCAGAGGCAGGGAGCCGCCAGGCGTTGATGAGACTGGCGGAGCCTGGTAGGGGACAAGGTCACCTCTGGGTGGTCGGCGCGGTGCTGCAGCGCTGCTGCACGTACCCAGCGCTGTCTGACGCCCACGGAAATGAGAATGATTAGCATCACGGCGCCAGAGGCCAGACTGATCGCCACAAACATAATCGTGAAGATGTGAGATCCTCTGCAGTCACCAGATAATTTGAACAGACAGGCTGTGGTGGTGGAGTACAGGCAATACAAGTGCAGGGCATTGCACTGCCTGGGGCAGGCAGCATTGCATAAGCGAGGTGGTCGTGCCCCCAGCAGCACTCACTTGCCCTCAGGGAAGAATGCTGGAGTGTACTGCTGGCCAGGCCCAGGCGGCTGTGTAGCCTGGGTCATGTTGGGAGTAGACATGCTGTGTTGGCGCTGGGTGAGTGCTAGGTGAAGATTTGTCAGCTCCCCTTGCAGCCAGCCCTGAACTGCTCGTCGTGGGATGTCCCTGTGGGGTTGTTTGATAGGAACAGGCAGGGGCCAGAGGCCAGGACCTGACGGCAGCTGATGCTGGGAGTGGAGATTGGGCACACTCCAGTCGGGATGGTGCCCCACAGACCCCGTCCCTGTGCTGCTAGCACTCCTCGGAAGGAAATGAGAATAACGTGGGCTGCTGCCAGATTCAAACACGTGACTAAAGAGGTCTAACTCAGGAATGGTGTGAGGTCCTGAAGTCCCCAATGCACACCTCAAACAAGACTCCTGCAGGAATGTGGCAGATCAGGCCTACCTCTGGGTGTCGATGTGAGTGTCTAGTTGGTGTTTCAGGCCAAGTTCTGCACATGACAGCCACATCAACGCTGCAGGTGCAATTCGTAGACACAAATGCCATGCCAGCAGGCAGCCACCCGTTTCTGGAGCACAGCCTGCATCTGAGCGGCAATCGGGAGCCAGCAGCAAGCAGCAGGACGCCCCTAGCAAACCAGGCAGCAAAAAGAAACTGCATTCAAGCTGGGATGCCAAGGAGGCAGGGCGGTCCGGCCAAGAGGGGGACTTCCTGAGCAACCTCGGGAGCAAGCAGGACTACAACATCAATGTCACCCATGGTGTGCACTGCAGATTCTGGTAGCAACCACCTGTGGCAGCTCCAGTGGCAGGGGCGGCTGCCATCCCCAGTGTCTGCAGCAGGTACTGTTTCGAAACACCCAGCCGTGGCTGCGCTGTGCAACAGCAGGCTGCCAGGCAATCTGTCGGGCCATTCATCAGTCTGTAACACTAATATCTCAAAGTAGGGTGCATGGCCTGTTCATGATTGCAGGAGGCCGTGCAGACCACGCCCAGGAGGCCATGCAGAACACAGCGAGCTGCTGCAGCAGCTGGCGCCTGCAGTCCCCTGCCAGCTGCCAAACATCTGCGCTGCTGTGCAGGGCAAGGGATCGACCACCTGGACAGCTTGTTTGTGGGCAACTTCCTGGGCCGGCAGAGTGACATTGGCAGCGGCGAACTTCGGGACTGGGCCTTTAGAAAATTCAACCACTTGGTGCGCCACCCTCAGGCTTGTGAACCGTCAGGCTGATGCAGGGCTGCAGAGGGCAGCGCTCTGCTTGACAACGAGCCGCCAATGCTGGCTGCAGCCACGCTTGCTTTGTCACTCACCACTTCGGCCACGGCATGCTTATTCCATCCTGGTCAGCACACTTCAAGCTCACTTACCCAAAGAACACCTGGCTCCGCCTGCAGGTGGGAGACTACTATGTAGCCCCATCCTATCTGGATGCAGTCGCGGTGAGCTCTAACAGCCGTGATGCCCAACTGCTGCCAGCTCAGCACACTGCTAGGGGCCCGAGCCTGTGCAGCTGGCTCTGCTTGGGCCATGCCTGGTCTGCAGCTGGGGACTTCCGTGATGCCTCACCGTGCAGGTGCACATCACAAAGAACTTCCTGATGCGGCACGGCGCATTTGGCCCACACGTGAGTAACCACAGTGCCATCCAGCTTTTCAAGCTCTTCACAATGAAAGGGCAACCTTGCTGGTGAATCAGAGTACAAGCATGGATTCAAAAAGCTCCTCCTGCTTGTGCTCTCATTCGTCTGCCATTGCTGCGCACATACTTGCTGCAACACATGCTTGCAAGTAACGCGTGCGAAGCAAGTGTTGTGGCAAGCACATCCTTGCTTCGCCATGAGTGCTGCCTTGCAAGCTGCAACAGCCATGAAAAGGCAGTGTCCTCTTGCACAAATGCCTGCGCTGTGACACGCGATCTGAAGAGACCCTCTCACTCAGCACCATGGCTGCGTGCTCAGGCCTGCTGCAACATTCTGTAAAGACAGCCTGCATGCCTTCCTTAGGACCCATCTTGTGCTCCTCTCTGCTGTCCCTCACCTGCCGTGGGCTGCTGGGATGGTGCTTGGCATCACAGGACTCCATCTGCAGCTCCCACTGGCAAATTCTCACCTGCTGTGTGCTGTACGGCAGTTGCATGTTCTCTGCTGTCCCTTGCCTGCCGTGGCCTGCTGGGGTGGTGCTTGGCATCACAGGACTCCATCTGCAGCTCCCACCAGCCAACTCTTGCCTGCTATGTGCTGCATGGCAGGTCCGCGTCCCCTTATGCATGGGCATCTGGGGGCCGAAGGGACAGGGCAAGAGCTTCCAGGCCGAGCTGGTCTTCAAGAAGCTGGGGTGAGGCCAGCAATAGCACTGTTGCCAGATAATAGGCGCAGCAAGGCAGCTTGCCACCACTACAGCTTGCTTCATGCTGCTCATATGCCTTCCAGCATCCATCATGCAAGTTTTTATGTTCAGTCCTGCGAGTTTGCAGAGAAACATCAGGCCTGGCCCCGGGCAAAGTAAGCTTTCTGGTGTCTTTGGTTTTGACTTCCATCACGCCTCTCTGGGGAAAGGCTGGGCACATCTCACTTTTGATGGGTGCTTGCAACCATCCTGGTCATGGCGATGTCGATGATGCAGCTCTGGTCTGCCTGCTCTGCAGGATCGAGCCCATCATCATGTCTGCCGGTGAGGTGAGCTGCAGTACTTGACCTGACAAACAACGAAGCCATGCACTCGCTGTGGGCTGCCTGTCACTCTGACTGGTCTGCAAAACGCCTTGCAGCCGCCCTGAACTGCTTGGTGTACGCTGTCCATTGCTCTGAATGACTTGTCCACAAGGAGTCTTTCAGGACGCTGACTAGTCCCACCATTCTCTGCAGCTCGAGCATGAGTGGGCAGGCACTCCCGGCCGTCTCATCAGGGAACGCTACAGGTCAGTGGACTGAAGCCACCTTTGTTAACAACAAATTTCCAAGCCACTTGCAGCACTGCTGTGCGTCTTACCTTGCTGACACTGCCAGTGCTTGACAATGTTGGCAGATGTTGTGGTCCTTCAGGGTGGCAAGCCCTCCAACTGTGCTTGAACAATTTGTAATCAGGGTCTAAAAAGCTGAATGTGCCTTCAGGCGTGCAGCAGAGATTGTGAGAGTACGAGGCAAGATGAGTGTGCTGATGATCAATGACATTGTGAGCCCTGGCTACCTGTCTGGGACTGTCTCAGGTGCTGCATCCATGCCAAGAATACCAGTCCTGGCACAGGACGTCATGGGCAGCTGTCTCATCAGAGGTGCTCCTTTTCACAGTACCATTAGAGGCCCAGACCGCAACAGCTGCCAGTCGTGATGCCCCAAACGCTGCCTATGGGGCTGTTCATGCATACACCCCCCTCTTGCCTTACTGAAATGCCCATTGAGGCCCTCAGCCTGCTGCAGGACGCCGGGCTTGGCCACTTCGACAACACACAAGTGACTGTAAACAATCAGGCAAGGGCAGGTTGGGATGCAGGCTGCTGCCTGTTGCACCGCTGCAGTGACTCAGGTGGTCTTGATGGCCGTGCCCCTTACTTTCTTATGTGGTTTTTCTTTGACCCCTCCTTGGACTTGCACCTTGGACTTGCACCCCTACCTTGCATGCACAGCACTTGCTGACCACCGCAGCACAATACCAGCTTTTGCTGGAGCAGTGCTGTGTGAAGCACTCGACCAGCCAGTCATGCACATCTCATGGGCAAGGGCTTCCTATGGCCCATCTGCGGCTGGCTGTGACTCAAGTGTGCGCCTGCAGATGGTGGTCGGGACTTTAATGAACATTTGTGACGACCCCACAAGGCAGGTCTTCCATGTTCATGCTGCACGCTGCTCATCACCACCAGCATGGTCACAGTCGCCTTGTGCAGGCAACCTCCTTTAAGGCGTGTGCCGACTGCAGTGTCAAAGAGCCCCTGCGTTCCTAGTAGCTGCCTTACGGGCAGACAAGCAGTCAGATGCGGGCCCTGCAACGTGCCAGAAGCTTTGCCTGCAGGGTGTCCATCGCTCAGGAGTGGCGGGAAAACGATCGTGTAGAACGAGTGCCCATCATTGTGACTGGCAACGATCTGAGCAAGATCTTTGCTCCCCTTGTCCGAGACGGCCGCATGGTGAGGGGTGACTTCCGTGCAGCAGCAGGTGCCTGCACTTGCAGTAGCGGCTGACAAACCTGCCAAGTGTGGCTGCCCAGCAACAACCCACACAGGGGAGGCTGACTGACCCACAAGGCAGTGGCTGCCCTGCGCGCTCCCACACAGCGCTGGCCGCCCTGCAACTAGCCATGCAGCGGCGGCAAATCGGGCATCAATGCGGTGGCCGTCCTGCACCAAGGCACGCCAAGTCTGGCTGGACGCAAACCCTGCATCCAGCCACAACCACACGGTGCTGTCTGCCCCACTTCAAGCTGCACAGCAGTGCATGCTTCCTTTGATGGGCCCCAGGGTTTTGCCCAGACAGCCAAGTTGGTGCCGACCTCCCCATGCGAGCCGACCCCTCAGCAGCTGAGACCTGATGCATGACCCCAGGGTCAACCTGCCTGGCCTCAAGCACCGGAGCAGGCTACGGGAGGGCCACTTCCTGTCACCTGTGCACACGAGCTGCCTGCTCTGCTCAAGCACTGCGCACCCGCACCCTGCAACAGCCCCACATGTGGGCCTCGTGCACCGCAGCTGATTGCTGGGGGGCACTTTGGTGTGACCTGTGCATGTGAGCAGGCTGCTCTGCTCAAGTAGTGCGCACCTGCACTGTGCCCACGCATGTGCTTGCTTCCCTGCGCTCCGTGGTCAACAAAGAGCCCGCTCACCCTGGGGTGCCTAGCTTATCTGGTTGCTTTTGCATGTTTGCTCACAACACCACGTTTCTTATACATCAGAACACAGGTGGTGTTGTTGGAGCCTCAGATGAGAGAAGGCACAGGTCTAGCTCCCCTAGGAGCACCTGCCCTAAGCTGTGTGGTATTATGCTGTGCAGGACAAATTCTACTGGAAGCCCACGCGGATAGACCTCATCAATATCCTACATCAGATGTACCGGGTGAGGCTCGCTGCCTTGCACTGTTGGATCTAAAGCTGAACTGGCTTGTGACAGCCAGCATTGTTTCCTCCTGCTTGTGCTCGCGTTCTGGCCATGTTCGCATCGCTACCAGCCAGGCACAGCTGCCACCTCTGGAGCAGCCTCCACTTCCACCCTCATCCTCCAGGATGATGGCCTCACTACAGAGGACATCGGGGGCTTGATTGACAACTTCCCCGGGCAGCCCCTGGACTTCTTTGGCGCCCTCCGCGCCTCCACCTATGACAACCAGATCAGGAGATGGATCACGGAGGATGTGATTGGCACAGACAACTTGGCTGACGACGACGCCAACTGGGCAGAGCTGGGGCGGAGACTGGTGTACAAGTGAGGCCTGCATGTGCCAACTGGGCAGAGCTGGGCAGGGCTGGGGTGGAGGCTTGTGTTCGAGGGAGGCCTGCGTGCGGGACTGGCCCTCATTCTTTGTGTGCCTGTCATATGCCCAGTCGCGCTGGCGGTCAATATTCAAGGGAAGCTACGCAGAGGGGTGGGCAGCATGCCTGCTGGACCAGCATGCCTGCTGCCCAACTGTTTCGACAGTGGGGGGCAGCCAGCAAAGGTGGTGCTGGCGCTGGCCTGCTGCAGCACCAGCAGCCTGACAAACGCTGTGTGCAATGCAATCACTTGACAAGAGACCTGCGTATGTGGCCAATAGGCTTTGCATGTTTTCCCGCCTGCCATCAAGGCTGCTTGCATGGCTCCCACCCTGTGCCCCTGCAGGAGTGCCCTGTCTGCACAAGAAGACATGTCTGGTGATACCTGGTGTTAGGCTGGTAGGTGATTGGAGCCATCCAGGATAATGTCTCATCACTGCAGGGACAAGTTGCCAGTCCTGGAAGCTGTGACTCTCACACTGAAAGACCTGGTGGCAGAGGGCGATCGCTTGGCACAGGAGCAGGACTTTGTCAATAAGCACAAGCTTTCAGAGGTGTGCACTGAGTGCATGGCTGTAGACTCAATGCAAAGCAGTGCTGCGCATGGTCGCTGCTCAGAAGAATCCATGAAATGCAAGACCCCTGCTAGCACTGCGGGGCGACTTCGCCTGAACCTGACAAGCAGCACTGACAGGAGCTGCACGCCCCTCTGCAGGAGTACATGAAGGACACGGGGTACAAGGGCAAGAGCCTGTTGGGGCTTCAAGGATAATCACTGTTCTTCCCACTTTTACTGCACCGCATTGGGTGCTTGGTCAAGTCTAGAACTGAGACAGAACGAGTGAGAGAGCAGCTGTAATGACTCAGAACCAGATCATTGCCATGTTTAAGGCACTAGCTTGATTGCGCATGGCACACATCTGACAGCTGACTGCCTGAATTGAATACAAAGTTGCCCACTGCCAGGCCGACAATGACAATGAAGAACAGGCCGACATTGTAAGTCATCACTGCCAGCATGAGCAGATATGCCAGCCCTAGATTGACGGCATACATTGTGCTGTAGGCTGCCTGCTGCAAGCTCCTGCCACTGCTGAAGGCCCTGCATGTGCACCATAACACAGACCTGAGCTGCACAATTTCGACATTTGCAGGAGCGGGGGTTGAGGCTGCTGGACTCAGCCCTGTCTTGGAAGGCACCTGAGGTGGTCCAGGCAGCACTGCACTTCACTGCCTTGGCAGCGCTCACAAGAACGGCAGAACAAAATAGCATGCAGCACTGCAGTGGCAGCCTTGTGCAGCACGCACTGTGATGGCCGCAAGATTGATGCTGCCTGAGCTGTGCAGACGCTGAGCATGCTGCTCACCTCTCCTTGGCTGCTGGGTCGTGGCTGACAGGGCCCAAGCGTGGGGTGGCCCGCTCCCCTCGGGCTGACCCTGTCTCCAGACCCCTGGCTGACCCGGGCTCAAGTGGCTGGTACTCGGGCTCTGCCAGGTACAGCCTGTGGAACCTTGCTCTGTAGCAGGTGAGGGCCTCGTGGATCAGGCATATGACCACCAGCACCAGGCAGGTGGCGCCATAGCTGCCCCAGGTGTGGGTGTGCCACTGCTTGAACCACAGCGTAACCGATTTGCTGGCCTCAAAGGTCATCTGCACACCAGGGTGGGAGTTGTGTGAGCGCGGCCAGGCGGCAGGCAGCAGGCAGGCTGTACACGAGCTTGCCTGCATGCTCATCATGTGCATCTCATTGCTGGCCATTGCGGGGCTGGGCTGGTCAGCCATCCTGGTGAGCAGTCGGGCTGCACTGTACTGCAGGCCGAACAGCAGCCCGAAGCCCACTACCAGGCCCAAGACGTGCAAAGGCTTTTGCTGCTGCCTGAGCCTCCTGCCTGCTCGGGTGTGAAAGTGTGCTTTCTGGGCTGCCAGCACGGATCTCTGACTGTTCGTCGCCTAATGCTGGTACCAGCATGCCACTATGGCTCGCAGGGAAGAAGTAAAGTTGAAGGGGGACTATAAATGTTTGACTGCTCATGCGCCTTTAGCTCGCAGCATAGGTAGCTCTCCAGAATGGCTGCATACACTCAATGAACCCGGGCAAGCAATCCAAAGCCTCTGTTCAGCCGTTCACCAGCGTTGTACCCAGACGATCAAGCTCTGTCACGTGGATTGAGTTTACTTGCAGCTTTCCTGAGTGGATGAACGCTTCTTGCATGGCTTGGGCCACTCGCTGACCCTCCTCTGGACGCCCTACCACTGCAACACATGTCGGCCCTGCCCCACTGATGGTGCAGCCATATGCACCTGCAGGCAGCAGAATCCAGAACATGAGCACATGTTTTCACGCAAGCATCAGACTGCTGACAGCCGGTAGGCAATGGGCAGGGCAGCCGCCGGCAGTGTTTCTGCCAGCTGCTCCCTTCGGCTCACTGCACCCACTGCCTGTCTTGCTGTCATTAATGAGCATGCACAGCTAAGCAAGACCAGCCCCAGATGTCAAATTTTGGAACATGAGCCGATGTGGACCCAAGAGTTGGGCCCCTGTCTGACTCAAGTTTGCTCCTGGGCGGTCTTTCCTGGAAGACTGCGGGTCGACCTGTTTACAACCACCATAGTTTTTGCAGGAACCTACCTGCTTTCTTGGCGGCAGCCTTGACGGCTGCAAAGCCGGGGATGAAGGGCGCCCTCACCGGCTCCACAATCACATCTGAGTCGATGCACTCCCCCAGCCTCTTTGCTTTCCCCTGCAGGATGGCGGTCGTCTGCAGTGCAGCAGAACAGCTGCTGAGATCAAGCGCCTGATGGAACTCAGCTGTGCCCAAAAGTTGCGCTGCAAGTGCATGCTCCAGATAGGAGAAAGAAAAAAGGTGCTGCCTTGAGGCCTGCCCACCCTGGTGCTCCCAGAGCAGCTAGCAAGCTGCTGCCTCCAGGCCTGTGCACTCTGCTTACCACAGCAGCAGCCAGAGCAGCAGCCTGGCAGCCAGGGGCACTTGCCTGATACTTGTCAGAACTCCGCAAAGTCCACAGCCTTCCCACACACATCACAGGGCTGTCCAGCTGCCCACTCATGAGTCTGCCTTGCATTGCAGGAAGCAACCCCACCACTCACCTGCAGCCCAGCCTGGCTAGCACCAAGCTGCTCAGCAGCAGCCCTTTCCTGCTGAGTATCCAGAGCACCACAGTCAGGCGGCTCATCACCAATCGCTGGTAAGCATAGCTCTTCTCAATCCCACAAGACACCACGCTGCTAACAGCCGCCCCCTGGCCCCTTGCAGACATCTGCCGCACGCCTGAGGCTCTCGGTGGCCGCACTGCTCGAGTCTACCACTCACGTGTACCCTATTTACAGCCCACCTCAAACAGAGCCATGGCCCTGCAAGCTCAGCCCTCCCAAACTTTCGTTTCCCCACAGCCTGACTCAGCAGATCCAATTCCCTGTTCATCTCTCTGTTGTGCGCACCAAGCAGCAAAAAGCCCCACCATCAGTTGAAGGCCAACTAGACTAATGACCACTGGCAAGCTCGTCGCTGCCAACTATCCAACCATTCTGCATGCTCAACACATTCAAGCAACTGCATGCTACTGTAACAAGATGCTAACTCTACAATCAGCTTTCCTACTTATTGCCAGCTTTCTCATGCACAGCAAGCACTTGAATGCAACTCAAGGCTGTCCCTGACAGCACACTGCAGCCTCACCAGTGCCCCGCTCATCATGCTGTTGTGGATGGCCGCCTTCATGGGCACAGTCTCGGGCAGCACCGCCCTCATCTCGGCCGTCGGGCACTCATACACTGGGTTCACCAGCACCAGGTGCAGGGGCTCGGGGTAGGTCATCTCTATGATGTCCAGGGGCTTCAGACTCCTGCAGCCAGCCTGCAGAAGATTGCGGGCCCGGTGTCAGGCACCACTCCTGCCGCTGCAGGCCATCTCCACAGGGCTTCGGAGTCCTGCAGCAAGCTTCAGATTCCCTCACAGACGATGTGACGTCAGGCGCTGTTCCTGCTGCTGATGGTCGCAGGCATGCCCCTGCCACTGCTGGCGGCGGGCACCACCACTGCTGCTGCAGGCCGCCTCCACAGGCTTTCAGCACCCTGCAGCAAGCTGGGGAATCCCGGCTGCTGGCTGTCGCAGGCATGCCACTGCTGCTGCAGGTGGTGTGCAGACACCAGTCCTGCTGCGGCAGGCTTACCGTACTGCTGTTTTACTGAGGGCGCACGGGTACCATGCTTGCAGCTGCATGGTGGACATCTCAGAGTCAGCAGGCCCAGCTGCAATGCGCAGAACTTGCGCTCTGTGCAGGCATGAGTGCTGGCTTGCTTTCACAGTCTGAGAGGGTCACTCCACTGCCTCAGAACAGCGGTGCATGTCGCTGCATCCGAGCTGCGCCACACAGCAGAGCGTGAAAGTGGCCCTTGAGAGGCCAGGCGAATCCGAGTGCTGCAGGCCTGGATGCTGCAGCGGCCACCCCGAAACCTAGACGAAAAAGGGTCCAAACTGTCATGCGAGCTCACACTGCCCGCAGTCAGCCTGCGTGCTTGACTGGCAGCACAATGTCATCACTTACGAGCTGCAACATGGGCTGCAGTGGCAAGACTAAGGCTGCAGACGCGAGTCTGAGAGCATGCCCCCACCTGAGGAAGTGTGGACCTCTGTACTTGGCTGAACACGTGCTACAACACAGGCTGCAGTGGCATGTCTGTGAGCGCAGGTCCCACCTGATCAGTGTGAAGCCGCCCAGCAGTGCGGGGCCGATGTTGTCGGCGTGGTACCCGCTGACAGCCTCCTCTGACTTGAGGCCGGCCAGCACACACTGGTGCTTGGTCAGGCGTGTCCCAAGCAGGGTGTTCACTGCCCAGCAGGCTGCTGCAGCGCTGGCGGCGCTGCTGCCCATGCCGCTTCCCAGCGGGAGGCCCTGCAGTCAGAAAACCATTTGGGGAGCACTGCCTTGCACTCTAGATGCTTGCAATGTAGGTGTGCCATTGCCTGGCAGCGCTGCTGCCCAAGGGGATGATCTGCAGCCAAGAAGTCAATTGGCTCCCGCCAATTGCCTTGCAGAGGCTGCCAACTCTGATGTGCCCACTTGCACAGCCAGCATGCGCACTGGGAGAGCAGTCTGGGATCCGCCCAGAGCCGCAGGGAGTCCCTGAGCTGCCGCCAGCCAGCTGACCCACTTTGCTGTAGTTACTTTGGCTGTCTGTCGGCCTGCTCAAGGCAGCGAGACGAGCCGTCGGGAGCCTGCTGCAACCAACGAGAGGAGCAGTCGGCAGCAGAAGGGTTGCTGCACAGCCCCACGCCCGCTGACCATTGGGACCCCCCTGTACACAACCATGACTGGCTCCGGGCGCTTGCTGCTTGCTTCTGGCAGAAGGGCAGGCACATGCATAAGGGAGCAGGGTGCAGCACAGTGCGTGTGAAGCTGCTGACCAGGCGACCCACCTGTACCCGAACACACTGCCACTGGGTGTCTGCTGCTAACTTACAGCAGAAGGGCAGGCACATGCTGAAGGGAGCAGGTGCAGCACAGTGCGTGTGACGCTGCTGCCCAGTGGGATGGTCTGCACCAAAAAAAGTGGGATAGGGTGCCTGCCTGTCTGGCAGATTCAGGAGAGAGGCAGGCACATGGCAGCAGTGACCGCCCACACTCGGCCAAATTGGGTGTCCTCAACCATTACCCGCTTGGTGGCTGAGACAGAGTCCTGTTAGAGATGCGCGGGACCATGCTGCAGGAGGCCGGCACCATGGGGAAGTGAGAGGATGCAGCAGATCAGCCCCTATAGGGTCCCCACTGGAGAGCTGCAGCCGCTGGATTGCCACGTTCTGGCACAGACTCCCACACTGCCATGCCTGCTGGCACAGCAGCATTGCTTGCACCAGACAGTTTGTCAGTAAGCCTTCGCTCAGCGCAGTACCTCCATATTGACTCAGAAGGCAGCAAACCATGCTGAAGGCAGTAGTGCACAGGGCAGGAGGAGCAAATGCCTCTGCGCACCTTGGCCAGGGACAGAGATATGGCTATGTCCACAGAGTGCCCTGCCGCCTTGTACATGTCCAATGTGGCCTGGGCAGCAATGCCGATGCAGTTCTTTGCTGGCTCCAGGGAGAGGCGGCCATCATCGCCGGTGATGCGCTCGATGGACAGGGTGCCAGGTGTGCCCGGCACAACTTTGGCTGTCACATGGTCGCCCATGCCCTGCATGGAGTGAGGAGGCATGCATCGGGCGGTATGCAGCCTTCGCAATTCAGAGGACATTGGCACTGTGCTGCTGCTCTGTGTGTGCAGAGCATGCCGGCTGCACACCTTGACAGCGCAGCCTAGCCAGTCGAAGCCTGGTCCCAGGTTTGCAATGGTGGCAGGGGCAAAGGCAGTGACCTGCTGGGGTTGCTGCTGGGCCCGTGTGGGCCCTGCATTTCTGGCCCTGGCATGAGCTTGCCAGCGAGGCTGCCGCCTCAATGGGTTACGCTGATGATGGCATGGAGTGGAATCCTGCAGGCGTGCCTGCCTCCCAGCACTGTGCATGCAAGATGTTGGTGAAACCACTCAGCACGGCGCCAGGATCGCGAATAGCTGATTGCACATGCCAGCTGTGGCAGGTCTCACAAGCGGTGGCAAGACCTGGAGAATAAGTTGCTAGCTCACCAATCTCAGAGGCGCCCTGCAACTCAGATCTGCTGCGATGCTGCCCCAGCAGCACACCTGCCACGGGCAGGCTCAGCAGCCTCTGCCGGCACGCACCCCAACATGCAAGCGAGCCCCTCGGCAGCACAGTGTGCTGCAGAGCAAGCGGCCAAGACACAGCCTGACAGTGCCAAGAGTGTCACAACTTGAGGCACAAGAGGTCGCAGAGGCAACGCCCAAGCCTCAAGACCAGGAGGGCAATGGCAGGCCTGATGACATCCGGTCCAGGGCCGTCTCAAGGGGTGAGGGCAGACATCTGCTGAACTGTATGTGACCTGCCTTGCAGCCGCGTGCAGGGCAAGCGCTGAAGGCGCCATTGCTCTCTGTGCCCTGCCAACATGGTTTCATTGTATGCTGTCCTCCTGGCTGCAGCCCCTAGCTTCAAGGGACACCAGTTCAGTGCGAAGTACGTTCCTTTCAGCAGTGTCCAGACCAGGCAGGCCAGCCAAGAGGAATACAACCTGGATGAGGTCGTTTACAGGCAAGTTCAAGAAGCTGCAGCTGCAGAGCAGCTGCACTTGTCTGGGGATATGTGAGCTTGACGGAGGGCCCCGCACCATGCGGCGAGTTGAGTGCGCAGCACTCGGCGGGGACGGGTGCTGTGTCGGCCCAAGCTGCGCTGACATGCCAGGACTGGGCCTCAACTGGCGCAAACGCACAGTTGACGGGACCTGGCTGTGCCTGCGGCTGCCAGGCCCCTGCAACCTGCCATCAGAGTGCTTCTTGTGCCGCCAGAACGCCGGCAAGAGCTTTTTTGTGTTTCCTTCTCAAGGTGGGCGCATGCCTGCTGGGGGCTGGTAGTAGCCTGCATGTGTTGGCTTGCAGCCCTCAGCGCAATCACCTCACAAGCATATGTTCATCTCACCTGGGCCTCAGGCTCCAGCACAACGAAACCCACAAAGCACAGCAGGCCCTGCCTGGCATGGCAGCCGCTTGCTGGATGATGGCAGGGCAATAACCCTGCTGAAGGTGGCAAGCAGTTGCAACTTCCCGCTGCAAAACCTCTCTTGAGGACCTTGCTGGCCTGACCCGCAGGGCCACAGATGGCGGCTTGCTGGACGTCGTGCACGACACCGAGGCTCTGCGCAATGTTGACGGCAAGGAGTGGCGGCGCCTGTTTGACTCCCGCGTGGGCAAAACCACTTGGCCCTTCGGCTCAGGGGTGTGGTCCAAGAAGGAGTGGGTCCTGCCGGTGAGGGCCGCTGACCTTGCCATGCGTGATCCCGGCCGCCAACATGCTGTACCATGTGGCAGCCTGGTGTAGCCAGAAGCTGTTGAGGATGTGCCTGCCGCACGCTCTGCAGTCCATCAGTGACGACGACGTGGTCAGCATGTTCGAGGGCAACAGCAACCTGTTTTGGGCGGAGCGCCTGGGCCGTGAGAGCCTGGGCATGAAGGAGCTGTGGGTCAAGCAGTGCGGAAACAGTCACACCGGATCCTTCAAGGACCTGGGCATGACTGTGCTGGTCAGTCAGGTAAGGCTGGGCATGCAGTGCAAACAAAGTTGAGCTGCAAAGCAAAGGCAGCAACATTCAACCATGACAGTAAGAAGAGCAGCTGCTCTCATCATTTGGCTGATTCGGACAGGCAGTTTCAAATTATAAGCATTTCCCAAATTAGGCACACATCTCCAACTGCCTGTACCCAGTGCTCTGGGTACATGCACCTGCAATGTGACAGCCAAGAAGCGGTGAAGCACCGTGCTGCTACATGTGGGCGGGGGCAGCATGCCTCCACCAGATAGGTACTCCCGCCTCTCAACCTGTGCTGAGACGCTGCACAGCCCCCCCCCCTCCTGGCGCCTGCAGGTCAACAGATTACGCAGGATCAAGCCCGACGCTGTCCAGGCGGTGGGCTGTGCATCCACTGGGGACACCTCAGCCGCTCTGTCCGCCTACTGCGCCGCAGCAGGTTGGCAAACTGAGTCTGCCCATGTCTGCATGCTCTGCTGAGCTGCTCGCTGAGCAGGCTCTCTTTCAGCAGAAGTTTGGCATATCATGCCCTGTGCAGACAGCATGGCCTGCCTGAGCAGGACCCTCAATGTCTTTCCAGGATTCCTCCTTTGTTTTGCTGCATCCCCAGGTGCTCTGCCCAAGCTGCCTGCTTCTGCGGCACACTGTTCTGTGCAAAGTCTGCTGTCAGCCTGTCGCTGGCCACAGAGGCATAAGAGCCGCCCTCGTACAACAAGCTTGCGCACCGATTCCCCAAGTGCTTTGCCCAGCACACTGTGTTGCTTGATCACCTCAGCTCACACTGAGGTCAGCTCATACTGAGCACTTCCCTGCTGACAAGACCTCCAGCTGAGCATCTTGCCTGCTGCCCCTCCTGCAGGCATCCCTTCCATTGTCTTTCTTCCTGCCGACAAGATCTCCCTGGCCCAGCTGGTGCAGCCCATCGCCAATGGCGCAATGGTGCTCAGCATCGACACCGACTTTGACGGGTGCATGCGCCTGATCAGGGACGTGACCGCAGAGTCGCCCATCTACCTGGCCAACAGCATGAACAGGTGGGGTGGGCAATGCGAGGCTGCCCAAAACAGACAGCTCAGCCTCAACAAAACAAGCAGCTCAGCCTCAGCTGCAGGCCTGCCTGCCCAGGCTTGCAGTTGACCTGCAGGGTGTCATGCACAGGCATGCGAGCACACAGACGTGTCCAGTCCTGCTCATTGTGCCTGACCAAGAAGCCTTTGCATCGGCGTGTCTTGCCCTGCATGACCTTCCGCTGTTGGGGAGGCCACACACGCGGCCTGGCTACAAGCAGTCTGCCTGGCTGCATTGCAGTGGCCCACAGTTGCAGCTCGCAGCGCTCATGTACACCTGCAGGTTGATGCCATAGTGTGCCAGCATGTGGAGGGCGATTTCTAAGCTGCTGATCCTGGATGACATACATGCTCTCAGCCTGACATTCCCCCTGCTGCAGCCTACGCCTGGAGGGCCAGAAGACGGCAGCCATCGAGATCTGCCAGCAGTTTGACTGGCAAGTCCCTGACTGGGTAGTCATCCCGGGAGGCAACCTTGGCAACATCTATGCCTTCTACAAGGGCTTCAAGATGTGCAAGGACATGGGCCTGGTGGACCGGATGCCCCGCCTGGTATGCGCGCAGGCCCAGAATGCCAACCCCCTGTACCAGGCCTACAAAAAGGTGAGGGGGATAAAGTAGGGCTGGTGCTGCTGTCGGTGGGGACTGGAGGTGGGGTGGCACAACGTGCACGCCAGCTGTGCACTGCAGGAAAATGCAAGAAACCTCAGGTACTCAGGATGGTGAAGTCTGTTCTCCTGCTGTGCCAGAACGTGGGCAAGTCTGCTTGCCCCACTGCAACTGGGAGTGAGCGGCGTACAAGGGCGCTGCATGGCGCGCATGCAGGCAACAAAGGCCTTGCAATACATCTCACACGGATGCGACCCTCCCTCCCATGCCTGCATGGCTGGGACACTCAGTTTGGGTCCTGCATCCTGGCAGCAGAACACATCAATACCGCACCCACCCATCCCTCCCCTGCAGGGCTGGGACACCTTTGAGCCTGTCAGGGCGCAGACCACCTTTGCCTCGGCCATCCAGATCGGCGACCCCGTCTCCATCGACAGGGCCATCCTGGCGCTGACGGAGACCGATGGCATCGTGGAGGAGGCCAGCGAGGAGGAGCTGATGGATGCAGCGGCCAGGGGGGATCTGACAGGTGTGCCTGCCCTCTCTTGCTGTGCTGGGAGGCCAGCAAGGAGGTGGACGGATCAGTGGGAAGGCTGGCCTGGACAACGTGAGGCCTGGGAAGAGTTGCCACTGCGGTGGTTGGGCTACTATGCATCTCTAGCCAGTGTGTGCTGTTCGGGCTGCCCTTGAGGCACTGATCCCAAAGCTGCACCTTGAATTGTGGCCAGCGAGAGGAGGACTTGGCCTGAGCCCTGTCAGTGACTGCTCTGAACAGAAGGCAGGGACTGTGCTGCACATCAGGAGCCTGAAGTGCTTGTCTAGCCGCTGTGCACATTGAGGTTGGCAAGAAGGTGGATGGTTTCCGGAGACCTCACAGGCGCTCTGTTGTGTGTTGGCCTTGTGCACGGGTGTGGCAAGGCATCGTGATGCCGGCCAGACTCCCTCCTGCATGCTTGACGTGGAGGTGCGGCGCAAGATGACTGCACCATGCGCTGTAGCACAGCCCGACCTTTGACTCTGAAGACCTCACCAGGGTCAGCGGAGGCTCACTGCCCGCTCATGGGCATTGCACCGCTCTGCTCACACAAAGTCTGCATTCCTCAGCTCTGCTAAACCCTGCTGCTGAGGAATGCAATGCATGGCGGTGCATGCACACGTTCACTGACTGCCCCAATCAGCCTGCGCCACGATCAGCCTGCGGCTGCACCCTGCCTGAGCTCATGTCCTGCCGTTACCTGCAGGCATGTTCAACTGCCCCCACACCGGCGTAGCGCTGGCAGCTCTGGCCAAGCTGCGTGACAATGGTACCATTGGCAAGGATGACCGAGTGGTGGTCGTCAGCACAGCCCATGGCCTGAAATTTACCCAGGCAAGCTGGGTGTCTCCTGCCTTAACCGCCTCGGCAATCCGCCGCTGCTGCTCTTGTTAGAGCTAAAACGCCACTGCACCTTCCATGCTCTGTGTTGTCTGGGAGCACCACTTAACGTGTTGCACTTCTGTGTCTCATGTTGCACCCACTGCCTGCAGTCTAAGGTGGCATATCACAGCAAAGAAATCGAGGGCTTCCAGCATAAGTACGCCAACCCCCCGACACCTGTCAAGGAGAACTTTGGTTCTGTAATGGACGCTATCAAGCAGAAGTTCCCTGAGATGCGCAAATTCACATGAGGAATTGACTCATCATTGTGATGCCTAGTTTGTTGAGACTTCATTGCCACCTGTTCTACTCCTGAACGCTGCTGCCCAGTCAAGTATTGTTGCACTGCTTCTTCACGAAAGCAAACTGCTTCACAAAAGCACTTCAGATGAAAGTCTGTCAGGAGCTTGCACACTGCATACATTTGCAAGGAGGGCCCTCTTGTCTCAAGTCATTTTACTGGGAGGCTTGATATCAGTGGGGTGCTGCCAAATTTGGCAGGGGCTAGCATTCATCCTCGCGCAGGAGTAGGTTGGGTATGCCCTTGCTGACGGGGAACCTTCTGCCTGTCTCAGGGCATATGAGGGCGCCCTCCTCCAGCTTGATCTCCAGCAGTGCATGGTGGAAGGCTTTCTGGAACTCCTCATCATCTTGCAGCATGGCCTCTGTGGCCTCCTCTGGCAGGTCTGTGAAACCCATCTGGACGGCTGCCTCCCGCAGCACTGGATACTGTATCCTGCTCCACATGTTGCGCAGGAACTCTGGGTCAAAGTCTGCCTGGGTATCCTCCACCTTGGTGGGCTCGATCTTGAAGGGGTACCCGTTCTTCACGCCCTTGATGTTGCAGGCCAGCATGTTATGTGTGAGGAGCTTCATCTTGTGAGCTTCTGAGGGCGGCGGCAGCGCAGTGGGAGCTGCATCAGGTAGGCTGGGTTGGCACTTTCAGTGTTGCATTTGAAAGCTTTCAAAAGAGGGAAGCAGTGGCTGCCGATCAACCCTGACAACCTATATGTCACAGAGCCATCATGCAGCATCTGGCCACAGCATCACATCAGGCGGCCATGCTGGTCCTCCCCAGGCCCACAGGCAACATGTGACAGCAGCCGTACAACAGCCAGCAGCCCCTGGAGGTCAGCGCTCTGGTGGTGATGTTGCACATCCCGGCCTGCTTTGATCATGTTTTGGTCTCTTCTCGCCCAGCAGACCTTAGGCCTGCCGGATGAGATCTGCGTGAGGAGCTCACCCACCAGCCCCTCAAGGCTCAATGCGGCCAGACTGCTGGCTGACAGTCGTCTGCATCCGGCGCACAGCTGCTTCACAAAGGCTGCATGCTGCTGCAATTCCTAATGCCGCCACTCTTTAACAAGATACAAACACACAGCAACTGGAGGCAAGGCGTTCTGTCCCCACACCTGGGCCAAATGTAGCCATGCCCTGCACTCCTGCTGATTCTGTGTGTTGAAGCCAGCACGCCTTGACAAGGCCTCAAAAGGTCAACAATATCCAGATGTGGACACAGGAGCCAAATTGTGTGGTGAGGGAACTCCGTGGTCCGTGCATGTCTCACAAAAGTGCCCATAATGGCCCAGCAGGGCTTTGAAAATTTGCATTACCAGACAGGATAACAGTGACACAAATCTCAGACCAGTATCAAGCACATTCGAGTGTTCTGTCGAAATGCCTGAGCTGCACCACATTGTGCATAAACGCATCATAAAAAATAAGTATGTAAATGCTGCGCTCAGGTGCAGTACCTATCACTCAGTGGTGGGTGCATCGGTGTTCTTCATGCATCAGCTTGCTGAGAAGGCTGGCATTGAAAACGAACATGGACAAAAGTAGAGCTGCAGGTTGCAAGCAGCTTGCAGATCGCTTGAGCTACCTAATGATCATTTATGAAGCAGGGAGAGTTCTCACACTCTGGGAAGGACTGCTTACCTCTTCACTCTCATAAGGCTGGCAGATGCAGCACACTTCTCTCTCTTCAGTGTTCTTCAAACACATGGGCAACCCATTACTTGATGTTGCAGCTGTCTGTGTCTTCCGGCTCCCTGGCCTGCACGGTCAAAAAAGCAATGCTTTGACAGCATCTCTCACAGCATCGCCTCTGACAGCATGCAGGATCTGGTGAGGCCCCGAGTGCAGACAATCAGCCTGCCTGATTGCGCCCGCGGGCAAAGGGGTTCCGGTCGCAGTCATCCAGTCCAGAGAAGACGTGGTTGACGTGGCTGTGGCAGGCCTCGTCGGCACGCACCGCCAGCAGCAGCTCCCTCATGCCAGCATCCTGACCCAGTCGCCAGTACATCTTAGCAATGTCAGGTGCCTGCAGGGGCAGCATGGAAGCTACTGCAACAGGAGCTGAGAGGGCCTGCTCAGCCTGGGTTGGCGGGCAGGCTGAGGGGTTCAGGAACCTCTTTCAGCTGTCCTTTCAGCCCTCCTTGGCCTGTACTTCTCTAAGATGAAGATGAAAGTAGCAGCCGTTCAAGGCACCCTGCAGCAAGCTTCTGTTGGCGTCAGGGGCCTATAAAGCACAGCAAAGCTCGGGCAAAGCCCTGCAGGGCAGACAGCACCAGCTCAAAGCAGTCAGCATCCCCCCTTGTCCGCAGCTGTCCAGCAGCACCATGCGCCTCCCTTGCAGCTGGGGCAGGCCCCTCTCAGGGAGTCATGGCATGAAGCACTGCTTGCGGAGCAGTGCCACAGGACTGTCCTCCTGCTTCAGCCACCCCAGTAGGTCAAACACCCAGGCTGAGGCTGCTTTGCACGGCTTGGGACAGGGCGCTGCTGCCAATTTCTAGGCTGCAGCCAGCCACCACATGAGCTCTGGCTGCTCAGGCCCGTGCCGCAGACCATAATCTGGCCAGAGCACGCCAGGGCACAACCCAAAGGTCATGGTGAGGTGATGACAAAGTCGGCAGTCGTGGCGTGCTCGGCGTCATGCGCGCTGTGCACTGTGCCCTGCTGCATGTGAGCGCAGGTAGCACTGTGCCAGGAAACCTGGACCCAAGCATGCAGGGCTGAGCTGCAGCTTCCATGCATTCAACACTGTGCCACCCCGCGAGGTAGGTGCAGCAGAGTGGGGCGTTCTCAGAATGCGGGCAGACACCCACCTAGAGTCGGTTTCCTGTCAGCAGGGGGTGCCAGCATGCAATGCACTGCTTAGGCGCAGGTTGGCAGCAGCACGCCAAGGACGTCAGAGACCTGGCCAGCTGGCAATGCCCCAGCACACAGCCCTGCCTGAGACGTGGATGGAAGTATGGGCAGCCCCAAATCAGTGGATCCCCCTGCCTGAAGGTGGGCCTGTGTGCTCATCCACCATCACAGATAGGCATGCCTGTGGGCCTTCAGGGACTCAAACCCTCACCTGTGCATGAGCCCAAGTCGGCAGGTTCCCCACGTCGTGGATGGCATGCGTGTATGTTTTGACAGCCTCCTCCTCCAGGTACCCCACAAAGGCATGGCAGCTCTTGGGGCTGATCAGATAGGCCTGCACAGGGGCACAGCAGTCTTGCGGGGATCACCACAAGCCAACGCCAGCAGTGCAGACGGGCAGACTGGGTTCTTGAAGCTGACGAAGTACAGCCAGATATGAGGTGGCGAGTGCCAGGCACTGCCTCACGAAACGGCACAAATGAGTACGAGCTGGGCGACGGGGGGCGGAGGGGATTGTGCTCCTCGAGGGGGACACTCAGAACCCAACACCACAGCCAACCAGCTCAGCTGAGTACTGCTAGCAGCCTGCAAACATGGTTGGGCCATAGGATAGTGCGGGCAAGGACAGGGCAGGGCAGGGCCGACATGCAGGCTCACCAGTAGGTACATGTTTACAAAGATCCCCTGCAGCACAAGAAGCCACAGTCATAGCTGAACAATAGCAGGGCATCAGGTCTGCCTTATGCAGCCAGCTGAGTCTTGACCATACTTTTGCTCGCGCACCCCTTTTTGCCTTGCAACAGCACGCATGCCCTTCAGCAAAGACCTGCATGCAGCCCAGCTCAAGCGCTTCGGAACACAGGCTCAAGGCCCTGGCCCCATGCAGCTGTTGGACAGAGCATGTGAAGTAAGACCCCATGATGTATGTGGGCCAAAACCCCGGAGGCCCCTGCCTCAGCCCTCAGCTGCCCACCTGGCCCAGCAGGACCAGACCCCTAAAGACAGGCCCCGGCTGCTTCAGTGCCAGGAAGGTCAGCAGATGCATGCGCTCATTCTCTGCCTCCTCCAGCAGGGTGTGCACCCAGCCATGGTCCCGTCTGCGCAGCAAGCACAAGGACTTGAACTTGACCTTGGAGGGCAGTTTGGATGCCATGCCTGCAGGGTGCATCTCAGCAACATGTGGAGCGTGGCCACTTTGCATTGCACAGGCAGTTTTTGCAGGTCGACCAAGCTCACAAGCCAGCAAAAGGGTTGGTTTAACAATCGCATTGCTGAAGTGCAGCATGCCATGGTGCAGCAGAGTGAGTGCAGACAATCATGGTGAACGAGCTCCTTGCCTCATCTTGCGCAAGGAGTGAAGGTGCCTCAGCATTGCAGCCACCATGCCAGGGACACCTGCGGCAGCAAAAGGGTTCCTGAGCACACCCATTGCCGCCAGGCCACTGCAGCATGGTGCATGGCAGCGCAGCGCCCAGAACCCTGGGAATGTGCACACCGTGTGCACTGCTGGTGTTGGCTGCCTGCGGGGCTGGCGTGGTAGCCTTTCTGCGGTGTGCGCGGTTGCATGCGCCAGCTCCTGTGCTCTGTGAAGCCAAGCAACAGTGGGACTGCTGCCTGCACAGATGGCTGCACAGAGGCGGTGGACACCTGTGCACAGACTCGATACAGCCAGAGATCCAGGGCACAGTCTCACACCGAGTATGCAGGCTGCCAATACTGGTCAGCATGCCACCTGCAGCTCTACCACCTACAGCTGCTTCGCTGCAGCCAGGCGACCTTCCTGCCACAGTCTCATACATATCCATGACAGAGGCTACGGGATGCAGGCTAGCATGCACGCCGCTGCTGCTTGCATGCTGGTTGCAGCCCCTGATGGACGTGCATGCCTGAGTTGTCCAGGCAAAGCACCAGCTTAAAGGGGCTGTGCTGGCATCCAGGTTCAGCAGACTGCAAAAATCATGGCTGACCTGCGACAGTCTCCAGGAAGAGGATGCGCTGCAGCCACCTCTCTTCGCTCATGCTCTTGTCGGGGCGGTAGCCAGTCAGCAGGTCAAAACTTCGGCGCATCAGCTGCACTGTGTAGTAGCCCACCTTCTCGTAGCCCTGCAGAGCATGGTGACGCACCAGTGCAGCGCTGCAAGGGGTCATCCAGCTGGCCAGCAGCGCGGTGCCTGCCCTGCGTCGCGCTGCTGCGGGGAAGCAGCCGCCAGCGAAGGCAGCGAAGGCAGCCCAGAGGGCCAGGCCACGCAGCAAAGAGAGCACAGGAGGTGAAGGGCACAGCAGCATGGCTCACTGTCTTGGGCGGTTTGTGGCGAGGGACTATGCTTTCCACATACTCCTTGCTGTAGACAGGCTGCAGGCAGCACAGGTGTGGGCACTTGTCACAGGCGTGGGACAGCAGGTGTGAGCTGGTGCAAGGGCTCTGCACCAATGGTGCAGCTGGCCTGAGCAAGCACCACAAGCCTCAGCCAGCTCGTCACTTCCAGGCTCAAAAGGCGCAGCCTGAACCCAACTCTGCTGCTCAGCAGTGGGCTGCGTCAGAATGTGTGCAGACAGCAAGGGCTTCAGCAGCTGCTAGGGATGCCCTGAGCTGGGCAGCTGGCATGTACATGCACTGCAGATCTGACTGGGGCTTGATGCTTGCAGGTATACTGGCGCAGCGCCAGCCAGACAGGCAACCTCTCGCTCCATATGGGGATACCCCGCAGTGGAGGTGCCTCAGGGAGGGTTTGGAGTCCATCTCGTGAGTAATGTCACAGGCAAACCTGATCGTTGTCAGGTAAAAGAACTCCTGGACTACCAGCAGCAGGAACAGCGGAAACCAGCCAGGCTGATGCAGGAGCTCCTGCCCGAAAGAGCGAAAACGCCCTGCTTCAGCAGACAATGGCAGCCCCAGTGCACAGCTGCCTCACATTTCCAGCCACTCTGTCTCAGAAAACCAAGTTGGGAGACGACAGACTAAGGCTGCCCTCCAGCCAGTGCAGGCACAGCCCACCTGCCATGAGCAGCGAGGACCCTGCATCTGCAGTGGCCCCGTCCATGGCCAGGTGTTGTCGGTGCGGCATGTAGCACATATAAGCAGCCCCAGGGCAATCCATTCATCACTCAGAATCCAGGGGCAGGCAGCCTCGCGCTCCCAACCCAGCGTCAGTCCAACAGACACGGGGTTGGTGAGGGGGATTGGCCCTGGGGTTCAGCAGGCGCGCCCCACCTGCATGAGCAGGGAGAACCCTGCATCTGCAGCAGCCTCGTCCATGGCTGAGTGGTGGTCCATGCCCGCGTGGGGCGAGATGATCCCCTCATCCTGCGTCCCCTGGGGGTGCCTGCCGTCCGCGGGCTCCACGGCGGCGTTGCTCTTGGCAGGCTGCCCAGGGGTCTCCAGAGGCTCTGCTGTGTCCTCCACAGTGGCTGGCTGCAGGCAGGGGCATCACGTGCTGGTGTCAGCCAGCAGCTGGCCTGAATGTGGTGTGTCTGTCGGCAACTGAGACCAGTGGTCCCTCAGTGGCCTCCAGAATGGCAGCCGCGGCGCCAGGCACCGGTGCAGAGGCACAACTGAGTGTGGCAGGTATCTCCAAGGGTCACTGACTTGTACGGTGACTGGCTGCAGCCAGGGCATGCATGGCTTGTAGCGCACAGGCTGTACACCTTTAGAGGCTGCATTGTGCTCCAGTACCACGGGTGCCTGCAGGCATGTCACACAAGGTTCCCAGACTGGGAGAGGACAAGGTGGCGGGGGGAGAGAAGAAGCCAGCGCAGAGCTGGTATACACGCAGCCCCCTCAGCCGGCAAGGCATCCCGAGTGGGCCAGCGTTGCCCTTCAATGTGGCGGGCTGCATAACACGCAAACGCAGTGGAGTGGTGGTGGTGCTGATGGGTGCCTCGGCCTGCCACGGTCTGGCCTGATGTGCAGACACAGCCATTGTTGTTGCTGAGCGTTGCAGGCAGGTGCATCTCCTGCTGCCAGTTCCAGCGTAGCCTCACGCGTAGTGACTGTGCACAACTCTGGCTGCCAGCGTCTATGGTGATGATGGTGCAGGGAAGCAACGCAGGCATGATGTTTGATGTGTGCAACACAGCCAGCGTCAGTAGACATGTGAGTCATCGCTCTGATATGCCTGTGAGACACGTCTAAATGCTGCTCAAGCACTCGCCTCCAAAGTTGCAGCCAGGGCTGCATTGCATGAGGTACGCTGACAGGGCAAGCGTAGCAGTGCTCACCTGGGCAGCAAAGGGCAGGCGCGACTGGCAGGTCATTGCTGCGCCGAGGGAGCTGGCCTGGCTGCTGTGATGCTGCATAGGGAGCGCTGCCAGGCTGCTGAGACTATGGCCAAGGGGCCAGCCTGATTCCTGCCGAAGCATGCCTGCAGCCACAGCTCTGCCATGGCACAACACACGCTGCATCAGGGAGGCCCGTACCATTGTGCCCGTCACAGATCAAGGTCTGTGGAAAGGTGGTGGCAGCTTACATTACACTGCGACGTGAATCCTATCCACATGTACTAATAAGTACTAAGTTACATCTATATTTAGTGTTCTTGTCTTCATCTCATGTCTTTACCTGTGATGCGCCATGGAAGAGCCCAGAGCAGAGGCACACCAACTGCAGCCAGCAAGCCCTCCACTCTCAGTCGTGCGATGTGACGTGAGGGGCGTGCCAGTTTCCAAGGTTCCACATTGGCCATGTCCGCCCAGCGCAGCAGCTGCGGCTCTGGTGCATGTGCAATCTTGGCTTGTGCATATTTAGCCAGGGCCCATGCTCTGTACAGTCTGTTGGTCGAGATGGCGCAGCCAGTGATAATGGAGCCGTAGAAACCCCACTGTAAATAGAGTTCTGGCATATTGAGCGTCTTGGCCAACCAAGGGCTGTAGAGAGGTGCACCGCTGTACTCAGGTGGTACCTCTATACCTGCAGAACTCGAGAGGTAAATTGAGTGTTGCCATGTGTGCTAGCAAGCAAAACATCTGACCATGTGCTGGTCGGCTGAGCAGCCCTGAGTCACCTGCAAGTAGGTAGCGTCAGGGCAGTATGGATGCTTGTATACATGTGCGGGCATGTCAGGCGGCTGTCTCTTGAGCAATCTCACCTCTATGATTGGACCATTGTCTGCTGGGCTGCGGTGTTGTGGGTCTGAGGGACGCCATGGCGTTCATGTGCTTGGCAGCACCTGGATCATACATCTGTCTCAGTCTGTAAGGGCTTTTGCAAGTCTCTGCATTTGCAGGCCACTGCAAACAACCAGACCTGGCAGGAGGATCACAGCACCTGCAGACCTAAATTGTGGTCTGAGGCCTCCCCTGAAGCCTGGTGTGATCATGTGAGCATGCATGCTGATGAAGATGTTCAGCCAGGGGCAAGTGGTGCTGTACAGGCACAGCACAGACCCATGATTATGAACCTCACCTGATGTCCGCCTGTCGATCTCTGCACCCAGGAGTGTTCTCTCTTGCTGGAGCTGTGCCACCAGATCCTTGTCGCGGGCTGCGCCTTTGTCAAGCTCTTCTTCTGCCAGCCTGTTGTATTTCAACAGCTGCCTCCTGAGATCATCAAGCGTTGAGAAAGATGGCTCTCCCATGTTTGACGTGGGCTGCAGGCCACAACGACAGAATAGGCCCTCATCAGCTATTGCCGACATGAAAAGATCACAGCTGAGCAGACAGGCAATCAGGTGCTTGAGACAGCTGTTCTTCATGCCCACACCAAAACGTTTAAGGTGCTTGTGTTGCAAACAGATGTGCAGCGTTACCCGCTGACGCTCAGGGTCAGTGACCTGCAAACACTGCAGCGTGTCGGTTGATCACGTTCAATACCCAAGTTCAAGCAGTTTCAGGGCATCCAACAGCATGTTCGTCCCAAATTCCGCTTTCCTTATGACCCTTCTTGCGTCCCACCGTGGAGCAGAGTGCTCTTGCCCATCAGTGAGCGACAGAAGCAGGATATAGGCCCGAAACAGGAGATGGCGTCTGGCACAGAGCCCAGACAGGATGCCTGAGGGTGCAGATCCATGATCACCCGGGGTTCTGGCTGGTGGCAGCAATGGTTCGAGGTCTAAGCTGCTCGCTGAAAGGCGTGTGTTTGATGCTGTGAGGTGGACAAGACATGCCCAATGATTTGTATCCCTCTGGACCGCGCAGCAGCCTATTCAATGCTGTACTGTGTGCAGCATCCACCTGAGGTCCCAGCGTGGAATTCAGGTGCTGCCTTGTGCACTTGCCCCAGCTGACCGGGTGAAGCGCATGGTCTGAGTACCACCAGCATCCCCAGCAGCTTTCCCTGAGGCACCTGCATCCCCATGAGCTTCCCCTCCATACCCCGAGGTGCTGCCAGCATCAGCCAAAGCCAACTCATGTTTCACTGCCGCTGTCACAGCGGTCACGAGCGTGCCTTGCAGAGCTGCAAATGAATCTCACAAGGTCTCTGCAGACAGGACCTGGTGTCAGCAGGGGTTTCTGCACGGCCTTCCTCCTGCAGCCACAACAAGCACGCAACTCATGGAGACCATCATGTGTCAAACATCACCGAATTGTCTGGGCTCTCTGTGCATGTTGCACTCGTGATGTGACGGCATGGTCAGCTCATTGACAAAGTCTGCCTACCCAAGCGATGGCTCGTACCTTTTGCTGCTGCATCAGGGCCGCTTCAAACACCAGGCCGCCGTAAGCTTGGCCTACTAGTTCCGCGTCAGCTGGCCTTCACCCTGGCTGCCCATCCCTCTCAAGTCAAACACTACCAGGTGCCCCGGTCGCCCAAGACAAAGGAAGCTGCTACCACCCACCATAGATGATCTCCGCCCCTGGCACTGTTGCATTCTCTTGCTGAGATACAACCAGTTTGCCACAAGCAACACCATGGAGGCAGGCCCTGATGCAGGCTGAAGATTGTGACACCTGGCAGGTAGACTCGTGTCCCAGCACGGACATCAACTCAGGCAAGGGTCTCCAAGCCAGTGGGGTCTCATATGACTTTGGCATCTCTGAGCTTGTCCACTTCCTCTGGATCTATCCCGAGTTCCACCAGGATCTCTGACGTATGCTGTCCCAGTGCGGGCCCTGCCCAGCGTGTGCCCCCAGGGGTGCCCACCATAACTGGCAGCATGGCTGGCAGTGTGTACTCCTCCTCACCTGCAGCCACAACGCAGCTCAACACAGGCACCCCACAGCCAGGCAGGCGCCCAGCAGTTCTCGAAGCCCATGCCAGCGGCTGAAAGCACTCAGCCAGCAACTGCTGTGTATCGCTCATGGCATGATTGAAGCAGAGCTCATTGCAGAGACTCACCCTCAGGCGCCGCGGCCGTCTCAAACATGGCCCTCTGCTGGAACTGCTCCTCTTTGTAGATGTCTGCAGTGCTCAGGATGGGCCCGGCAGGCACCCGTGCCTCTTTCATCGCCGCGACAACCTCATCAAGGGTGTGGCTCTTGACCCAGTCACCCAGCACCTGGGCAGAGGGGCTGGATTGCTTGCTTGTAAAGCAGCCCCCGCACAACCATGCAGACATGCTGGCCCAGTCACCCAGCACCTGGGCAGAGGGGCTGCATTGCTTGCTTGTAAAGAGGCCACTGCACCATCGTGCAGACATGCTGACCCAGTCACCCAGCACCTGGGCAGAGGGGCTGCATTGCTTTGTAAAGCAGCCCCCATACAATCATGCAGACATGCTGTCATTGAGCGACGGCACGTCATGCTGTGAGCAAGTTGGTTTAGGTGCCCACTTGTTGATTGCCTTGTGAGGCTAGCATTCTGTTGTAGGCCCCTGGTGAACCGGCCACGCAAAAGTACAGCTTGGCTGCCACAGCAAGGCATGTGGGTGGCAGTGGGCCAGAAGGCACGCACACCTGGTAGATCTCCATCTCTCTCTGACACCTCTGCGAGTTGGTGGCATAGTCAGGGTTCTGAGCTCCCATGTCGGGCCTGCCCACAGCAGCCATGAGCCGCGAGTAGATGGAGTCACCATTGCCACCTGCGCACGTGACGTGAGTGGAAGGGAGGAGGTCGGCACCAGCCACAATCACAGGACATCTTATGCTGATAACACTGCCACCATGTGCAGGAGGGGTGTGAGTCCCCAAAGCACACTCAGCCCAGCATATTGAGTATGCTTCTGTCGCTTCCAGGCGGCGTGAGGTCTGGAATGCCTCACCAATGATCATCCATCGTCCATCCAGCGTCTCCAGCGTCGCCGAAGGCACCACACCTGCAGACCATCAGGCACTCGGTGCAGCACGCACCACTCCTGCCCACTGACAGGCTGCTCTGCTGCTAGCCCAACATGGCAGCAGGCACAACCTGCAGGAGGGCCACACTAGAGTGAACCACACTAACGTGGTCCACATGATCCTGCTGGGCTTGGCCAAGTCATAGCAGAAGCACTGCTGGCAGTCTCACCTGAAATGGTGCTGCCAGAGGGCGGCCGGTCGTGGCCATGGTGCACAAGCTCGGGGATGCAGCCCTCCAGCATGTTGAACATGGACTCTGAGATGCTGGCGTCCACCACCTGAAAACAGCAGGCTTTCAGAGGTGAGGGTGGGTCAGCAGCACTGTGGCAAGCTGCAGTGGGTAGCATGCACCTTGTCCAGCCCAGTGAAGAGTGTGTGTGCAGTGGTGGCGCCTACAGCTTCAGCAGCAGCCTTCAACAAGTGGAAGGCGGCCTGACACCAATGCAGGGTATCCCACTGCATGCACAGCACACACTGTCTCTCAGATGGCACCAATACAGTCGTCCAGTGGCCAGTACAGGGAGGCTGTATGAGGGTGGAGTGGACAGCACAGATATGGCATGGCACCCAGCACCAAGACAAGCAGCCATCAGGTGCCCATCAGGCAAGACCCCCCCCCAGGCACAGGGTGGCGCTCCAGCATTGCTTCAGACTGCTGAAAATGGCCCGAAGGCACACACTCGCACCTTGGAAGATCAAGCGGGGTGCTGCCAGGCTGGGCATGCTGCTACAGGGCTGATGCTTCACGGACTGCCACAAGCGGCTCTCTCTAATGGCCCAGCTGGGGCTCACTTGCAGCCCACCTGGCCAGGAACCTGCTTGTTGTGCGTCTGGCGGTGCAGCAGAGCCATGGAGATGCCCAGCGCGGCATGCAGTCCTGCCAGAGTGTCCCCCAGGGAGATGTTGGGCCGCACAGGGGGGCGGTCCGCGAAGCCGTTCAGGTGCCTGCCAGGGCACTGCACACAGGTTTCCTTCAGGGCCAGGGCTGCCAGCTCTCTTGTTTCCCTTCTGATTGCAGGTGCTATGGGTGGCAAGCACTGCTAGGGACAGGCACGTGTGCACAGGACAGGGTATACCACCCTTCAGCCTGGTGGTCCCGCCTTGGTGGTCAGCCAGCAAGGTGCCAAGCTCTGCATACCCATATAAATTTGAAAGATGGTGCCCTGCACGAGCGCCCCAACACTGGGCAGCTAAAGTGGCGGGGATGGCAAGTCGTGTCATGTTGGTGGCATATGGATGAGCCTGTCGGTCTCACCTGAACCCGCCATAGGCTTCGCAGACGCTGGCATAGCCAGGCAGGCTGGCCTTAGGCCCGGTCTGCCCATAGCCAGATATGCGCGCATACACCAGCTCTGGCTTGAGGTCCTGCAGCTGGGAATGGGCACATTCAGCAGGGCTGTGTGACAGGTACGGTGGGTGCATTGCGGATTCAACAAGCAGAGGCCATGCATCCGCATGAGGCATGCTGTTGCAGGGCGATGGCCCTGCTTGAGGTGGCGGCAGTCCTGCAGGTGACACTTGGGCTGTGGTGGAATGCAGCGCCAGTCAGCCCTATATGTCAGGTCCTACCCCACAGAAGTGAGTGAGCTGCAGAATAAACAGCGTGCGCTGGTCCCCAGCATGTACATCATCAGCGCTGCGACTGAGACACTCAAGGCTGCCCTGTGCCTCAGGGGGACAAGGTGGCCCCTGTGCAGGTCCCTACAGGCTGTCTGCTTGCCCCCTGAGCTGCTGCATCTCAGGCCTGCTGCCTGCCTGAGAGCCATGGCTGCACAGCAACAACACTCATCAGGAGATCGAGAGGCTAGGCCCTGGGGTCAGCAGCACGTCCTATCGGCGCCTGCGTGCCACACAGCAGGCGCACACACTGCTGCACAGCAGCTCTTGCTTCATCTGGGCTGTGGCCCACATTCTGGGCACGGCGGCGGCAACCGCGCGCAGATTCTTGGTCACCTGCTGGCCCCCACAGTGTTTGACCCTGTCCAAAAGGCCACTCCCTGCCACACCTGCAGCCCCAGGCTGCTGTTTCTCCATAACAAGAGGGCTGGATCGTTCTGCTTCTTGGCTACTGCAACCTGAACAAGGCTACCATCTGGTCCAGACTGTGTTTCTATGCCTAACAAGTGGTGGTCGATGCCTACAAACCCTCAAGACTGGCTTCGGCACAGCGGACTGTCCTGTGGCAACCCCGCTGAGGGTGTGCCGCAGAGCGTGCACTGGGTGAGACCTGCGAGCCAGTGCAGCATCCTCCAGCCAAGCCGCTGCCGAAACGGCAGCTAAGCATGAACAGCCAGTGCCCAGGCGCCCACCTTAGGCCCCAGCCCCCTCTTCTCCATGACCCCTGGGCGGGAGGTTTCCCGTCATCAGCCTCGTCCAGATGGTAGCTGTGTTCAGCTTGCAACAGCCAAGAAGCAGGAACAAGTGGGGGGTGTCCATGTCGTGCCAGTGTCGCCAGACGCCCACCTTCGGTCCCAGCCGCCACTTCTCCATCACCCCTGGGCGGAAGTTTTCCACAAGCACATCCGCCCTGTCAGCCAACTGACGGCAGATGTCACGCCCAGCCTCCTGCCGCAGGTCCAGCGTGAGGCATCGTCGATTACGTCCCTGCAGGGCCAGCACAGCTTGCTTGGGGCACCAACTGCCAAGAAAGACAGCTCCTGCACCTCTTTGTTGGCAGGGGACACAGAAGTGCATCAGTGGCAGTACCCCTGCTGCAGATCCAGCGGAATGCGCCGCTGACTGCGCCTCTGCAGGGGTACACTGCCCTTGGTGGCTGCAGGCGGCATGGTAGCAAAGGTGCAAGCCTATGGACAGGGACCCTGACTCAGGTCCACTGATCATTGGGGAACACACATTTGCAGAGCAGGGGGTTCCACCTGCATGCAGAAGGTCCCTCCACCGGGTACTAGACCTGCATTAGTGAATGCAGCTCACGGTCTCAGTGTGGCACAGCCAGCCCAACAGGTTGATGTCAACAGGGCCCTGGGCAGCAAATGTTCTGCAGGCCCCAACAGCAAGTGCTGTCTGCTGTTGCTGCTGACGGTGGCTCCAGCAGCAGAAGCTGCTGACACCCGCACAGAGCGCGACTCACGTACGAGCGCCACCAGAGGGACGTCCCGGATTTGTCCACCATGCGCAGCGAGCGCAGTGCGTCCCCGGCCCCTGGAGGCTCCACCTTGATCACATCGGCTCCGAAATACCCCAGCACTGTAGCAGGCGTGACGGCAACCCTGTGTCACACACTGCACCGCTGGAGGGGCCAGCTCTGTGCATGTGGGAGCCACTCAACTTGCAGCATGCAACACACTTCCAGAGAGCCCGTCGGCAGCGGCTTTGTTTTGGCTTCTTGGGACATGGCATAGCAGTCACCTGCGCCGCAAAAGTTGCCT
Source organism: Asterochloris erici (assembly GCA_019693375.1). Classification (NCBI taxonomy): domain Eukaryota; kingdom Viridiplantae; phylum Chlorophyta; class Trebouxiophyceae; order Trebouxiales; family Trebouxiaceae; genus Asterochloris; species Asterochloris erici. The sequence continues at coordinate 42,216 of JAAMXJ010000436.1, forward strand.
GCCACGACCTGGCCAAGATCCAGCACCTGCAGCATGCACTGTGTCGATGATCCGCAGCAAACTTCCTGCTGCAGTGCTTCCACAGCAACGTGTCAAGATATCTGTGATTGCTGCAGTGCTCCCACATCATGTGTGGCACCTTGATGCCCTGGAGTGGCCCAGCAGGTGCCTTGTGCTTTTGTTTCTTCACAACCTCCTCTTGAATGCTACACAGTGCTGCTGACTGTTGCAACTGCTGTGAAATTTGCCAGGAGAGGGAGTTTCTGGCCCTCTGCAGCATGCTGCCAGATCTGCTGTCAAAAGAGATGACCTAAGTCATCCTCCATGACATCTTTTGGTTGATTGACATGTTTTGAATTCTGCAATCGTATTCTATTGCCAGGACTGCATTCATTGCAAAAGGCGTTTTGGGGCACTGTCAGCAAGCAGTTACGTGAAGACTGGTTGAATCAAGGTCACTGAAGCTCAGCAGTGCTGGCAGGTCGCCACGGGGCACCCACTGAGGCAATCTACTTGCCCTGCCAGTGCTGATGCTGCTGGCAGCAGCAGGCCCCAGGGTTCACCTACTTAGGGCAGCAGTATTCCCCATGGGGTCTGGCTCAAAGATACGCAATATCGCATACCTGTGGAAGCCATCAGGCCTGCTGGCACTGCTAGGAGTGGTCTGCAGCACCGTTCTCTGCCTGGCCCTGAAAAGGCAACACAAACTCCCGCCAAACAGCTCTGTCAATAATCTGCATTGATGCCCAATAGTGTGAGGTGGCTGCATTGATGCCCAATATGGTGAGGTTGTTGCCATCAATTGAGGGGTCCACCCCACCCAGAGCTCCAGCATATCGTCAGAGTTGTCACAACAGCTTGGACCTTGCCAGTGCCCTTGGACAAGTCGTAGCTCCCACTGGAAGTGTTGCAGGGTGCCAGATGCTCTGATGCAGCTCTCTAATTGGGAATGAAGCTGCTAGTATGCCTGCTTTTAGGGCACCTTTAGGCTAACATAGGCCTCTGTCAACATTTCACAATTCAGTTGTCTTTCACATCTCAGTGTTTGATCCTGGCCAAAAGTCTAACAACACTGGTAAATCTGGACGAATGATTGTTCTTGGGGCACAGAGCGCCATTCCATGCCGGTACTACGCCTGTGCAGCCTTGAACTAACTTGCCAAGATAATGAGCTACCATGTCTCCAATGCACTCACCTAAGCTGCTGCATTCCACACCAGCAGGACATGAATTGGGCATTTTTGACTCCCAATGAGCGAAAAAGAAAGCTGGTTTGCACACTGACACTGTGCACTTGCATATGCACCGCAGTGCATCGACAAACTGAAGCTCTGCATCCCTGCGCAGCTCAGTTGCCAACAACCTAACACATGCATCGTTTAGTTTTGCAAGCAAAGCATCTGCAACACTCATGGAGACTGGGGGCAATCTGGTGCAGCTGAGGTACTCCATCATATCGCGCACATGTGGATGGAAGTAGGACATAGGCCCGATGAGGTCGCCAGCCCGTGGGCGGGGGACAAACTGAACAAGCTCAGCCACTTCTGGCTTGGTGGCAAGCAGTGTCCCCAGAGCAGCCTGGTGGACGCTGTCCGGCAGCTCAGCCCTGGCATACAGATCTCCAAGCGCAGACTTGTGCTGTGTGGTCTCCCACCGTCGGCCCCGAATACACCCAGGCATGCCGAGCATGAGGACATCGATCTGCCATGCCTGGGCCACCTCAAACAGGTCCAGCAACTCCTGCAGAGACCTGGAAGCAGTGAGCAGGGCACGCACCGGGCTGATGCTGGTGAGCCTGATGGAAGAGCCTACCTCATTTGTGAGGGCTCTGACAGCATCCTCCCATGGCTCTGCCCAGAGCAGCTTCTCCAATATGCACATGGTGGCAGGCGAGCAGTCCAGGGGGAGTGGGCCTTCCACGTCCCTTGCTGCATTCAGCAGCTGCTTGCTGTGCGTGAAAAGGATGTTGGTGGTGGTTCTGAATGTGCTGCTGTCCCGCGTGCTCACAAAGGTGACCTCGCGCAGCTCGAGCTGCTGCTTGGGGTTTGCCATATCCTCCAGAGGCACAAGCGGCGAGGCAGGTGCAGAGGTGGCAGCTGTTCTGGCACGTTTGCTGCTGCCTGCACACAAACAATTGCTTTGCCAGGGGCAATCACTCCTGACCACACCTGTAAAAGCAAGGCTGTGGGCTCACCCCCTGTCATGATGGCTGCTACACGAGATGAACTTGGGGAAGGACTTGCTCTGGCTGGACTTGATGTGGGCTTGACGAGACTGGGCCTGATCTGGGCCCCAGAGCAAAGCTGCAGGGCAGGCCAGCAAGGGCAGTCAGCAGAGACGGCCTCTTGCCAGAGGGACACAGAGGCATCAGCTAGACCCTGGCCACTTGAACAAGCCCTCGTGCCCACCGATTCGCACCTGATTGATTGGAGTGGTCTAAACAATAAATTGCTGTGCTGATCCTGACCTGTCTTTGCCCATCTGTCAGATGATCTCCTCAAGGTGTCCGGCATAGCCCAAGTAAGCTGACCTGCGTGCCTCTCCTGATGTAGTGCCAGCACCAGCTGGTTTCCAGGGAGCCAGCGAATCAGTTTGCAGCTGGGCATTATGAGTGCAGGCCTGGGTGGAGTGCTTGCCGACTTCAAGAAAGATCAGCAGAGAAAGGAGGCTGCCAAAGCAACTGCAGAGAAGGTGAGCATGCCTCACACTGCAAAGTTGGTTGTGCTGCAGATTGCACATTCTTGATCAGCTTCCAGCACTGCCTTGGATCAAACAGTTTACAGCACACATATGCAGCAGTGTACAAGCTGTGCTTCTGCTGTTGTGTCTGACCCTCTGCCTGCAAGTCAGGTTTTTTGGCACCCAGTGTTGCTGTGCTTTCCCAATTTGCAGAAAGCTGTCAAGGATGGCATTGCCAAGGGGAAACGGGCAGGCAAGGGCCAGGAGCCGGCCAAGCCTGCTCCGCGGCAGAGCACACGGGACTTCCTCACCACTGGGAGAGCTCCCATCAGGGGGTCAACGCCTCTGGGCAAGCAGATCAAGGTGGGTGTTTGCACTGCGGAGCATAGAGGGCGGGGATGGGCGGCAAGCACGCCACTGGAGCAGAGCTGTGGGCTGGGCTGGGCGCCGTTGGGGGCAATGAGGGAAACCGCAGACTCCATGCTGTGCAGGGCAGTGACAGGCCTGCAGCAGCTTCCTCTGCTGTGGGCAGTCGGTCAGCACAAGCCCTACCTGCCATTCCACTCCCTGACTATTCAACCCCTTGACCACAGATGAATACAACCTCTGTCTGGGGCCTTCGTATCATCACAGCTCTATCACAATAAGCAAACAGACATTATGTAACTGATGCTGCTTCAGGACATTGTGGACCACCTGGAGTCCACCCGCAAGCTGATGACGCCTGCGGCCCTGCGGGAGGTGGTCCTCCATGACATCCAGGCCAGCCCAGAGCTCAAGGAAGCCCTGGCGCGCAACCCAAAGATCGCCTTGGATGCGCAGGGGGCCTACCGCTACAAGGTGGGTCATGTCCCTGAGGTCCGGGAGTGCGATGTGCTACCTTCTGATAGCAACAGGCCACTGGGTGGTTGCAGTGAGCACCTTTCGGCCACAGCCAGGGGCCCTGGCCCTGGCCCGCAAAGATTGCTTGAATGCACCGAGGCAGGGTGGGCAGCCGCCCTCAGCAGCCCTGAGGGTTTTATCAGCATGGCCCTGGCCAGAAGATGCTTGCTGTGGACACCCAGTGGGCTTTGTCGCCATCAGTGGGCAGCAATCAGTGGCTCTGACGACTTGTCTGCCTGGCAGTGGCTCTGACTTTGACGAAGAGCCCCAACTTGCTGCTTGTGCTCAGGGGCCACACTAAACCCCAGTCGGTAGGTTGAGGGATTGTCAGCCTGGCTCTGCTCAATGGGACTGATGCTGGTTTTGTCAGAGTGGCCAGCATGCTGACAATGTCTGACATGGCTGGCATGCCCAAGGGGATTGCTGAAAGCCCGAGGGGTGTGTTTCAGGGTCGGCTGGAGATAGTTATGCCTGCAGTGCACAGTGGGACCTCTGCTGCCCTGAGCTTCTTGCTCCTGGCTCAGCTGCAAAGCTAATTAGCATGTCTGGCTGGCCCCAGCAGTGTTGTCAGTCTGAGGGTATTTCCTGCCTGTTCTGAGCATGCCCCTCCTGGTCTGACTGCAGCCTGAGCACGACCTCCAGGACGCCTCAGAGCTGCTCAACTTCATCCGCAAGCAGCCGCGTGGGTGTCCCACGCAGCAGCTGCTGGACTCCTACAAGGGAGTGGAGGACGACCTCAAGGTGGGCTGGGGCTTTCAGACACATCTGCTTCCCCAAGCTGCAGCAGGGTGACCAGGTGAGAGCTGGTGCACAGCAGCTGATCAGCACAGAAAGTGCTTGAACCAAGCTCCAGCAGGGCAACAAGGTGGGCTCAGACTTTTCCTCATCAGCACAGGCATTGCTGGCACCCAGCTGCAGTAAGGTGGGTGCACTGCGGCCAATGAGCACTGACATTCTTCGGCTGCAGACCAGGCTCCCGAGTGGTGTGTCCACTACTTGCAAGCTTGCAACCAGCCTTCAGGTGTGGTGGCTGTGCTGAAAAATATAGTGCCTGTGCCCTGCACCAGGAACTCTTACACTGGTCAGGCGTCTCATCAAAACTGCTGGTGCTCCTGCCGGCCCTGGCAGAGTCTGGATGCAACTCCATGTGTCGCAGTCGTGCTGGAGAGTGCAGCACCTGCACAGCTTGCTCTGTGGGTCAACAGCCAGCTTAGTATGGCTAGGGCTGCCGACCACCATCACTGCTGCCTATGCAGGCCCTGCAGAGCGAGGGCAAGATCTGGGTGCTCCCCAACCCAGAGCTGGGCAGCGTGGCCTTCCAGCGGGACCAGCAGGCTGAGCTCACCACCAGCCAGGACCTGCAGGAATTCTGGCACAGCATCAAGGCAGGTCTGAGGGCCTCTTGAGGGTCTCTATTCACTCCAGCTGCTCTGCCTCACGCTTGTGGGCCAGTCACCTGTTGTGTCCTCTGCCATGCAGCCCTCTGCTGTCATGCTTCTTCTCTGCTGGTTGTGCTATGCAGCAAGCAGTGTGCATGACAGCTTTGTGCATGAGCCTGTTGACATGTGCTGCAGATCCCTGAGGACCCAGCGCTGGTAGTCACTGAGCTTGAGAAGGCCAAGCTGCAGCCGATACCGCGCAGCGTGGCCCGCAAACGGGTGGCACCCCCGCCCAAAGAGAAATCACGCAAGCGCCAAAGGATCAGGCTGGACACGGCAACTAATGTGCATATGCCAGAACTGATCCAAGGCACGGGCCCTGACCTGCAAAGCATTGATTGAAATTTGCTCTTCTAATCAGCCAGCTAGTGAACTGATGAAATGCAGACAGGTTGCAGGCATACATCATTGCATAGGTGAAAGCCATTTCATGAAATTTCATTCAGGAGGGCTTTTCGTCATTTGCGGGCTCGCTGCCAAATGCCCAGGAGGTCCAGCCTGTGAGCACGCTGCCATAGTCTGCTGCTGAGGGGTCTGAGGTGACGCCCTCCTGGGGCACCTGAAAGAGGCTGCTGGCGCGGGCTGAGGCTGCAGCCTGGCATCGCCTCTGCTCCTCAGGGCTGAATTTAAGGATGTTGGCCACAACTGGTAGGAGAGTCACAGCTTCACCTGCCGAGGGGCATGAAGAGAGACATCAGATGACAAGTGGTTGGCCCAATTCATGGTTCAAAAACAGGCACCATCCAAAGACCACCTGCCTGCGCAATGACTTACTCTACCTACTTGTACCACTAGAACACACAGGCTGCGCATGTGACCTCGCCTGTCTCATACATCTTCAAAAGGATGTTCTTCAGGTACTCAAGGTCTGCGCCCCTGCCCTCGGACACCTTAGCGCGCTCCCCCGCCCGCTCCACCTCCCGCAGCACCTGCAGCACATGTCCAGGCCCTGTTTGCACGTAGTTCATGGGCAAGCATCATGTGCAGGCGTGACGTGCTTTGGGGGCCCTGCTGTTCCCCAGCCGGCTGCACTTCCCACAAAGCTGCCACCCATGTCCAGGCCCTGTCTGCACACAGTCCAGGGGCACGCCAGCATAAGCAGGCCGCCACGCAGGATATGACCGGCTGCACGCCGGCACATCTCTGGAGAGCACAGAGGCCCGCCTGTGAGGTGACCCCTCCCTCGGCAGCTGGGTAGGCGGGTCAGTACTTGCAGGACGCAAGGCATGGGAGCAACCCCTCCCACGTCAGCCCAGGCAACCTCCCTCAAAGAGGCTCACCTCCTTAAGGGCGGCGGCCTGCTCCTGATGGAGCGCCACCTCCCGTTGCAGGTCCGCCACCTCCGCCTCCAGCTCCTGGCAGCGGCGCCGCGCGGCGCGCAGCTCCTCCTCGCGCCCCGCCTGGCGCTCGGCGAGTCGCAGCAGGGCTGACTCCTGCGGTGCACCGGTGTGAGCATGTGAGGGGCCACATGTGACAGGAACAGCTGATCTGTGGGCCCAGCCTGGCACAGCAGGGCTCTCCTTCTGCAGTGAACCAGTGTGAGCACGTGTCTCAATGTTGACCTCAGGCCTCTAACACCTTCACAAGTGCTTAAGGTGCGGGCGGCAGGTGTGCAGCCAGGAGCGTGAGGGGCTGGATAAGAGAGAAACGGCTGATCCTGACGCCCAGCAGGGGTGACTTCTGCAGTGAAACCAGTGTGAGTACAAGCCTGTTTGTGACCTCAGGCCCTCAACACCTTCACCAACTGCTTTGAGCGCAGCCGCATGTCTGCATCCACGGAGGTGAGGGGACCCAGGTGAGAGGAGCAGCTGGTGCTCATGCCCAGCCTGGCGCAGTGGGACCAGCTCGGGCAGAACATTGGTCCTGCTCAAGGTCAGCTGAAAGAAGAGGCTTACTGGGAGCCCCTCCCAGGTCCGATCAGACTGTGGGGCAGCCTCATGGATTCAGGCCCCTGCTGGCCACGTCAGTGCGGGTCAAGATGCCTGGATGCCGCGCAGATTGCCTCATGAACAATGCTTGGAGGTCAAAAGTATACCTCACCATGAACGTGCCCTGCTGCCTCAGATTGCCCAACAGCATGCTGGCCACTGAAAACATGAGTGCAGTCTCCTCACCGGGAGCCCGCCCTCCTGAAGCAGGTTGTCCAGCAGGCCTGACTCGCTGCCCCGCTCGAGGCGGCTGCTCATGAAGCTGCTGGTGCTGTCCCGCCGCGGGAGGCCGCCACCAATGCCCCACCCGTGGGCTTCACGCACCTCCTGATCTGCTGACTGGAAGCCTGCGGCGCACAGAGGGGTTCGGCGTCAGGCATTGGGGTGATTTCATTGTTAGCAATGAGCAGTGAGCCAGCATGCAGCCATATAGGCTGGGGGCAAGCAGTATCAGAGCAGGTTTCAATGTTGGACATGGCCTGTCATGCACTGTGTGCAGTACGCTACAGCATTGAAGGGGCTGGAGCAAACGGTATGAGGGCAGGGCTCACAGTCAGCAATGGGCCAGCACGCACTGTGCGATTACTTGCAGCCTTTAGGCCTGGGGCATGCATCGTTGAGGCAGCCTACATTTTCAGCAACGGGCAGGCATGCACTGTCAAGGCATAATAGTGCAGCATGTAGCCCTGTGGGACGAGCTGCTCCAGGAGGGGCGCTGCTGGTGGCAGCGCTTGACCGATCCAGATGTGGCTGCAAGTGCTGCACGGCAGGCCGGGGAGGGTCTGAGATGCCCCTCTGGATGCCCTCAACCCGATACCCTGGACCCCCCCAGTGGAGCCAGCCCAGAAGCTCGTGCTCATGACAGCACACCCCGCTGGCGGCCCCTTGGCGCGCTGACACCAAGGTGACTCAGGTCTCAGAGCAGGTGGCTTGCCTGGGGGTACAGAGCCTGCAGCGCTGTGCCCCTCGGGGAGAGCGCTGCTTGGGCGGCGCCTGAAGCCGCCCCAGTCTGGGCCGTCGGCCTCGCTGGGCGCCTCTGCTGCCGCCTGCAACCACCGAAAGCAAAGGTTGCCCACTCTGGATGTTCATCACAAGGAAGTACAGCAATGCACAGTGAATCACTGCCTGGCTGCACTGTGCAGAAGCCCCGGCTCACACAGCCCAGCGCAGGGCTCCGTTGTCCACCCCTCCCTCCAATTTTGGCCTTTACACACAAAAAACATGCTGAGTCATGATTACAGTCACCCCAATGTATATGCGTCTCCGCCTGGGAGGGCAGGGCTGCATTCTTGCTCCCAAGTCATCCTCCAGACATGACAGACAGGCTCAGCTGCGGATGTGGCTCCCGCGACTCACCTGTGCAGACTTGAGAGCTTCCACCTGGGAGCGCAGAGCTGCATTGGCGCCCAGCACCCGCGACAGCTCCGCATCCTTTGCCTCAGCCACAGCCTCGCTGGTGGACCTGTGGGCAAACACCAGCTTTCGCAACACCAGATGCAGCACTGAGCTCTGGTAGCTGGTGGCGGGTGAGTGGAATTTGACCTGCACCCGCACAAGTGCAGACTGCTGTCTGTACAAAGCAAGCATGGGAAGTACTGGCCCACCTGTAGCTCTCAGCCTCGTGCATGGCCACCACCAGCTTCTGCCGCAGGGTGTCAATCTCAGCCTGGGCTGCCTGCAGCTCCTGCTGACTGTTCTTGGCCAGGACCTCCTCCAGCTGGGCCTGAGTTGCCTGAAGCCGGGCATCCGCAGTCTCACACCTGCGGGGCAAGAGGTCACTCTGTCCGGGCGGCCCCAATGATGAGAGATGACAGGGCATCTGAGTCTGCAAGGTCCCCATTCATACTGGGCTTCTGAACCCCAGAGTTCAGAGCTAGGGTTAGTGGCAAACCCCTGCTCCCTCCCCAGCGTTTGGACCCTTGCTCCTCTTTCGAAGCATTGGCAGAGGTGCCTCACAGCCAAGGAAGCTGAGAGTCTGATTCCCCAAAGCGTTGTACTGAATGCTCTGGTGTGGGTCGGGTCCAAGTTTGCATGTGATAGGGGTTCAACTGCAGCCAGACCTCTGTCGATCCTACACCCACAGGGACCATTGCTGGGCCACAGCACAGTGGGAATAGCCAACACCCAACTTCTTGCCTTTCCACCCTCAAGGAGCCACTGACGCCAGACTGCTGAAATGGCATTTCAATGAACCACGAAGGGCATCACTGCCAACTCTGCAGAACCCACAGACATTCAGTGCATGCAACCTGAGCCGCTGAGCAAGCCACCACCATCTAGCTGGGGGGGCACCACCCCAGGCTGGCATGTCGAGACTCCTTTCTCCCTTGAGGCTGAAAGTCTTGAGCCCCACCTGTTGCGCCACTGTCCCACAGAGCCTGCAGCCGCCGCGGCCGCCTGCTTGCTCTCTGTGGCCAGACTGCGTGCCTCCTCCAGCTGCTGCTGGAAGCCCTCCCGCAGGTGGCGCAGCTCTGCCTGGCTGCGCTCCTGGGCGGCGTCCAGATCATTTAGAGCCTGCAGTTATAGTGCCAGAGATGACGTCGAGACTTGCGTTCAGACAGCTAGCAGGGAGTGCTGCCAGCGCCTCCATATTATGACACAACATGTGTCTTGCGCCCTGTGCCAGCTGCACACCTGGGCTGCATCACGATCTGTCAGCACCTGCACAGACCAGGGTCAGACATGACAACCGTGAGATGAACAGTCTGCATGGGGCTGGGCGGCATTGATCCTGAAGCCAGCTCTGCAAGGCCTGTATGGCCTCTGCCGTGCATCAACAGTCTGGCCGCACACTGCTTTGCAGACAGGGCAGCGGCCTCATGCTCAGATGGCAACAGGGCAGCAGAAGTGTAGCAGATACAGGTAGTAAGGCCACTAAGGGTATTTCCTGCTGCTTGCCACAGGCCAGGTGCACAAGATGGCTTGCCTGCTCAGCCTGGGCACGAGCCTCTGCAGCCGCCGCCTCATGGGTCTGCAGCTGCTGCGCGTACTCCTGCTCCAGGCCCTCCCGCGCGGAGGTGATGGCGGCATCCTTCGCCTTCAGCAGTGCATGCGCACGTGCCTGCAGTGTGCCCAACTCCATTGTGGGATTTGACCTAACCGCACCACTTCTGATGCTCACACTGGCATCACTGGCAAGCAGTCCTGCAGCGAAATGCAGTCCTTGAGCTCTTTGTCAGCCTGGACCCCTGTGCATGCGGTCAGGGCAGCCATGGCTATGTGACCAGCAGGCTGCCTCCAGCCTGGGCTACTTTGCGCGCGGCTGAGGCAGCCAAGGGCTGTGACAGTAAGGCAAACACGTCTCACGAATCCCATCTGACCGCTCGAAATGTGATTCAAGACTCTGTTCAAGGTCGGCCCCCTCCCCACCTTGTAGTCCTTCAGCTCTGCCTCCAGCCTGGCCCCCTCTTCCTGAGCCTGTGTGCAGCGCCCCTCGGCAGCAGCCACAGCCCTCTTGAGACTCTCCTTCTCAGCCTCAGCTTTTCCCCTTGCCTCTGCTGCGCTCATCTCTGCCTTCTTGGTTTCGTTGACCTGTCTGCAGGCAGAGCGAGGTGTCTGTGTGAAGCGCAGGTGGCACTCTTACACGGCCAGACAGTTGAGAGGCGGCGCTGACTGCAGATATCGGCGCCCTTGCCCCCAGTCCCAACACCTCAGAACGTGAGGCAGGGGCTGGTGTGCTTGCCATCAAGCTGGAGGCAGCCCCCCCTGTTTGCTGGACAGCCTGCCATGAATGGTACAAACAACATGCCCCCCGGCAGACAGGCACACCTGTCCAGCTTGCGGCGCAGGTCGGTGATTGCCCGCTTGACCTTCTCCCGCTCAGCCTCCTGGTCCCGCCGCACCTGAGCCTCACCCACCATAGCTGCCTCCATGTCCTGTGTGGCCTTGGCCAGCTGCACAAAAGACTGTTGTTCAGCTTGCGCTGTGCCCCTGACATGTGGCCATGCAGCGTCCCAGCCGCCCACAGGGCTTTGGCCGGCTGCACAGTGCGCACGTGAACTTATCAAAGCATAGACCAACAGAAGTTGTAGTGCAACCACCCAGCCACCAGGGTTGCATGCATGACTCTAGTGGCATTGGCCAGCTGCAGGCTGGACAGACAGGTAATGTGGGCAGTGCTGATTTAAGGAGCGGGGGGCAGAAGTGTTCAGACGTAACCCGGTGCTTGAAGGCTGACGGCAGAGATCATGCCTGGAGAAGTGACGGCCATGAAGGTTGCACACCAAGATTAACAGACTCTGGCATGACATTATACGCACACGTGCTCATGCCTGCCCCGGACGAGCAAATGTTGATCCCCCTGTATGCTGATGCCTCACCTGCTGCTGCGCCATCGCCAGCGCCTCTACAGAGCTCTGAGCACTGGCCTGAGCAGCAGCCACCTGACGGTGCAGCTCTGCCACATCTGGAGGTGGCGGCCCCTGCAGCGCAGGCAGCACAGGAGGATCACGGGCAGCTGGCTTCATGATTGAGGGTTGCTGCTTGGTTACTGCCAAGCCAATGCAAGGAAGGGTACTGTTACTGGGCTTGCCGACTTGCAGTGAAGTGCAGGTTACCGTGGCATGCACACAAAGCTGCTGGTGCATGTCTGTCTGTAATCAGACGCAGCGCAACAACAGCTCACCTCCTGAGCAGAAGCAGGATCTGAAGGAGGCACCTGGGCGGGGGCGTCCCTGCATACCCAATGCTTGCACGTCAGGGCATGTAGTGGGATGTGTGATTCACCATGACAGCAGGCAGCAGACCCATGGGCATGCGCGAGCACTTGATGTGGTCACTCCATTGTCAGGCCTGGCAGGGGAGTTGTGTGCTGGCACGAGTGATGACCACTGGCGCAGACCCCACGGCTTGCAGCTTTGTGGAAGCGCCTGTCCCCGCAGCAGGAGAGAGTAAGCACATCCAGTCACATCCCCATGCACCCCCTGGGGACCAGGCAAAGCAAGTGCCGACTGTCTGGCGCCTTTCGCACTCTGTGCCCGTAAAGCTGTGCGCAACCAAGTCAAGCAGTTGTGCCCTAGCTGCCTGCCAAGCTGCTGTCTGCAGGATGCTGGGTTCTAAATCAATCCCGCCACACAAGGTGTGATTCAGTGAACCCACTTGTCGGCCAGCGCACCTTCTGGGGACGCATGTGCACTGCTGGGTCAGGCAGCAACATTCATTGGTTGGGCAGCTGGGCCGGCAGCTTTGCCAGGAGTGCCTCAGATCAAAAGGTGACTAAGTGAACCCCACCTGTCAGCGTGCGCAGCCTGTGGGGGGGCAGGTGCAGCGTTTTGCAGCGTGGACACCTGTTCCTCCAGCGTGGCGGCGCGCTCTTGAGCCGCTTTCACTGCCGCCTCCAGCTCCAGCATCTGTAGACAATAGGGTCAGTGTCGTCCACATCAAACCCCATTGACAAGAGCCAAAACGGCTGTGGTTAAGCCAGAACAGGGTGTACCAGGCACAGCTCTGTCAAGGCTTAGCAGCACTGGGCTGGTCAGATCACGCAGATTGTCCAGTGAAGAGGTGCGTGCGTGACAGGTTCTGTGCAGTGTGGCAGCCTGGGCTGGATGTGAGCTCCAGTGGCTGCCCCTGACCTTCTTGTTGTACTCCTGCTGCTTGCGCCGGGCCGCTGCAGGGCAGACAGAAGCACTTTCAAGAGTGAGCTGGCTTGTGGTGAGGACTGCTTGGACTGGGCAGTCCTTAAGGTCAGGCTACAGTGCAGTGCAAGATGGTACTAAGGCTGTCAGATGGAGAGGTGCTGCCATGCAGGCCGGTGCCCAAACAGAATCAGCTACTCAGGCGCTGCAGAAGCTCAAACGGGTGCTGAAAGGCCAAATGACCTGCAGTCCGCTCAGACTGCACAGACACACCATACAAAGCCCCACCCTGCATGAACTTCTTCTTGGCCTCCACCATGTCAGCCTCATGCTTGGCACGCTGGGTGGCGAGGACAGCTGCTGCCTCATGCGGCAGCTCCCCCTGCTCAGCCGCCGTCGAGGACATGCCGGGGGACGCGCCGGCACTGGCAGGCAGTGAAGCTGTGGACTGCACGCAGGGGAGACAACTGATGGAAGAGAATGTCTTGTGCCAGCATATAACTTTATGGTGAAAAATAGCTTGCGGGGCCTCCTGGGGTGCAGCGGGCAAGCAGACATGCTGAGCTGCATCGTCTGCAGAAGGCCAGTGTATTGCCCGTACAAAGGGCTGCACCACAAATTCTGGCCACACTGCAGGGTGTTGCCATGATATGCATGCCATACGCTTGGCTGCCCGAGCCCACCTTTGGGGATGAGGGAGCTGGAGTATCCAGCATGTCAGCCAGCTGGGAGGGACTGGCCTCCAGAATGCTGGCAGTCACCGGGCCTGTGCTGGCGACCGCCATGTCAGCAGCGCTGACGCCCAGCTCAGCTGCCAAATCAGCAGCAGCAGCAGCAGCAGGGTCTGCCTGCTGTTGCTGCTGCTGCTGCTGCCATGAAGCCTCGCCGTGGGCAGCGGCGGCTGGATCGGCCTGGAGGTCGGCCACCTGGTGCTCAGCATGACGGGTGCGGGCCTCTGAGCTGCGCTGTTGCTCCTGCAGGTTGCTGTCATCACCACCTGTTCGTTGCCCAGCAACGCTGCCCTTGCCAGTCAATCGCTCAGCAACGGCGCCTGCAGCGTCTTTGTTTGCACCACCCTGGGCAGCCTGATCTGTGTTCAGTCCAGCGGTGGCCTCATGCAGCTGTGCCTGAAGCTGCTTAACCTGCTGAGCAGAGGCTCTGTGAGCTGCCTCAACCTGCTGCCGCAAAGTGGCAGCCTCCCTCTCGGCTGCCTCTGCCCTTGGGTTGGCGGCCTGGAGCTCAGTCTCGAGGCCAGACGCCGCCTTGGCAGCCTCCTGTTGCTTGGCAGTAGAGGCCTCAAGCCTGCCTGACTGCTCTTGCAGCTCCTGCTGGAGGCTGCTGCGCTTGTCCTGTGCTGCTGCCAGGTCGCCCTGCAGCTCCTGAGCTCGCTGCTCAGCAGCACTGGCGCGCTCAGCTGCCTGCTGCAGCTGGCTCTGGAGCTCAAGGAGCTTGGCTCCTGAGGCTTCGTCCGCCTGGAAGGCCTGAAGCAGCTGCTGCCGAGCCTCTGCCACTTCCTGTCTGGCAGCATGCGACTCCTGCTGCGCATCGTTCAGCTCCTGCTTGGTGGCCGCCAGCTCCTGCTGTGCAGTACCCAGCGCCTGCTGTGCCCTGCCCAGCTCCTGCCTGGCCATGCCCAGCTCCTGGTTTGCAGCACTCAGCTGTGCCTCCAGCTTCTCTGAGTGAGCCCTATCTGTGGCAAGGTCTTCTTGCAGCTCTGTCAGCTGCTGCTGCATGTCCGGCGCAGAAGCGCTGGCGCTGGCGCCCTGCTGCAGGTCAGCAGCCTGTCCCTCCGCAGCCTCTGCCCTGGCAAGGGCGTCCTGCAGCTGTGCTTGCAGCTCTCGCACCTGATGCTGGCTTCCCTGAGCTGATCGTTCAGCGGCAGCCAGGCGCTCTTCAAGCTCCTCGCGGCCTGAGGCTGCTTGCTCCAAAGCGCGTCTCTGCTCCTCCAGCTTGGCCTGCAGCTCCTGGGTTGCCTGGTGAGCCGAACCCAGGCGCTCCTCTAGCCCCTGACGGTCGGCAGCTGAACGCTCTGCAGCCTGCTCCTGCTTATTGAGCCTGTCCTGCAATTGTAGGGCTGCCTGCTCAGCCTGCGCCAGGTCCTGCTTGCTGCTGCCTGCCTCAACCTGCAGCGTCTCCACCTCGGCCTGATGGGCACTGATCTTGTCCTCAAGTTTGCCCACCTGCACCGCAGAGATGGCAACATGAACAGCAGGGAGCAAGTGATCTGAAGTTGCCGTGACCAAGGCAGATATAGCAGCTGGTGTGCAGCTGTGCCCCCAGCCAACAGGATGATAATACTGGATTCAGTGCTGTAGCCTGCTGTCAGGCGGGTTGAGCAGGCTACAACATCCGCCAGGAGACCCTGTTGCAAGCAAAGTTCATCCAGCATGGCATCTCAAGGTATTCCCAGCATGGGCAGGCAGGGATGCTTGGAGGTGTGTCTGTGCATGTATTGTAGGTCCCTCTTAGCTGGTGTGCCCCAAGAAAGTTCGAGGGCTGCCCTGCTACTGCACCAGCAGCATGTCAGGCAGACATTCAAGTTCTCCTGCCGAGCATCCTGCTGCCTGACTCAGAACTGCTCAGTGCGGTTGCAAACAGCTGGCTTCAATGCATCAGTATGTGGCTCCCTTGTCTGCCCCATCAAGAATCGTTCCAAGAAGTCAGTGCGTGAGGCAGAGCAAAAGCAGCCAGTTGACTGGCCTTTGCAGCGGACAGCGCTGTGCTGCAAGAGCTGGACAAGGCAAGGCATAGGTGGCAGACACGCGTGTGCAGCTCTACCTGCACATGGGCAGCCTGCACCTCCTCCCCGGCCTGCTGGAGCTGGCGCTCGCACTGCATGCGGCTCTCTCGCAGCTGCTCCTGCGTGCTCTCAGCCTGCTGCAGGCGGCGCTGCAGGTCGCTGACCTCCTCCAGGGCAGTCTGCAGCTGCTCTGGACCCACCTGCAGAGAAGGACCGAAACAATGACTGAGCGTGCAGGCTTCAATGGGAGCTTGTGATATGAAATTGCATTCCGCATGCAGGTAAAGGCAGGCACCTGAACCTGAAACAATGCAGCCCGGCAGCAGAGCGCCAGCATTCATCTAATTGCATGCAGCAAGCCAGCATGGATCAGGACCAATCATGGCAGCCAAATTGTGAAGCTCGCAGCCTGGCTTCTCAGCCTGGGCCACTGCAATGCGTCCGTTCACCTGCAAGCTCTCCAGCTGGGCCAGGACTGTTTGCAAGATCTGAGCGGTCAGGCTTTGAGATCCACAATGTAGCTGCCCACAGAGAAGCTGTGGCAGGCTTCCTGCTGCAGGGCAGCAAGCAACGGCAGGTGTTGCACGGCGGGGCATCCGCCCGCGCATACGGTCCTGGACCACTGCAATGCGTGCGTTCACCTGGAGGCTCTCCAGCTGGGCCTCGGCGGCAGCCAGTTGCTCCCGCAGGCCCTCGCAGGCAGCCTCCCGGGCCTCCAGCTGCTGCCTCAGGTTGTCTGCCTGACTGCCTCCATTGGGCAGCGCCTCAGCGGCCCTGCTGCCACATGCCTCCTCAGGGCTGACTTCTGGCACTGCAGAGGGGTCCAGGCTCATGACCATGTCCACTGGGGACTGCTCCAGAACTGGGTGGACCACCTTGGTGGCCTGCTGCTGCTGCTTGAGCAGATGGGCCTGCACTCAGGGGGTGAGATGAGGGGGACTTGAGTAAACACCAGACAGATACGATGCCAGACCCCTGATGGCTCCCACTGCCAGGCAGGCGCAGGCAATGAAGCAGAGAAG
Organism: Asterochloris erici; assembly: GCA_019693375.1. Taxonomy (NCBI): domain Eukaryota; kingdom Viridiplantae; phylum Chlorophyta; class Trebouxiophyceae; order Trebouxiales; family Trebouxiaceae; genus Asterochloris; species Asterochloris erici. The sequence continues at coordinate 58,482 of JAAMXJ010000436.1, forward strand.
TCAATCAAAACTTCGAAGTCAGGGCACGCTAGGCAGGCTCTGTGCCCTGTAAGACAGCTGCATAGCTGTTGTGATGGACGGACAACCCCTGGCCACCTCTTGCTTATAATGTGCACCTGTGTCAAGTTTCAAGTACGGCCGTACCTGCAGAGCGGCAGCCTGGCTTCTGGCCTGGGTGGCCTCCTGCTTGGCGCTGGCAGCTGCAGCCCGAGCATCAGCCAGCTCGATGTGTGCAGCTGCCAGCTTGTCCTGTGCACCGTGCAGCCCCTGGGCTGCCATGGCTCCAGTAGCCCCATCAGCAGGGCTAGCAGCCTGCTGACTGGCGCTCCCTAGCCCCTGCGCCAAAGTCTGCAACTTCTCCTCGTGACTGGCTTGCTCAGCCTGGAGCTCTGCACGCAAGGCCTCTGTCTTGTGCTGAGCCACTGCAAGCTGGTCCTTGAAGTTGTTGCCGGCCTCAGCGTGCAGCACGTTTGCGGTCTGCACAGCAGCCAGCTGCAACTGCAGGTCAGCTGAGGACCGTCCAGCCTGCTCCAGCTCCTGGCGCATGGCAGCCAGCTGAGCCTCCAGTGTGGCCCGCTGCTCTGTGGCCTCAGCATACAGCTTCTGGTTTACTGTCTGAGCAGATGTCAACTGTGCCCGCAGCTCAGCTGCATCCACCCTGGCCTGCTCCAGGTCATGCCGCGCAGCACTCAGCTGCTCCTGCAGCTCAGACAGCTCCTGCTGCCCCTCAGTGCTCTCGGCCAGCCTGGACAGCGCACTGTCTCGTTGGCGGACCCCAGCCTGCGCAGCAGCCTCTGCAGCCGCTGCCTGCACTCTTGCCTGCTCAGCAGACTGCTCGGCAGCTGCCGCCCGCGACTGAGCCTGCTGAGCCACCTGCTGGGCCTCTGCCAGCTGCGTCTGCAGATCCACGCGAGCGTCAGTCAAGTCGGCCTTTGCGGCTTGAAGCTGCCGCTCGAGCTGCTGCTGGGAGTCAGCCTGCTGGCTGCCAGCCTCACCAGCCTCCCTCTGAGCAGCGGCCAGCTCTGCCGTCACAGCAGCGAGCTGCTGGTTGAGCCGCTGCTGGGCGCCAGCTTGCTGGCTCCTGTCCTCACCAGCAGCTGCAAAGTCTGCCCGGAGGGCACCAGCACACTCTTGAGCTGCAGCAATTCCTGCCTTTGAAGAGCTCAATTCCTGCTTGTCAGCCGACTGCTGCTTCTGGACTGCAGCCAGCTGCTGCTGCAGAGCGTCCCTCTCCGTGACTGCCTCCTGTTGGCTGGCAGCAGCGCTCTCCTCAAGGGTCTGCACCTGCCTCAGCAGCTGCTGGGCAGTGTGGCTCTCCCGCTGCAGGCGCTCCTGCAGGTCCTCAATCTCAGAGGCACTCTTCTGCCTGACAGCCTCCAGCTGCTGTGTGTGCTCCTTCTGGGCGGCGTGCAGCGCAGCTTTGTGCTCGGCAGCCTGCTGCTGGGCATCTTGCAGCTCTGCTCTCAGAGTGCTGAGCCGATCTGACACCGTCTGCTCTTTCTGCAAAGCACACAGGCAACCCTCGCACTTTGTGGCTGCTCACTGTCCTGATCCAAGCAGCCATGAGGTATCACACTAAGGAGATGTGCAATTAAAACAAAGTTTCTGTTTGCTCGTGGTGCTATGCACAAGCTTTCAGCATGCAGCTTAGAGATGAGGCTGTCCAGCATGTCCTTAGCTATGGTAGTCCTCTTCAACAATTTGTGCACATTGGCTTGACTGCAGTGCCGATTGGCATACCAAAGCACTGCAGCCTGTCTGATGCAACTTGTCAGCTCACACCTGCCCGTTTTGTTGACCGACTCGCCAGCCAGCATTACCACACAGGGCGCCTCTGAGAGCTGACTCTAAGCCCCCCACACATGCCCAGTCATTGGCCTGCATAGCTGCATCCCACTCCTTGGCCAGCACATGCACAGCGCCACAGGTGCATCCCAAAGTCCCACACAGCCTCTCACCTGCACAGCCTCGTCCCGCTCCCGTGCCAGCACGCGCAGGGAGCCCTTGAGGCCGCTCAGCTGCTCCTCAGCTGCCTCCAGTTCCCCCATGGCATCCTGCAGCTGCTGCTCACGGGCGACCAGCTGCTGCTGCAGGTCGCGCAGCGCCTCCTCGCTCTGCTGAGCCTCGGAGTCACGCGATTGCGTCACTGCCCGCGCCTCCTGCTCCGCCGCAGAGCGCGCTTCTGCCTCAGACCTCATGGCTCCCTCCAGCTCAGAGATTCGCTTGTCGCGAGCCTGCAGAGTCCCCATGCGTTGTTGCATCGTGTGTGAAAATGGAGGGACTTGACAATTTGGCATCATAATGTCAGGGTCGCTGCAGTGGAGCAGGCTACTGCACTCTGCGCAGGGCACTTGGGGAGCCTGCAGTAGCACCTTGAGCTTTTTGAGGCAGTCCATGGTGATCTTCTGCAGTTCCTCCAGAGTAGCATTGGCCAGTTTGTCTGGCAGCCCGGACTTAGCTCCGGGCTTGGAGGGACTGGCATTGGGGCTGGGGCCTGCACTGCTCATTTGCTGATCAGAGGGGACGGATCCCTGAGGGGTGCATATCTGGCAGTTTGGGTTAGCCAGGCAGATCTGGATTGCCCAGCGCTCGGTGGCGTGTCATAATTGCTCACACAGCGTTGCAGCATGAAACCTAGCGTTGCATATGTAACTCTATCTGATCGTGTGGAGCTTATCATGCAGAGGGTCGGCCCCTGCCAGGACGGACAGGACGGGGTGTCCAGCTCTTAGACAGACTGATTACAAGCCATCATGACTTGCCACGAGCAAGCTGACACTTCTTGAAGTGTTGCTGCACATCAGCTTTGTTGCAGGGGGCAGTGGCTAGACAAGTGGCATAGCCTTCAGGCTGTTCTATCCAGAGCTTGTGCTGAACACCAGCCTCCTGCAGCTTTGACGCCAGATCGCGCAGCTGTGTCTCCCCCTTGATCTCCAGCACCACCTGCAGATTGGCAAGGCAGGTCAAGGCAACCCCTTCAGAAGCATCAGGATTTTGCAGCTTACACCTCAGAGCAGGGCGACCCCACCTTGTGCATGCTGTCCAGTGCGCTGCCATTGCAGTATCGCTGCGTGGCCGCCTCATCCTTGGTCAGCCACAGGGCGGCTGTTGCTGCATGGCAACCCTGAGCAACAATGCTGCCCAATGGCCACTCCAGCTCATTCCAGAGGTCTTTCCGCAGCACTACATACTGCAGAAGGTTGCTGGGGCTTCCCTGATCTCCTGCTGAGGCCTGTGCCACTGACATGAAGGTTCTGTGTTTTCTGTTTCTGAGACCCCCACCCAGCCTATGCTGCCTCCTAAGTGATACCCATAGGGGCCTGGTGGCGCATGCGCTGCATGGCATGGGAAGACACTTTCCAGGCCCATAGGCGAGACCTCGTTGACCGAGACCTATTCACATGATAAGTCAAAGAGCTTAGGACTGTGTGCCTACTTAAAGCTTTTCAATCTCACCCATAGGTAAGCAGGCTAGAATGAAGTCTAAGCCAGGCAGTGGCAAGAGGCAAGAGCGCAACTTTGAGATTGTTGTCAACCACATCACCACCAGTGAAGACCAGCTGCCTCAGGTCTTGCGGCAGAGCATGGCGGCTCTGAAGGATGTCTTTGGACACAACATCAAGAAGTACTCAGGCACTCTTCACTACAAGTCCGGCAACCACCATGTACATTTCCTTGTGATGTCTGAGACTCCTAAGACCAAGAGCGCTGTCAAAGCCAGTATTGCTGCCTCCATGGCACTCATCTTTGGCACACAGACTGACTCTGTGGAACTGAAGTTGTTCCATGAGTTGAAAGCAGATGCTGGACCAGCTCACGGCCTGAAGGGGCTTGGCGACTACAGGTCGCTGTACGTGAACAATAACGACCATGAGAATCACCTCCCAAAGCATCTGCAGAGCCACTGAGTGGCACAAAAGCCTGCTGCTGTGCCTGGCAGCCCCCGTCAGAGGCTGGCCTCCAGCAGCACCAGGCAAGCTGCCCTGCCAGCTGCCCCAGGTACACTTTGAGGCGACACACCGTCAGCAGCGCTGACCATGCTTTGAGGCACCCTTCTGCCGACTGGCGCCGGCATGGTGCAACTGGCAGCTTGGCCAGGTGTTCACCAGCAGCAGCCTCTGCAGCTACCCACATGCTGCTGACTGATGCTTGACTGTTTACCACTTCCTGGGCAAGCTGTCCACCACTCCCTCAAGAGAATGCATGTGAGGTACGGCGCAGACTGCCTACCGCCAATCAAGTGTAAGCGGCTGTTGAGGTCCTTCATTGCTAATGCCTGACAAAGCGCTGCAGACTGCCCTGGCTGATCACCAACAAGCAGGACGAAGTTGTCAGCTGCAACAGGCACGGACCGTGGGCTGCTGGATACATGTCCCCTCAGCAGCAACTTGTTCTCCCTGTAGTGATGCAGGCCAGATTGAGGTCAGCTCATCCCTTTGCAGTCGCACAATAATTTTCCGAGGGCATCTGCGCAGTTCATTCTGTGTGGCAGGCAATGGACCTCTCAGGTGAGCACCTCATGCTGAATTGTCAGTCCAACCTGACAAGCACACTGCCCCGCTGCAGGCATATTGCCACTGGAGCTGCTCCGCACAGTCCTGGGCTTCCTGGCTGATCCTCGAGCCATAGCAACATGTGCCTGTGTCTCAAGGCTGTGGGCCAAGGCTGCAGGGCTAGCAGTGCCCAAGGATGTGGAAGTCCTGCAGGACAATGTGCAGGACATGCTTTACCTGTTGAGAAAAGGTCACCTGGGCGCTGTGGAGGCAGCGTGGGTGAAGGCTCCAGAGGGGTTCATACAGGGTGCCCTTTTCGCTCGCAGATGTGTCAAGGCTGAAGCACTCCAATCGTGCCACATCTGTCGGTGAGTCTGGTGCCATGTGCTGGTGGCTTGAACCCTGCTGAGGCTCATGCAGCAAGTTGCGGCATGCAGGGTGTCTTGGCACAACCTTCCCGCAGCAGTGCTTCTGATGCCAGCTGACATCAGGGACATCAGCTTCAGTTTTGAGGCTCCCCTGCAAGAGCATGCGGGCAGTGCCCAGACCTGGCTCCGCTTACCAGACTGGCTCAATTTGAGGAGTTGCATCTGAACTTCCCAACTGTTCAGTCCATTCCTCAGCTGCCTGCTCTGCAGTCCCTGCGGGGTAATGACATCAGACTTGCAGGCTCTGTCCTCTGTTACAGCGACACTGGAACGGCTTGTCCTGGTCGCACCTGACATCGACTTTGGTCACCTTTGTAAGATTCCCTTCGTTAAGGTGTTGCTGCAGCATGGCCACTGCAAATAGCAAATTCAAGCAAGCAAGAACAGGCTCGAGCAGGAGTAAGTGATTGGTGTGGTAAAAGCAAGGCACCACAGAAAGAATACTAATTGCTGAAGTGTTTCTACAAGTCTCTGTGAGAGTCTCCAGAATCCAGTAAATTGTCAATGCATCAAAAAGCCATTGACCAAGCCTGTGAGACGCCAGCACATGGTAGCGTGAGTTAGCATTGCTTCAAGTCGTGACCTCTCTGGCCTGCCTTCTGCCAGGTGCACCGGTGGTGAGGCACCTCAGCTCTGAGGTTGTACTTTAGCTGCTGGCTCCACGTTACGTAATCATGCCTCCCATTGCTGCAATGCAGGCCCTGAGACTGCTCTGCCAACATGGATGACAGGACCAGACGCCTGGCTCGAGTAAGACCGCAGTCGTGCTTTGGTTTGCCACTGCCCAGCCATGCTCCTCTTAAGGGCCTCCACGTGCTGCGACACCACACCCTTGTGCCCCTCCTCTGCAGCAAGCTCTCGACGATGGCCAGCACCAGGCTGTGTATGACTCTGATCCCCACTGGGCTCAGCATGAGACACCAGAAGGCTACCTGGTGCGCAGCTTGCTGTGGAGCCTGCTGACGCAGCCTGGTGCCTTCACTTGCTGCCAGAGCTGGCTGCTGACAGGGCAAGCATGCCTGGCAAGAGCAGCCTCATCACATGGGCTCTGGGGGTCACCTGCTGCATCTCCTGCCATATTCTGTCTAGCCTGATTCGTGCTGCGCAGTTTCGTCTGGACCGAGAAGGGCACCTGCGCAAGGCCCAGTTCGACTCAAGGTGAGGCAGCGCCTGTGTATGCTGCCACCTGCCGAGGCTTGCTGCATTGGCTTACCGGAGCAGCAGGTGGCCGAGGCTTGGGCTGCGAGAACACCAAGCTTGCTGCCCAAGGCTGAGACTTGCTTCCAGGGCTATGACACAGCAGGTGGCTCAGGCTTCTGCTGTGAACACACCAAGTCCTTACATGATAATATTGTGGTTTGATCAGGGCGCATGCCGCGACCAAGACTCTCTCCCTGCCTGCACACTGTTGTTGAGCCCACAGTGCATGCAGTACAGGAAGGCAGCTCCACAGCATCCTCTTCCACACTGCACAGCATCCTCTTCCATCTTGATGCATTCAGGCACTGCAGTTCTTTTGGCATCTGCCTCTGCCTCTGCACAGGCTGTACCTGAGGTGCATTCGCCAGACACACAGAGAAACAGGCGTCTGCCCCTGCACAGCCTTGCACAGGCTCTACATTGGGCATGCGTGCCAGGCATGCAGAGCAGCAGGTGCCTTGTCCTGCATGGGCTTGCATGCACAGGCGTCCCCCTGATGCATGTGTGTTGGCCACGCAGGGTGCGGAAGCAACTCGCTGCACAGCCTGCCACGGTGCAGCTGGAGGCTCTGTACGAGGTGGCCCGCATGAGGCGCAAGATCGCAATCCACAACCCATCTGGCTTCCTGATGCGCGCTGTCCAGGTGGGGCCCTGCTGTGCTGCGCAGAGCAGCAGGGCACTCTGCCAAGCCCCGCTTCACATTGCGCCTCAAGGCTACCTGTCCCCGAATGCTCTTTAGCAGAGCAAGCCAGGCAAGACAATCGCAAGTGCTGCAGCAGTCCCTGCAGCTGCTTCTGCACTGCCTTGCCTGCCTCTGCATGGTTGCCACAACATGGCAGATGCTGGATATACAATGCTTGTGCGATCTTGGGTGGAAGCCCTCCATGACACCTGTTGCCATCAGCATCAGAAGCTGCAAGAACCTCTACGAGTCTGCCCTGCAGAAAGCCAGGGCTCAATATGACCAGCAGCCCCGGCAGGAGCGTGCTGCCACAGGAGCTGCTGCGGGCTCAGCTGGCCTGGGCATGCGCCACCTGGAGGTGAGGCTGATCTCAGACAGTTAGCGTGCCAGCAGGCTGCCCGCCCACCTCCAGAGCCAGCGTGGCCTTTGCTCTCCGGCAGGCTGCACGCCCACCTCCAGAGCCAGCATGGCCTTTGCTCACAGGCAGGCTGCATGCCCACCTCCAGAGCCAGCGTGGGGCGCTCACCTGCAGACACCGCACCTGTTTGCAGGCCAGGCATCACCGCCGCGCAGCAGCAGCCACCTTAGCGCCCAGTGCCACCCCTGCGCCAGGCAATGCAGGTGTGCTGCGTGCACAAGCTGTCAAGTACTGATGTCCTGCTGCGCTGCCGGCTGAGCAAGTGACGACGCTGTTGCTGTGGCCGTCCAGCTACATGGGTGCCTGGGCGACATTGGGCTGCACCTTGATGGTGAATATACTGGGGGTCTGCCATCAAGCCCAACTTGCCATGCAGCTGACGGTGCAGCCAGTGAGCTGCATGGGCGTGGCCCAGTGGGGTCACCAGAAATTCCTGATGCTATCTTGGCATGTCTGTCCTGCAGGCAACGGCTCGCTGGACGGCGAGGCAATGAATGTGCTGTCAGCCATGTTCTGCGAGATGAAGCTGGCCCACACCAAGGCCCGTCAGAGACCGGAGCCCCCGCCCTGTGCTGAGCAGCCCTCTGGCCTGCGCCAGGCAGTGCAGCCGCAGGCGGCAACACGGACCCACCGCCCAGCTGCCACCCCACCCAGGGGCACGTCAGGCAAGTGCTGTGTGGCTCCTGCCCCTGCAGGGTCCCTTCTGGGTGGTCTGTGGGGAGAGGCAAGAAGGTGTGTCTGCATCCCTGCTGCATCTTTCACTTTGGCAGGGTTCAGCATGCAGCACTGCTGGCACAAGTCTTATGTGCTTTCAAAGCTTCAGCAGGCATCAGTCAGCTGCTGATGGGCCATTCCTGTTTGCCAGAGGCAGCAGGGTGACTGCGAGCAGTGCTGCATCTGATCAGCTGTCATGCCATCACGTTGTCTGACGGGCCTCATTACCCTCCGCAGACCGGCTTTCGTGTTGGCTTTGCGTTGACGGCTGCTGTCCAAAACAAGTGACGCTGCTGCAGGCAGCCCGGCAGTTGCAAGGCAGGGCACCCAGACAGGACCCTTGCCAGCACCACAGGCAAAGCGGCTGAGCCTGGAGGTGAGTGTAGGGTGTGCACATGCCAGGATTGCGCTGGGGCCCAACACACCACAGACGCCACCTGTCTTGAGGCCAGGCATGCTGAGTGAACTGTTCAAGTCCTGCTTGGAGCCTACATGGCCAGCTGTGCACGTCAATGGCAGAGCCTGGTGGGGCAGTTCAAGGCAGCACAGCCTGCAGCCAAGCGCCCAGCTGGCCAGAGGGCAAGCCATGTAGCAGGGCTGGCAGAAGCATGCAGCCATGTCTTGAGGCCTCTGTGTCAGCCTGAGTAGATTACAAATTGAGGCCATGAGCCAGTGGCAGCTATCTGATGACCCCAGCCTAGGCAGCTTATGTGAACCAGATTCTTTGCCGGTCAGCTGCATTGCGGGTGACAGGCGCTGCATAGGTAGGGGCGCAAGTTGTGGGTTGGGCACGGTGGCTCAACACCTGTTTCGTCACTCTACACTCTGGAAATCCGCCTGCAGGCTTGGCAGGTGCTGCAAACTCTGTACAGCAGCCGCATCCTGCAGCCCAGCGACCTGAACGCAGAGGCCAGATCTGACCTGAGCAGCCTGCCCGCAGAGCTGCAACTGCAGGTGCGTGCCAGTAAGGCCCCTGTGTGCTTCACACTCAGATTGCTGACCTCACAGGCCAGCCTGATGCTTGTTGACCTGGTGGCAGGGAGGCCCAGGAGCCCAGCTGGTTTCCATGCTGCAGGCCTTGCGCCAGCTGTCGTGAGCAGTGCACCTGACCTCAAAAGCAGCTTTGGTGCTGTCGGCTCTCTGCAAGAGAGGACCATCCCAACGATTGCACCCTGCTGCCCCCAGCCATGCACACAAGTTTGCGGAATTCACGAGCAGGCTGACTGCTTTTGCCTGCTTTCCAGGGCAGGGGCCACACCTGCTTCGTCTGCTTGTGCTTTATCAGCAATTCATTGCAGCATGCTGAGTTCACAGGCAGGCCCGGAGGCTGCAGGTGTTGTGTGGCTTCTTTGACGAGGGGGCCCAGAGCCCCTGCAGTGTCATCTGCCAAGCTGCTCGCAAGTACAGACGGCGTCAACAGCAGATCATACATGACATGCAGCTGGCGACCGAGTGCGCACACTGGGAGAATCAGGTAGGAGCTGCACAGGCGCTGGGTCGGGGCGCTGCAGCACTAGATGGCCACCTGTCTGCAGCTGGTGACCCTGTTGGTGCATCAGACGCTGCACTACCACCAGCAGCACCAGTGCAGTCAATGCACAAAGCAAGCAACTCAGTGTGGACGCAGGAATTGTCAGGTGGGAGCTGCACATATGCTGCGTCTCGCCACTGCCGCACAGAACATCTTCCCATGGTTAGCTGCCAGGCCGATGCCATGTGCGCCTTTGTGATGTTGCACCAGCAGCAGCACCGACACCAGCAGCAGCAGTCTCAACAAGGTCGGAAGCGCAGCCTCAGGATGTGCGCGCCAGCAGATGTTGCAGACTACACTGTGTGTGGGGGAAGTCCCAGCACATGCTCTGCTGCCTGCCGCCGACTGGAGACTGGGCCGCTGCGTTATCAGTACACCTCTAGTGGGCAAGGTGCTGCCCCACGATACAGCTTTGTAGTCAACAACAAATGCAGCTGTGAGGCACACATAACTGCCCTTGACACAGTGCAGCAGGTGGCTGCTGCAGCTGCAGACCCCCCGTCTGACGCAGGTGCTGTGCATGTGCAGGGCCGCATAAATGCAGCTGAACAAGGCCCCAGGGCCAAGACTGACTGGAGCATCTCAGCGCACAGGGCTCAGCCAGGCCCTGCTGCTGCCCGTCAAGCACAGGGCGCACCTGCTGCAACTGCCAGGGCAGCCCCCAAGCCCCACCCTGGCGCTGCAGCGCGATCCAGGAACAGTGGAGCCATCCGCTCAAAGTGGGATTGAAGGGACAGTGCCTAGGGCCATGGCGCAAGGACGCAGGGAAGACCAGATGAGGACACAGACCACAGCTGCAGCGCCTTTGGACCCCCTGTGGCTGCCACTTAGACCCTGATTGACTGCTCAACAAGGCATTGTCAGTCTGCGACCTTCATCAATGACCACAAAGGTCCGGCCATGCCTGGTCAACAATGAGGAGCAAGCTCACAGACCGACCCTTTCACACCGGCAGCCCACCCCTAGGCTGGCCAGCTCTTGATTCTGCTGTCTGCACAGATTTTCTTTCCAAAAAACAACAACAACGTTTGCTCAAGCATTTCATTCAACCCTGTGCTGATTTACATCGAGTCTGCAAAACGCTGATCACTCCAGCTTAGCCTTCCTGCCTGAGATCCACCTGGTGAGGCCTGCTCTCCCTGCCTGACACAGGCAGAGCCAGCTTGCATGCTGCATTCGGTATGCAGTCTGCCCCATGGCCAGAGGGGCTGGGCATGCTTGCGTCTGCATGAAGCACCCTGAATGACATGGTAAACCGCCTGGGAACTGCAGCCTCCCTAAGTGCCAGACTGTCCGCTGCATCATCTACTGTGCCTGCAGCAAGATTGATCGGGTGCTGCGTGATCTTCAGAGCAGCAGCCCAAGCACCGAGGTCTGAACTTCGTCCAACCGGGCCCTGCTTCCGGCTACTTGCCCGTCTTCAGCCTCGTCTACCCGCTGAGGCATCAGCCCTGACGGCCGAAGTGCCGGCTCGTCAGCCCACCCGATCCAGAGACCGCAGGCATGCCTGCATGGATGCCCTCAACCCGCTCGCAAGAGTTTAGCGTGCATGAGGCTAGCATACTGTCTGCATGAGCTAGCGTACTACCTCAGCCTCAATCGGCACACCTCTGCCGCAGGTCACCAAACAATCATGCCTGGCAACAAGCGCAAGAGGCAGCATGAAGATGAGGAGCGGGCGGGCCCCGCCATCACCTTGAACAACGCTGAGCAGGCTCAGTGCCTGGCCAACGACATCAACAGTCATGACCCCAAGGACCCTCGTCCTCGTGGACCGTGTGTCCACTGCAATGCCACAGGTGGGGCAGCAGTGCATCAATCTGGCCTGGACCTGACGAAATAATGCTCACACAGCTCTACCGTGTCTGGGCCGCCGTGAGGCCTGCCCCCGAAGTTGCTGCTGCAGCCATCTCTCAGCTGGTGGACCCAGTGATGTGTTCAGCCTGGCCTGACAGCTGCTTGCAAGTGGGCTGCATTTGTGAGCTACACCTGTGGGCGAAGCAGTCCAGTTGCTTGGCCTCTTTGCCGTCCTTTGTGGCTGTGGCTACTCGACCAGTCTGGTGCCAGAACCAGCAATGCAGCCTGCGCTGACTGCGTCCAGCCAAGCAGCCGTGAGGGGTGTGCTCACCAAGCAGCTTGGCTCACACAGCAGCAAGGTGAGGATCCAGTCCCACAGCCTTCGCTGATGGCAGCCAGCCAAGTAGCCCCGCGGGGCCTGCCCATCAGCATGCAGCAGGGCCTGACTCTGTGTTCGTGGTGGGGCAGCGCTGTTCTTGAATGTCAGCTATCTTCATCCGCCACAGGTACCCACACCAAGAGGGAAAGTCAGCAGAGCTGCATTACTTACAGACATGTGACCAATCGCTGTGCAGCTTGCTGCCCAGGAAAACATCTGACAGTCAACATTGTCTGCTGCAAGCTGGGTGCTGCTGCTCAGAGACAGTCCTGCGCCTCTGGCCTGCAGCATCACCCCAGTGGAGGGACGGTCCCCTCGGCCTGAAGACCGCCTGCAATGCGTGCGGCATCAAGTACAAGCGGGACCACCTGCCAGGCTACCCGGTGAGGCTACTTGTTTGCCATGGGACACTGGTGGCAGGTCACAGCTGAGCGTGAGCGCTTGGTACACCTGCCAGGAATGAGTGTTTCTGCCGCTGTGACTTCTCCTGTTATGCAGCTGGCCAAGGCAGCCTGCAGGCTGCAAGCAATATTGATTACTTGTACTGATTACTTGACAGGCCACAGCTGGGGTCCAGGGACTGCTTCAAGGTTGCTTCAGAGATGGTGCACTGACACCCCAGGCAAGCTGCTCAGGACCTGCTCACAAGCAGTGGTATGCAAGGAAGACAGATCCTGTCTGCTGTAAACAAGCCACTCTCCCTGCTTTTGCTGTGCACTGCTGAGGAGGCCAGCCCGACTGCAGACGGCAGTATACTTGCATGTGAGCCTGCCTCTGCAGTCACAGAGCTGGCACGCAGTGCCTCTTACCAGTGTCTTGCAGGGGAGGCCTGCAGGTCGCAGACAGACACATGTTTACATGCTGACATTCGCATTTGCAGGCTGCAGCCAGCACTGCGCACCGATCTGTACCTGTCTCTGTAGCCCTGAGCAATGGGCAGCATGTTGGCAACCAGCTTGACATGTCTGCTAGGCCTGGGCACCCCAGGCTTGGCTGTGATCTGAACAGAACAGCACTACACACATTCTAAGCCTGACGCAGCATACCTGACATGAAGCAGTGCTGTGCCCGCAGAACCCAGACAAGGCAAAGAAGGGGCAGCCTGCAGCCAAGCGCCGACGCGCCAGCTCAGAGCTGTCTGACAACGACATCATCTACCTGCCCAGCAACGACAGTGGCCCCCACCCGCCAGGTGACAGAGCCGGAGCAACCACCAACCACCAGACACTGGGAGGCCACCTGGAACAAACAGCACAGGGCATCGTCAGACCTGAGGTGAGCACCCCTGACCTGCGAAAGAGCTGTGAGACCTGTGGCAGTGCATCTGTCCCTGTGCAGCGTGAAGCAACATATTCATACAATATAAGCAGGTGGAGTGGCCTCTACTTCCCTCCTGGCCACCATCTTGTCAGTTGAGGCGGCACCCTCTCAAGTTGCAGCATCGCTTCCAGGTCACTGCTTCTTACGCTGCCGCCACGCTGACTGCAGGGGCGGCGTGTTGTACGCAGGCCGCAGTGGCTAGCAGACACAGAGTGCGTGGTCACTCCGGACAGTCCCCAGGGCACTGATGCCGTTACAGGCTCTGGTGTTGTGCTGGACGATGCCACTTGCTCTGATGTCGAGATGAGGTGAGATTGCCGCCCTGCAGCCTGTGACCTGGGCCTGACTATGTGCAGCCCTGGCAGCAGCCCTGACGGACAGACGTGTGCGTCGCAGCTGCCTGCAGCCAGCCTGTGGACCCACAGCCCTAGTCAGCATTTGCCTGGCATGGTCGATGGTCAGCCACCAGCCATGCTCCTGCGTGGTGCAGCCAGATGTCAGCCCATACCCTGTGAGCCTTCTTGGCCATCCAACCCACTATCCATGGTCTGCAGCACGGAGGCAGAGGAGGATGCTGCTCAGGACCTGCTGCACCTCCACTTTGGCAGCAGCGGCAACCTCGCCGAGCGGACTTGGTTTGGGATCGCACCCACTGCAGTGGCAGACAGGTCGGGAGGCAGCCAGTGCCTGAGCCTTTCAAGCCTGATGCCTGCCCCTCAAGCCCTTTGATGGTCAGCAGCTCAGCAGCTGGCTCCTTGAGATCAGCTTGCATGCAGTACTTGAGCAAAGCTGCTGTTACGAGCAGTGCATCTTTGTGGCACTGCTCCTCAAGCAATCCCTTGTGATTGCAGAGGGATAAGCGCAAGGGATGCAGGCGCTGTCGGGACACTCTGCTGCATGTGGTATCACTGCAAGGTGGGACTGCATTGTTGGAGGCCTAAATGCAGAGGGGTGGCTGCCACACAGGTGCGTGTCTGCTACAGGTGCAGCGCATCTGGGGCTGAAAATGCTTCGTGGAGTCACTATGCTCCGCCTGACATCCCATGAGCAGCGTCATCATACTACTCTACTTCACATCTACCTTGCTCCTTGAGCAGCCTGCGTGCCCCCCCACCTGCTGACTAATCTGTCCTTGACCAGCACAGCTTGGGTTGTTGACATCAGCAACCCTTCCCAAAAGCCCAAGTGTTGCCCCAGGTGTGGCCTCGAGCTGACAGCACCGGTACATAATCCCTGATGTTAAGGTGGCAGATCATGCCAGAACACCAGCTGTACACTGGCAAAGATGCTCAATCAAGCAAAGGCAGCTTTCATGCCATCACCCAAGCAGACAGACCAGATGGGTCTCTGCATTGGAGGCCCTGATGCATCCTGGCTTGTGCATTGGGGCAGCACCTTCTTCACGAACATGCGTCATGTATTGCCCAGTGACAAAACACTAAGCAGCATGACCTGATCAAAGGTTCAGCTCAGCAACTTAACATTGCTGGTGCAGTTGAGAGAGGGCTGTCTTCTGACACCTTTGACCACTTCAATCACCGTCTGCTGCCACTGCCTGCCATCTGAACCCTTCCAGGCCACAACTTTGTTCGATTGCACTGCTACATGACCAGGAGTGAGATTTCCATTTGACAGACAGTCCCACAGGTCTGCTGCCTTTGGGCACTGCACAGCCAAGGAGTTGCAGGCACACACACACTTGCCAGATGGGAAAGGGGAGCCAGAGTGTTGAAAAGCGCGAGAACTCGGTGTTGCCTGCCATTTGTGCACCATGCCCAGCTTGCACTCATGTTGCATGACCCAGTGCACCTTCTTGTGCGAGCCGAGAGTGACCTGATCTGGGTGCCAGCCATGTGTCTCATTGGCTTCCCAGTCCCACTCAGCCAGCAGGTGTGGTGCTCCATTGCTGATGCTGGGCTGCCTTGTCTTCAGGCGGCTAGCCTCACGCCCACACTGGGGGCATCCAGCCCCAAGAGCTGTCCTTCTGTATACCAGGGTGGTCCAGCTGTGCCCACAAAGGCCACACCTCCAGACTGCCCCGCTTGCGCTGCGTGCTGTCACAGTCTCTGGCGTCCTTTCCCCATTGGCCGCCCAGTCCCATTCCGCTGCAACCTCTGGGTGGTTGTGAGCCAGATTGTTGCAGGGGCAAACTGCTTGGCCAGTCCCGTAGGGACAGCCAGCGCCATTTGAGCGGTTGCTGATGATGGCCTGCCACCTGTGCGGCTGCCCAGTTTTACACGTGCCGCTGCTCCACCAGACCTTCCTGCTGCTCTGGGGTCGAATGATGATGCTGCCCAGGTGAGCGTTAGCCGCATGGTCCCACTCCTGTTGCAGGCACAGAGCCATTCTGCTGATGTTAGGGCCGGCCTGGTGCTCAGATTTGCCTGCAACCACAGCAGCTTCGTTGTGCAGCTGTGCACTCATGGAAACATCCTGAACCACAGGACTGCTGCACAGGTAGGCATGCTCGCGTTGCGTTTCTCCTTGAATGGCCTTGCCTGATGTGGCTGCCTGGTGGAGCCGGGTCTGTAGCTTTGGCAGCTTTAGTGTCAGGTGTCTCATGCATGACCTTGGCAGCACAGCTGGGGTCTGGTCGCTCCAGAAGGGGCGAGTGGCCGCAAGCATGGTCCAGTTGCTGATTCTATGATGATGAATGGTTTAGGTCTTATTATACATGCTATGTGACACCCCGCAACTTTCACATTATCTGGGTGCTGCAGACAGGCCATACCCACATATGACAAAATTCCACGTGTTAATAGGGAAGCAGGCCAGCGCCGACACCTTGGGCTCTGAGCTAGATCCAGTCAGTGTATGTTGATGTGCAGGTGTGCGCACACACATATGTTCACAGGAGAAAGGCATGCTTCAGAGCACCCCGAAACCAGACAGTAGTGTGGTCCTGGGCATTTTTAAACTGTCTGAACAGGGGCAACCAAGGCATTGTATGAACCTTGAAGCCTAGCACCTATCACAGCATGAGAGCCTCTGTAGGGCTAGACAATGGATTGTTCAAGGTCCCCTTGCGGCATCCTTGCACAGCAGAAGCCTACAGGGAAGGGCAAGCTTGTGCTTCAGCAGAGACAAACACCTTGTCAGACTTGTTCAGATAGCATCCTCTAGTCAACTTCTATTGCTGGCGCAAACTCTTTGCAGACCTTACGCACCTCATCAGGAGTGACCTGCACATTATATCTCCTCATGGTGTCAGGAACAGGCTGATAAATCAGGTCTCGCAGGTTCAGAAGTAGAGGCCTAAGCATCTCTGCCATGAAATGCTCATCATCCTGCCTTTGCAACAGCTGGGCCAAGCGCTGCTCCTTAGCCCTCTGGATGGTGGGTGGGGGGTTTCTGAAGTTGGCAGCTTTCCCATTGGTGCTGATGTGCAGCACACTGAGGTACAGGCCCTCCAACATGCTGCAGACTGTGTGAGCACCACCGTCCAACACAGACAAAGGCAAGTACAGCAGTGTCCCCGTGATGTTATTGGGGGCACCACCATCGCTGTTGCACTTCTCCGTCCAGTCGTCCTTTGACATCTCCTGCAAATTGCAAGCCACATTGGCCAGCATGCACACTTTGTTATGCAAGCCAGCTGAGGCAGCATGCCAGGTCCAGAACCAGCTGTGGCTAGGCTGTCGAGTGCTGGTGTCGGTGCCAAAGACAACAAGTCAGGACGTCATTCAGAAGTTGATGCCAGCAGAGAGGAGACTTCAGCACTGACCTTGCCGGCTGAGAAATCATAGAGGAGGCCGCGCTTGTCAATGTGTCCAAAGTTGTTGGGCGTTATGTCCCTGTGCGCTATGCCTTTCTTAGCTGAACCCTCGATGGCTGTCGCAATGTCCGCTACAACCTGCACAAAAACCTGCTGACCTTGGCGGCAGCAGACAAGCAGCACTGAAGGTGAGCCCACAGCAGGCCTGCTGACTTGATGTCGACGATGTGATCCACAGAGCAATCTGCACATGGCAATGCATGACCAGCACAAATCCCTCACCTGAGCAAACAGGTGAGGGTCATTGTCACGGCTGAGCTGCTGCACCACAGGTGCCACCAGGATGGCGTCCCACGTGCGTCCAGCATGATCGCAGGGCCCCATCTCAAGCAGTCTGACAACCCGTGGAACCCCCAGCAGTTTGCGGAGCAGTGTCCCCTACAAGCATGGTATGACAGTGGACTGAGATCAGAGCAGAGCAGAGCAGAGCAGAGCAGAAGTGTTTACCAGCTACAGCAAGTGATCTGGTCACCACAGCAAGGAGGTCTGGTCACTTGACATTGCCCAGGAGATGCAACACACAGGGTCACCTCCTTGTCTGAATCGTGCAGTTTGAGCACTGCGTCGCCGTGGAACTCGGTGGACTTGGCTGTGACCTGGTACACGTGACTGCCATGCCCATGTGGAGCTGTCCCGTAGCGCAGCAGCTGCGCCTCACTGATGCTGTACTGGCCAAGCTGCTTGACGGAGCACTCATCCATCTGGAAGCCCAAGTCGACCTCAGGCGTGTTAAGCAGTCGCACCAGCAGCGCAAGGCCGGCCGACTCTGAGCAGAAGCTGAGCAGCTGTGGGCCGCTTCTGAACACCTCTATGCCAGTGAGATCTCTGCGTTGAACCCACACTATCTCTAGTGTCTCCATGGTCAGGCTGACTGCCACCACAAGCTCGCGCTTGGGCTGCAGGTCCAGCACACGCCGGCTGCGCGTGATCTGCTGACCCAGCATTGTGTTGAGTTCATGAGTGCCATCGCTGACCTTGAATTCCCACAGGACAACGACCTGTGGCCATGCTGTCAGAGGCGAGTGCAGACTACACGCACCTGGCTGTGCATCTGGCTGCTTGAGGCCTGTTGCCCTGCTGTGTGTGTCCTTGATGAAGGGACCCCTGTCAACAGCCCGCCTGGCAGCTTGCAACACCTTCATTACCGTGGGCTGCATGTGGGGCGCCTCCTTGACGTCACCGTTTGCATCTTTAGGGGTGATGGCTGTCAGCGTCGGGGCACGCGGAGACTGGGGGGGCAAAGAAGCGCGATCACTCCTGCGCCTTTTGGCGCTGCCACCTGAACAGCAGAGCCAAATGGCAAACAGTGCATGTCTCCATTGCCTGACTGAAGAGCATCGACATTCCAGCGCTGCTCGGGGGCCTTGAAGCGACATATCACCTGCTCACAGCAGGCACTTGAATGGAGAGCTGACAGCAGGCTGAACCTTGACGTGCACCGGGTTTGACTGAGGAGTCCTGCTCAGCATCTTCAGGCAGTGCATAGGCTCACCGCTGCTGCCCGACTGGCGCCTTAAGCTGGCTCCTGGCGGAGCCAGGGATGGGAAGGCGGCGTAGACTTCCTGGCATACCAGCTGCAACAGCTGGTCATCTTGAGCCACCAGGAAGGTGGGCGTTGCCACCTCAGCTAGTTCGTCGTAGCGCTGCACAGCAGGAAACAATTGCCCTGCTGCCAGGCCAGGTGGCTGGTGGTGTGGCCCGATGGGCCTGCGAACTTTGCAGAGAGCAGCACGTGCTGGTCTGCATTAGCCGCAGGCAGACCCTTGCAATCAACAGCAGCCTGCAGTTTGCACCTACAGACAGGTGACCTTGCGCCTTGCAGCCAGGGGCCCACCAAAGGATGTCGGCAGGATGGAAAGAAGAGCATCTGCAGGAAACACACCTTCCCGATGTCAGCTTCGGCTTGGGAAGTCTGACTAGCCCTGTTTAGCTCCGCTTGCAGCGCTGCCAAATGCAGCTGCAGCCGCGTGTCACGCTCTGCCTGCTGCTTCCTGTCCTCTGCCTGCTGCTTCCTGTCCTCTGCCTGCTGCTTCCTGTCCTCTGCCTGCTGCAGGGTCAGCTTCTTCAACTGCTCCGCCACTTCGTCGGTTGCCTTCCATCCTGCAGACACATTGGGCTGTCTCAGATGAGGGGCAGATGAAAGAACAGGTGCAGTCTGGTGAGGACGCAGGCACCTTCCCACTCGACATGGGGCCATGTCGGCCTGCCAGAAAGAGATGGGTCTATGTCCCTGGGAGCATTGCCACTAGCTCACAAGCTGCCAGCTCACAAGCTGCAGTCCACCTGCCCAGACCCCTCACAAGTTGGTCCTGGGTGGGTGCTGCAGGTGGCTTTTCCTTGAGCAGAACCTCCCCTGCCGGCCGTTGCAAGCCTGTGCATACCCAGTCAGATGCTACAACCCAATGGGCAGCTTACAGATTTGCCTGTCGCTGCCTCTGGCTCCCCATCAGGTCAGCCAGCACACAAGGTGCCCACCCGGCTGGTGAGACACCGCTGCTAGCTTCCTGCCCAGCACTTGGGCTGAGGGCCAGCATTCGAGCTGAGTGCTGGACCAGTCCTTTTGCGACAGGCCGTGCGTCAAGTGTGCTGCAAACATCTGCCGTTAAGAGAGTTCCCAGTGCCAGTCAGGCAGTCATGCAGCCTAAAGGCTTGCCTGCATTTGCCTCTGGCAGCAAAGTCCGCAGCTTTTTCAAGACATCCATGGGCGTGCCGTTGAAGAAGCGGGCGGCTTTGTCATCTGGAAGCTGCAGCAGCTTGCCCTCCAGTGTGGGCTTATCTGCCATAGTCAGGCCAGGAACCGCGCTTTCTGGGATGATGAGGGCCTCCAACTTGCCTGGCCAGTCTGCCATGGCTCCTGCAGCATGGCCCAGTTGCAACATGATGTGAGCCAGCAGAGCTCAGTCACAGGCCCATGTTGAAAGGGATCTTGAGGCTGTTCGTTGAGCCTTCTCATGAGGCTGCATCTCCGGAGAAGCGCACCTATCGGTGAACGCCAAGCTGTGTTGCCAGGTGAGTTATTGTTGAATCCAGCACCAACGCCTCACCAAGGCCCCACCAGGGTCCATTTCGCAAATCGTCTTGCATGCCGACCTAAGTGTTAGGTCAAAAATCGCCTAGTGCGCCAAATTTCCCAGCACCATCTTCAAGCAGCACTACCAAGTGCCATCTGCTCAGTACAGCAGCTACATCTACCATGTCATCAACCTGGGGACTACATAGCACAACTGCATGGCAGCTGCTCCCCAGACAGCCCCCCTTCCCTCAGAGCGGCCATTGATCAAGCCTGCAGACACCTGTCTGGAGTTGTGCATGATGTTCAGCCAGTGCTGGTCACGGTCTATGGCATCCTCAATGTCAATACTCTGGGGCAGCAGAACAACACCTGGCATCTCGGACTCAGCAACCCTTTGTCTCTTAGAAGGTGCACATCAACACAGGACGCAGCATCTTGCATCCTGGTACGAACAGCTGACAATGCAAATATTGTCGTGCTGTGCTGCTCGCGAGAGCAGCTGCTGCTTGACATGTTTTGTGACACCCACTCCTAACAGAGATAAATCCCCAGCAGAAGCAGCCAACCAAAGAGGAGCCTCTGGCTAAAACTACCTGCCCATACTCTACCCACAGGGGCAGCCTATTACCTGATTGACGAAGCTGGCAGCGACAGGCCAGTGGCATTCCATTGCTAAACATCAGCTGGATCATCATCTCACAGTACTGGCTTGGGCAGCAGCGTGTTTCTATTCAAGACAGACATGGAGCCATGCAGTGTGGACCTCACCACAGGCCTGCGCACACAACGGCACCAGGACTTTGGCCTTGAGGTGACTTGGTTAACAGGAAAAGGATGCTGCTTGGGGCGACCCCAAGCTGAGCCACGGGCAGAAGGAAGAGCTCCAGAACGCTGCCCCTGGGAAGATGGGTCAATCAGCCCTGGGGGTGCAGCTGCAACAGGCTTTGCATAAGCATATTGTTGACAATCCAGCCACATGACATACTGCCGAAGCTTTGCAAGCAGGCGCCGCGCCTTCCTGAGCACCTGGTCCCACTTTGGCACTTTGTTGGTGGTCCAAAACTCTGCACTGGGCTCATCTGGGGGGCAGTTCTCGTTCAGTGCTGCATCAGTGAGCTTGTCAGCAAAGGACATGGCGCCTGCAGCGAAGCCTGACAGGGCGTCCTCGGTGCCCACAACCCAGTACAGCTCTGGGGTGACCTGCTCTGGCATGACCTGCAGGGTCCTCACTAATGCGGGGACTAGGCCATGCCTGAGTGAAAGGGTGGCGTTGAACAGCTTTCCATCTGATGTGAAACTGTCTACGGCGGGGTATTGACGGCTGAGGGGCTTGAAATACTGTGGCACCTCGGAGTCCAACTGCAGCTGCCCGACATCTCTGTCCCGAAATTGAATGACCGAATAGGATGGCAGCTCGATGGTCTCCACAGCGTCTGCCTTTGCAGCAACAGCCTTTGTTGTTGGCTGTCCTATCTTGCCAAGATCTAGCGGCCTGCAAGAGAAGATGAAGCTGTAACATGAACTCGATGCGACGCTGGCACTTCAGCGCCGTGTCATTACCTGATCTTAAGGATTCCCCCCTGAGGCAGGAACAAGTGCATGAAGTCTTCATGCATGGCCGTAAACTTCTCAG
>JAAMXJ010000437.1:0-364902 GCA_019693375.1 Asterochloris erici
AGGCCAGCCAGGTCAGCAAGCTACACATCTCTCATGTCGGTGGGCACTTGGGTGCAGGGGCACGCCCCTCATGGCACGGGGCAGGGCTATTGTCCCTGGCAGGGCTGCTTCTGGGCATTGAGGCACCAGTGCTTGGCTGCACATGCTCCAGGTTGCTGCAGAACAGCAGGTGAGGGCCCTGCTTGTGCCCGGCCCCAGGCCATCCCGCCCTGCAGCCTGCCTCAGCGTGAAGCAGTGAGGTGCAGGTCATGGCAGCGGCAGCAGCAGGGCCTCAAACCCAGGACGTCAACCCCCAGGCAGACAGCAGGCATCCAGCATGCTCCAGGCTGTCAGATGTCAGTCGTGCACAACGCTGCCAGTAGCACCAGCAGATGCTCACTTGATACCCAGGATGTTGCCCTCAGGCACGCCATAGTCCTCCAGCTTCTTCACCAGGCCTTGCACCACATCATTCAGGCCTGCAGGTGGGCACCAGGTCCGTCACAGTGTCAGTCAGGCCACTGGGCAGCAGGAAACTGACAGGTTCCAGCCTGCAGCAGCGGCCGCAGGCAGGCTGGCTTGCACAGGTGGCACCAGACCAGTCAGGCCTGCAGGCACCAGGCCCATTGTGACACCACCTCAGCAGCAGGAACCAGAGCATGGCCAGCGACTCAGCGTGTGCCATGCAGGTGCAGGCGGTGTGTCACACCTTTCAGCCCTGTAGGCAGTAAAGGAGTCTGAAGCCACCGTCAGCAGGCCCGCAGCATGAGCCTGCATGCTGCAAGGCAATGTCCAGCAGCACGCGCGTGGATCTGTGCAGGAACGTGTGATATGCTGGGCCAGATTCAGCCATTTCCAGGCATACACACTTCACCAACAGCCAGCACCTGAAGGCGCACAAGTTCTTTTATTTGAAGATCCACTCACTGCGACAGCACACAGACCACATACCTGGACAGAGCCCTCCACAGGTCACAATCGCTGCATTGACTTTGGAGGGGTCATGCCAGATCGTTTCGCGGGCCCCAGCACGCACAGCCCATGGTGGGAGTGGGACACAGACCTGCAGCACAGTCAAAGAGACCCACATTGCACAGCCCAGCAGCACCGGGTGCCCAACGGCACCTGCAGAAGGGGTGGACAGGCCACAAGCCTCTTGAGCCCGCTGCATGCGGCTGCAGCAATCTGAGGATGCACCATGCACCTCATGCGGCTAGTGCTGCGTTGACCTCAGCAACCCCAGTGCCACCTGCCTCAGGGGCAGTACACCTGGCAGCCCTGCCCCCCGCATTTGCGCAACCAGGTTTGCGGGGCTGCAAGAAAGTCTGGGCCGCCAGTGGCTTGGCCTCTCCTATGCAGCCATAGCAGTGCTGGCCTTGCCTGGTCCGACATGTCGGCCTCAGCCCACTCTGCTTGCTTGGGTTGGCCATCCGCATCCAAAATGCTGGAGGTGGACCCTACTGTCTGGCATGACGCGCCAGCTGATTCTGAAGAGGCAAAGTGCAGAGACTGGAGCGCGACTGCATCCTGATCTGAGGCTGCAGGAGCACAGGGCACACAGTCAGCGAGAGCAGCGGGGGGCCCCCTGACTAGGTGATCAACAATGTGCCTCAATCGGCTTACCAAAGCCACCACCAAAATTGTTGTGCACGACAAAGGGGCTCTGCCTGCATAAGGGACATGGCTGTATGCAGTGGGCGCCAGCAGCAAAAGCTTAGCTTATGCAAACCCTGATTGCAAACCTGGGCTTGAGCTTCTCCCGCAGCATGGGGCACTCCAACACATCCTCCATTCCTCCTGCACACCCCAATGGACATGAGGCATTGCAATCAAATGGGCATGGGGTAAATCAGGGCACTCTCAATGATCTCACCTCCTGGAGGGGAGATTGCAAACCGGTGGACCTCACTGCTGGCCCCGGCAGTGATCACCATCCCCTTCTGCTGCCGGCTGTGCGCCCTGTTGGTGCGGGCAAGGGCATTGTGAGCAGGGCGAAGCGGAGGTCGGAGCCGTCCTTGGTCGGTCACTACGGACGTTTGACCCACCATTGGCAGCGGCATTGGCATTCAGAGCCCGCTGCCCTGCTCAATGGCCAGGTAAGGATGGCAGTCGAGGTTGAGGTTACTGATCTGTGTGGACTCTGGCTCGGACCGGAAGCCATCCTGCTTCAGCGCTTCATGAAGCTAATGCAACCCTCTGCTGGCCACAGATGAGGCGCTGCCTGTGATTCTGTTAAGCAGCTATGGTGTTGGATACATCAAGTCAGCTCATGATGGTCAGCTATGTGCCCAGTGCTGCTGAAAAGCAGAGAGCACCTTCAGTTTCAATTTCAAAATCTAGGGGACCAAACAGAGACGGCAGGCCAGCCAAACACTCGCGTGAGGCTTCAGGGCAGCATCTCAAAAGGCAAAACGTCAACTTAATGCCTGGTGTTGAAGTGGTTATCCTGACCTGTGAACCGACAGGGCAGCTCAGGACCACAGTGGGAGCGCTGCATCTCAGAGGCAGTGGGCACCAGGGCTGCCTGTGCTGCACAACTGCTAATTTCTGGTGGGGTCGCCCCGTGTCGGCACATTTGGCACGGGATCCTGGGGGGCAGGTACTCTGCAGGGCTCCACCTTCCAGATGTCCTTTGCATATTCCCGTATGGTGCGGTCTGAGCTGAAGAACCCGCTACCAGCAGTGGATAGGATAGACATGCGAGTCCACGCCGTCTGGTCCTTGTAGGTCGCGTCCACCTTGGCCTGCAGCAGGGCAGAGAAGGGACTGAATGATCCTTCTGGGGATGACAAAAATGCAGCTGTGGATGGGTGACTGCAGAGTCATGAGGCTAAGCACGGTCAGAGAGCTCCTGCTGCGGCAGGCTGCGGTGGCGTCCCACTTCAGCCTTTGAAGCCTGCTGCGAGCAGAGGGAGGTTTGCTGCTTGTACGGGAACAGTGGCAGACTAATTCTGCTGGGATGGCTCCAATTAGTTGGAGTGAACGTGTTGCAAGCTGGTGCTGCTGCTGCAGGCAGGTGGCACCTTTTTAGCATGCAGTACTGAGGCTCTTGCGGCTACTGGACCTGATATCGGGCTCTTGCAAACCAAGGGAGCTCATGCCCTTGCAGAGTCAAGCAGGCTCATAGTAACAGTTTGGTCTGGGATCTCCATCAGTCACTGATGTCTTGTGATGCCACTCTGCCGCTGGCAGGCTGGGCTCACAAGCCGCCTGAAGCTTTTGCCGCCCGTCATCCAGGCTTCTATTGCTCTGCTGGTGGCAACCTCGGATGCAGTGCTGTATCTGGCAGCATGTGCTATGGGGAGAGCGGGCCTTGCAGCTGCATGAGTCTGGGTGCAGCTCACCTGTGCCTCAATGTAGGAGGGGAAGTCATTTGCCACCAGGTAGTAGTCTGAGCCAGTGGTGACGTTGTTCAGAATGTCATTGAAGTAGTCTGCATAGCCAAAGTGGCCGCTGCGGATGAGATCAACCACCGCTTGGAACCTGGGGTCGACCTGCAGAGGTGCAAAGTGTAAACTGCATGCACAGCACGCATGTTGGTGTGCGGCTGCTGTGCACTCTCAGGAAGTTTGGTTCTAGGATCCAATGCTGGCTGTCCCACCCCTTCCATGCGGTCAGGCAGCCACTTTGCACAGCCAACAGCGTCGATGAGCAGGTCATGCTCCTCCATGCATGCACTGACACTGATGGGAGGGCCGCCTTGTGGCCCTGTTGCAGCTTGACTGTGGCACCGCATACTAGTTATTGGTGCCCGGATCTGAAGCGCTTGCTGCTGCTGCAGGGCTGCACTGGCACGCACAGGCATGCACTACCACTGAAGACGACATGCACACCTGGAAGCCCTGCCGCTGCTGCCTAAGCTGGGGGACTTCCTCCGCGCCATGCCCAAAGATGAACATGTTGTCCGTTCCGATCTCCTGCAGGCACCACACAGTGCACGACCATCTCAACAGGTCCAGCCAAGCCAGTGTGACTTTGCTGGTTCATGCGACACTGATGATGGCAGGCACCCAGGGAGCCTGTCGATGTCTTCAGACAGGCCTGCTAGAAGCTTTCAGGCAACAGTGAGCATCTGCAAATGACAAGCTGCTGGGCCCTGAGCAGTCTTTTTCCACACCCACTGGCCTCCCATAAGACCAGGCTGTGCCAAGCATGCAATGAAACAGAAGCTGCTGCTCCCTGCGGCAGCCAAGTTGGGAACACTGTCTTCATGGCCTGTCAGATGTGGCAAGCAGCATCCACACAGCACAGCTGCGAGTCACACTCTGGCACATCCCTGACCTCTGAGATCTCCACATTGGCGCCATCCATGGTGCCAATGATGAGGCAGCCATTCATCATGAACTTCATGTTGCCCGTGCCAGAAGCCTCTGTGCCAGCAGTGGAGATCTGCTGGGACAGCTCACTGCCTGCAGCCACAGAGAAAGGCACTCGAAACCCCATCCTCTTTCTTCCCGCCCAGGCCACCTCCAGAGCTTGGGGTGACTCAATGGTCTGTTGACGCCGCTCCATGGTGATTCTTGCAACTGGGTGCTGAGCATGCTGTAAGTTCACAGGAGTGTTTGCCAGGTCCTGACAATCAAAGGTGGTCACCTGGTATCAAGGTCTCTGCCAGTGACACGTTGTAGTCTGGAACAAAGGCGACCTTCAGCAGGTCGCCCACAGCAGGGTCGTTGTTCACGGTGTTGGCCACCACGCTGACCAGCTTGATGATCTTTTTGGCAACAGCATAGCCAGGCGCTGCCTTCCCGCCGATGATGCATGTTCGGGGCACCACCTGCAGGCACAGACTACAGTGCTTGTACAGTGCCTGCACAGGGCTCTGCCGCTGACAATGCCAACTCCTTTTCCTGCTCTGCTCACAGAACACCTGTGGTTGTGCCAAACTGCTTGCAATGCTTGTAGCTCAGCCCTGTGCAGTCCCCAAGCCTGGCACGCCAAGCAGGAGGCGGGCTAAGCAGCAGCGCTGCACAGGTGCAGTGCCCGCAGTCGTTCTTGAAGTGCAGAGGGGAGGTATGCGTCTGCTGCGCGCACACCTCAGCGCTGCTTGGGGCATAAAGACCTGGTGGGCTTTGCCATCAGAGGTGATGAGGTGACGCTCGTGAACGGCATTTCCCACACAGGTCCACCAACCCACCTCCTTGCGCTGCTCAGGGGTCATCTGCCGGATCTGTTCGTACCGGTAGACAATGCCCAGCACATTGAGCAGCTGGCGCTTGTACTCATGGATGCGCTTGATCTGAATGTCCAGCAGGGCATTCGGGTTGACCGTCACGCCTGCACGGGCAGAGGGCGCAGAGATGCATGAGGGCTCTGCTGGACACCTGGATGCGCCTCTTCAGGACAAAGACGCGCACAGACTTCAGTCAGGGGCAGCGCCTCAAAAGACCAGGCTGCAGCAACGGCCCCCATGCTCTCAGCGCTGAAAGTGCAGAGCCCCACACCATGCAGCAGGGCACACTCAAGTGTTTCGAGAAGGCTGTGGGGGGCCAGAACTCAGTGCAGTGCACACCAGTGAGCGCCTCAATTTTGCGCGCCGCTTTTTGCTTGGCCAGCAGCTTGACCTCCTGCCACTTCTTCTGGAAAGCTGGGTCATCTGCATGGTCCCGCAACCCCTGCACACAGGCAAAAGGGGAGGTGAGCGCACCACTCAGTCAGGCCAGAGCTGCAAAGGCAGAAGGCGACAGGTGCCCTGTGTGTGAGAGAAGCTGCTGTCGTGGAGCTGTTCTGCCTGAAACACAGCAGCCCTAGTGGATCTGTCTGCAGGTGAGTGATGGCCAGGAGCTGCAAAGGCAGGAGCTGTATGCAACACAGCCCGCGCCGGCAGACGCCGCTAGTAAGGCAGCTGTGTCTCCTTGGCAGCTGTGTCATGTGGTCCACCATATCAGCAGCTCCCCGACACGATGTGGACAGCAGCTGCTGGCAAGTGCGACCAAGAACATTGTTTCGTCAACTGATGCCAGGTTTTGGAGAGCACCAGCTTCCATGCATGAAGGTGGCAGAACCTTCTGGCAGTGCAGCCAGCAGTGGCTACTGTAGCTTTGAACTTGGTGTGCAGGAGCCAGCAGCGGCGCCCACCTGCAGCTTGTCCAGGTGGTTGACCCAGTTGTCATGGCCCAGTGTGCTGGTGATGAGCTTGGCCAGCGGGGGGTTGCAGAACGCCAGCCAGCGGCGCGGGGTCACGCCGTTGGTCTTGTTCTGAAACTTCTCAGGCCAGAGGTCCGCAAACTCCTGCACAGCACAGCAGCATGGGGACAGTGGAGACTGCTGAGTCTGGCCTGCCTGGAGAGCAGGAGGTGCTTAGGGGAACATGCAGCAGAGAACAGGGCTGCCCTGGCAGGCGGCAGAGACACTGGGTCAGACAAGTATTACCGCAGCACATCAAGCTGCCTGCTCACCTTGAAGATCCCATCCTTGATGATGTTGGAGTGGATGGCTGCCACACCATTAACGGTGTGGCTGGTCACCAGCGCCAGGTACGCCATCCTCACATGCCTGCACCCCAGCTACCTCAGTTCCCTGTCTGCTGCTAGAGTCAAGCAAGCAGCAGAACAAGCCTCAAAGGCGGCAGAGAGACAGCCTCTCATTTAGGGTGTGTGACGTGCCATCTCAAAGACTTGCTGTACCTTGGAGGTCACCCAGTGCAGCCCCACGCAAATGCTTGCAAGTTGGCCTGCTTGCATCCCTGCAGGAGGCCTCAGCTGCGCAAGCCCTGCAGGCCTGGCATGCAGCGACAACCCTCATTCAGCATTGTATGAATCTGACAGCAAAGCCTCGGCCAAGCGTCCCTTGCACCTTCTGTCTGCCCCTCCTGCAAGTCAATAAGGGCAAAACATCCCCAAAAGGGGTTCCGGCATCTACATCTCGCCCCAGTGCCCCCGCTCAGCGATGGCTGTTGAGCTCCAGCTGCACTTCTAGCTCCAAGATGCACAAGCTTCAGCCTGCTGCCTCATGCACAGGACATCTGCAGATGATCGGCTTGCAGCTCAAAAGTCCTGGAGCATGCCCATCACTCATCAGCAGGCGCCACCAGCCAGTGCCAGCCGGTTGCTATGCAGAACAGACCCCTAAGACTTGCTGACCCGCTGCACAGCCTCCTTGGCAGTTTTGGCACCCACATGTCTATCAGGACCCATGGCCAGTCAGCCTGCCAAGACCACCAGTTAGCGCATGGGCCCACATCTGTCGCATCACAGTTGTTCGGCTGGCACAGAGGAGTGATCAGGCAAGGGCATTGCGATTGGCCAGCAGAGCAGCGGTGAGAAGGTGCTCACGCTGCAGAGCACTCACTTGTCTCCGCCGTGGCCCTCCTCAATGATGGACATGCGGCTGATGCGGTCCCAGTCGTCCCCCAGGCGCTCCCGCAGCTGCTGCAGAAAGCGCCAGTTGATGTCGAAGATGATCTGCATGTGCCGCGGCAGCAGCTTCTCCAGCAGGCTGACGGGCCACTTCTCCAGGGCCTCTGGCAGCACCGTGTGGTTGGTGAAGGCAAACACCTGCAGGGGCCCAGTGGAGGCTGAACACAGAGTTGGGCGCTCATGCGTATGGTTTGCGAAGGCAACAAGGACATGATGGACAGCAGCACTTGGATTGGGGCCGGCACAAGTGGCCAGGGTTAATGGCAGATGGCGCAGGTTTGTGCTGAGAACTTGAGCCTGCCAGCTGCTCCACAGCCCAGGGCAGTGTCACCTTGGTGCACAGCTCCCAGGCCTTGGTCCACCCAATCTGGCAGTCGTCCATCAGGACCCGCATCAGCTCCGGCACGGCAATGGTGGGATGGGTGTCGTTCAGCTGGAAGCAGACCTTGTCAGGGAAGGCATCCATGCCCTCCGGGTGGGTCTCCTTGTAGCGCCTCACAACATCCTGCAGCCACATAGATCCCAGCTAGATGTCAGAGATGCCAGCTGGATTGGAGAGGGGTTCAACCTTCACAAAATCGCTTGTTTCAGGGCCTGACAGCAGCTCTGCACACGCTGGCAGTCACACACAGCAGGCTAGCTGAAGGCGTTGAAGCTGCCATGTGTTGCGAGCAAAGCTGCTGCTGCTTTCCCCTAGTTTAGCTGCAGGGGCAAGCTGCTTGCCTGGATGGTGGCTGAGACAAAGAAGTGCTGCTGCTTGAGGCGCAGCTCCTTGCCCTCATAGGTCCTGTCGTCTGGGTACAGTACGCTGCTCAGGGTTTCAGCCCTTTGTTTCGATAGAATTGCCTGCAGCATGGGTGCAACATGGCCTTAGGCATGCTGCACGCACAGTCAGCAGGCGCGTCACAGCAAACGTAAGCTGGCAGACTCTCAGAGAGAAGGACAATCGCCTCAAACATGTGTGCTGCTGCCCCCTTGTGAAGAGCGTCTTGTGCGGCATACGACCCAAAGCCAGCTGGAAAAGGATGGCAATCTTGAAACGGAGGCCCTGCTGCCCTAGTGGCAGCCTCAGCAAGGCAGCACGTCCCCTGCCTTGAGGATGCCTGGACACCTCTGCCACATCAAAGGATACCAATGAATGCAACAGCACACAACCACACCTGCACATAGTCGCCGGTGTTGAAGGCCTCCAGGTCAAACTCCCTGTCAGGCTTGGCAGCCCACAGGCGCAGGTTGATGGTGTTGTTGGTCTGGAAGCCTGGGATGGGGTTGTCATACGCCACAGCAGTGACCTGCAGGGGCAAGCACAGCTGTCAGCCACATAGCAGATTTCAAAGCGCCTGCAGCCCAGCACATAATTTGTGCTGCTGTGCAGGAGCGGTGGCAGCAGTCACATGCGGGGCCGCCAGCACTCTGGCCCTGCTGTTGTGCAGGAGCGGCAGCTTTATGCCTCCAGAGCAGCTGCGCCATGCCCCACATACCTGGAGCCCGATGCAAACGTCAACTCTCGATGAAAGGCAGCTGTGAGGCCTCCCATGACTACTACATGAAGGCTCAGCAACGCACCAGCAGACTCAGTGCTATCAATTGTGAGAGCTGGCTGGCACACTATTTCATGCTCAAGGGTGCCGCCTGAAGGCCGGACACGCTCAGTCTTGCTGAGGCTGTCCCAACAGTTTGCGCAAGGCAGCTGGAGAGTGTGCACCCGACAGCAGCCCAGTGGTCCACTTGGGGGAGAAGGCTGTGCCCCACAACACGAGTCCACATACTGCGCAGCTGTCAGGTGCGCTCACCGACTCCCCAGGGTTCCACTTGAAGACCTGGCGCCCGCCATCCTCGTGAACGGACACGTGCCCATAGAACTTGATGGTGTACCCCACATTGAGGCGCTCAATCTCCCAGGGGTTGCCGAAATTGAGCCAGTAGTCTGGCTGCTCATGCTGGAAGCCATCCTGGATGAGCTGCAGCCAAGCACACCAGATGGCATGAGGTCCTGCTGCACTCGTTTGCTGTGCCCCTGTACACGAGATTCAGCCTGGTGGGCAGAGTGGCATCCCAGGCGCTTCAATGTCCCAGCCTGTCGAGCAGGTTGCAGGCGTTGCTCCTGGCCATCAGGGCAGCACTGACACTCGTTCATACGGTGCGGCGAGCAGGCCCTGCATAGCCTTGCGCGCTGGCCCTGCAAATCCTGTGTGTGGCCTAGGCACCACCAATGACGTGGAAGCTAGCTGCCTGCCTCAGTCTGGCTGTCAAGACCAGGGTTGTATGTGTGTTCAGCCTGGCCACAATTGAGCCACAAGCTTGTGCTCACAGCAAGCTGCTGGTGCCTGCCTGGCAGCAACAGCCTGCGTCGCTGCATGATGAGCCGTCTAAGACCACACCCCCAGATTGGCATGATGCATGCTGTGGGTCAGCCCAAGCCCTGCAGGTGCGGCTGGCAGCAGCATCATGCCAGCGCCAGGCCCAGCTCCCAGCTCCCAGCCTGCTGCCACCAACTGACCTGCCGGAACATGCCGTACTGGTAGCGGATGCCGTAGCCCCAGGCAGGCAGGTTCAGGGTGGCCATGGAGTCCAGGAAGCAGGCAGCCAGGCGCCCCAGCCCGCCATTCCCCAGAGCAGCGTCCCTCTCCTGCACAGGTAGCAGCATCGTCAACGGGCCGCAGCTGGGAGCGCTCAGAATCAGTTGCAAGTGCGCGTCACGTCGCCTGCAAGGCATTTGGGCAGCAGCTACGTCTGCCCATCAGCGCCACAGCCAAAATGCCAGATAGGCAGCAGGGTCCTGCAGGTGTCACTGAGGCCAGTGGTTGTATTGTATTGCTCCCCCACGGCCGTCCAGGGGCCAACCTAGAAGCTGCTGGATTTGTGGCAGGGACCCGATCCGCAGCCCAACTCTTCATCCCCAACACTTACCTGGTCCACCAGGGTTTCCAGGTCGTACCCTAATTCTCGCACAGCCTCCGCATACTGCCCTTGGACCCCCAGGTTGTACAGCGCGTTGGTCAGGGAGCGCCCCATGAGGAACTCCATGGACATATAGTAAACCCTCTTGGGGTCTGCGTCCCTGCAGTGCATGTGCTTGCTGTCCCTTGCTGGCCTGACCTGTGCAGCGTCTCAGGCAGTCAGTGTGCTGGCGAGGTCCAAAGCAAGCTGAGTGCATGCATGGCAAGCAGCAATGCGTGTGCATCGGGTTATTGCTTGAGGCAGCCTGCAAGGGCAGCGTGGAAAATGTGCGCATTCCTAAGTTATGCTGTTGCTGTTCCATGCAAATCCATGTGCCCAAGTGCTGCTGGTGAACTTTCAGCTCATGAGGCACTCCCAGAGGCTCAGAGCTGTAGCTGAGCACACCTGCCACTGCATGGAGCGGCGGTGTGGCAACCCACTTGAAATGCTGCTGGGTGTCATTCCAGCTCTCAATAAGGCGGTCCCTCAGTGAGAGGGCTGTGGCTGAGTAGGCCTCCTGATTGTCAACCTTGTAGCGATTCCGTGCAAGTGTGTACTCCAGGTGATTCACGATGCTCTGCTCAATGCTGCGCTTGTCGTTTGTGAGGTAGGAGTCTGCAGGGCAGCAGGGAGGCGAAGTCGTGCAGCAGGCATGATGCTCTGCTCACACTGCGCCTGCTGTTCATCAGTGAGAAGTCTGCATGATACCAGGCAGCAGTGTGTTCAGATGGTTCAGTGCCATGCTGACAAGTGGCACCAGGTGGAAGGCACAGAGCTGCACTCCCTGCTCCCAGACTGATCAGCAGCATGATCGTCACCCTGCGGCGGCTGTGGACGGTCTTAGTATCGTACAACCTCCAGGGCAAAACACTGGTCACGCAGTCTCCATGCACTGCCCAGGTCCTTGTGCATGCAGACAATACAATGACAGCAGGTAGCTGCGCCCTTGCTCATGGGCCTGCACCGGCGCCCAAGCTGCTGACCCACACCCAGCATGCAGTACTGTGGTGTCCTGTCATGCCCACAGCTGGCCCCTGCAGGTTGATAGGTGTTGCAACCCAGAGCTGGTAACTGAAACCGTGCACTGGCAACCATGCTGCCTGCCCAAAGCTAATCCTTGCCCTGTAGCAATGCTGCAGCACCTCACCCATGAGCGTGTACAAGAAGTTCTTCTTGTCCTCAGCCAGGCTTGAGGCTGAGTAGCTCAGCTTGGGGCGCTTGCTGGCAAGGTTGTTGAAGGGGCCCTCCAGGACATTCTCCAGGCGCTCCTGCACGCTGGCTTCCTCGCCTGCAGGCAGGCAGTGGCACGTGGCAAGGCTGTGCTCATACTGTATAACATTGTTCTGGATGCCTGCAGGCTGCGCTCGTCGCCTGCAGCAGTGGAGGCCTGTTCTGTCAATGCCCTGTTTGCACAGAGGAGGCAGCCGCGGCGCTTGTAGTCTCCAGGCGCTTCTGCATGTTAGGCTCCTTTGGGCCATGGGGATGTGGCAAGACTGCGAGGCAAGGCTGTGCTCATAATAGGGACTCTTGCATGCCTGCAGGCTCCTTGCCTGCAGCAGGCAGGGGGGTCCGACATTCCATTGGTGAGGTCGCTGCTGCATCATGCACAGCCAGCTCCTGTTGGCAGGCTGTCCTCTTTTGCCTGCGACGGTCGCTGTCTCTGGATATGGGCAAAGCCAGAGGTTGCTTGCACCCTCTGTAGCGCGCTGCAGCCTCGCCACAATGCACAGGATGTCATGCTGCTTTCTGCTAAGCCGTGTCCAGGACAGAGAATCAGCAATCCTGCAGCTTGGCAGCAGCCTCTCGCAGCGGCCACCCATGCCACTTGACTCCTCTGCAAGGCCAGCACAGGGGTCTGCCTTCTGCCTCCTGAAGCAGCTGTCACCTGGCCGTCCCCTGCAGGATGCATCACCCCTGCACCTGACTCAGTCCTGCATCAGCGCCCTTTTGCACTTCGCAGCTGCCTGCCAGGTGCAGGACGAGTTGCCATTGCACACGACTTGATCTCCACGGAGGTGGATACACAAGCAAGGGCCCACGCCACCCTCTGCTTGAGCCCCGCCGCTCAGAGGGCCTGGGAGGGTACGTGTGGTGTACCTGACTCGATCTTCTTGCCACTGAGCTTCTGTACAAAGAATGTGTCCATCATGCTGCCATTGTCGTTGTCCACCTGAGCACGGCCAACCTCCAGGCCCAGTGCTGTCAGGGTGTCTGTCACAGCAGTCAGCAGACCTGCCCGGCTTGGTGCCTGCAGGGCATTCAGCCTGGATGATGTGGTCCCTCCTGGCAGCCACTCGAAGGTACAGGCAGCAGCACCAGTGCCCATCAACTGGCTGGGTGTAATGCACCTGAGTCTCGAAGATCGGACTGCACTGGAGCGACTGCTTTGAGGCATTGCAGCATTGCCTGTTGGGCAGCGGCTTGCCTGTAGCATGATTTTGGTATAATGCTTGTCTGTCTTGTTGTCAATCTGGACTGAGACATCCTTGCCAGCGCCCTTCTGCTTGGTGAGCTCCGCAATGGCCTGGACCTGCAATGTATCAGCGAGCAATTCAGCAGTGATTCTGCTGCTTGCCAGCAGCAGCAGACCTCGGCTGCCACCTCTGAGCTGCCCGGCCAGCTCTTGGATTGCTGATCGCCCTCACCTGCAGAGCACCTCTCCGACTCCTGCTCATGTGTCTGTCGCCAAGTCCTGCTTGTTGTGGCACAGATGGGCCACTGCGCCTCCTCTGGCAGGCCTGGGAGTGCAGTGGTGAGCCATGGCCTGCAGATGCGATGCCTGACTGTGGCTGCACCATCCTGGCAAATATCTAATCAACAGCAATGTGAATATGATGCTGCCATCGCCACGCCAGGCCGAGACTCACCTGGAAGGCAGGGGAGGCATCTTGAGCTGCCACCCAACAATGAGGCACCCAACATGAGGGGTCTGTAAGGGCCCACTACTTCGATGCCAATGGGTCCCGGCGGTCTCAGTGTGCTGGCCCTGGCCTAAGGAAGGGGTGGCTCTGAAACCATAAGCTTTGAAATCAAGCTCAGAATCTTGGCCCAGCAGAATGCCATTAGCCAGATATACAGGGAAGTTAGAAGCTTAGACAGATACAGTGTAATTAGTTTAAGGCAGTTCGTTTCTTCCTGACAGGCGTCCCTGAAAGAGTGTCATCTGTGCGGGCTGAAGCGGTGCTCCAGCTCCATGATGGAGACTGAGTCTCCCAGCTTCTCATCATACTCTGCCCAGTCCTCTGAGAGGTCCACATCCTCCCATCGCTGCCCGCTGGGACTTTCAACCAGGAAGCCATCCTGCAACATCAACAATGATACCTTTGATTGCTAGCATTGCAGGCGCTTGACTAGCATGGAAGATGTGCCATGAGCGCCAGCAGAGGTGGTCAACTGCATGATCTGGGTGCCTACCTCTGGATGCCAACCCGTGGGGTCCAGGCCCCGGCAGTCAAAGGCTATGATGGGCACAAAGGAGCCGCTGTCCTTGTCTGCATGGCACCAGGCTGTTTTGAGTGCAGGCCTGCCGAGCAGGCCATCTAGATGCAGGAGGCTGGCACCCACCAGTGTAGGCTCGTGTAACGTTTTTAATCTGGGTGACAGTCAGGTGAGCTGCGTGCTTGGCATCTTTCACCCATCTGCAAGCAACACAGAGACCATGTATAGGATCAGCTCGTAGGGTTCCCCTCAAGCTGGTGGGATGGACAATCAGAAGGTCTCACTTGAGCATGAAATGAGCTGTGCCCCTGCTGCCGGGCAAGTCCTGTTCCCGAGCAGAGGAGACTCTGACTCCTTGCCGACTGTCCTCCCCCGCGCTATTCTGGATCTGCACTGCAGTGCAGAGTGAGGCTGGCAGTGCGAGCCAGAGAGGCAAGCCCCACCAGGTGACGCACATCTATGCAGTACTCATGCCTGTCTGGCAGGCTGATCCTGGCAACATTCTCCAGGTTGGCTTTGATCTCCAGCAGAAAGACCTGCACCGATGCAGTACATGTCGAGTTGATCGATGGTCTTAGCACATCAACGGTGGGGCATGGCAGCTCACCACCATATTCAAGCGGTCAGGTAACCTCCTCCTAGGTAGGTCAAAATTTCGGACTCGGAATCCACCATCTGGTCTGGCTGTTATGATATTCCGCTGATTGGTGCAGCCATCTCAATGCGAGACCCAGTGCTGCTCAAGGGCGAGCCTGACATCGAATACCTGTCTGATCAGAGCAAGGGCCTGCTGCTGGCTCTTTCCAGCTCAATCTTCATTGGCTGCAGCTATGTGGTCAAGAAGAAAGGCCTCCGCCTGGCAGGCAGCTCAGGTCTTAGGGCAGGTGACAGCAGTCGGCCTCTATCTCCGTCCAGGGCCTGGGGGCAGACAACATTGAACAAGCAGCTCATTCCAATCATGTGTCTGCAGGAAATGGAGGTTACTCCTATGTGCTGCAGCCACTGTGGTGGGCAGGCATGCTGACCATGATAGTGGGCGAGGCTGCCAATTTTGCAGCCTATGCCTTCGCTCCTGCCATCCTGGTTACGCCTCTGGGAGCGCTCAGCATCATTGTCAGGTGAGAGGTCCACCCAGCATGTTGCTGAGCAATGCGCAGGCAAGCACTGCAATGCCTGCCACAGTGGAGATACGCTGCTGGCTGCCTGATCATCTGCTCATCCTGTATGCTCAGGACCCCCTGACCCTGTGCTGCAGTGCTGTGCTGGCACACCTGATGCTCAATGAGCGGCTGGGGCGGGCGGGCGTGCTGGGGTGCATCCTGTGCATCTCAGGCTCCACCACCATAGTGCTGCATGCTCCAGAGGAGCGGCCCATTTCCTCGCTGCTGGAGGTGTGGACATTGGCTCTGCAGCCAGGTCAGTTAGTCCAGGTAGCCACTTGAGCTCACATGTCACCACATTGAGCTGTTTTTGATGCATCAGCGCTGCGATCAAGGTGTGTGGCCAACACTTGAGCACTCGTATCAATCCTGAGCTAGCTTGCCAGCTCTGCCCTGTGCCAGGCAGCTCAGAGTATGCATTTACTGCTGCAGGCTTCCTGTTGTATGTTGTGCTGGCCATCGGTGTGGCCCTGGTGCTGATCATTCACACGGCCCCTCGCCATGGCACCAGCAATGTGCTGGTGTATGTAGCCATCTGCTCCCTGGTGGGCTCCCTGTCTGTCATGAGCTGCAAGGTGAGGCTCCCAGCTCTCTTTGCAGTGCCAGGCCCCTGATGGCCTTCCTACCTGTCAAGCAAACCAATCCTGTGCTGCTCAAGAGCCACCTGCAGCACACTGGTGCAGCACTTCCTGTCATGCTGCAGGCGCTTGGCATCGCCCTGAAGCTCACGGCAGAAGGCGACAACCAGTTTGTGTATCCACAATTGTACTTTTGCATACTGGTAAGTGCCCAGGTGGGGGGCTCAAGATGCGCCTTGATGCACTTCTGTGTCTGCCACTGATTGTGTTGACTGCATGGCTGCAGGTAGTTGCTGCTGCAGTTGTCACACAGATGAACTATCTCAACAAGGCGCTTGACTTGTTCAACACAGCCATTGTCAGCCCCATTTACTATGTGATGTTCACAGTGTTCACCATCTCTGCTTCAGTCATTTTGTTCCAGGTGAGAGGACGCTGTGTGACCTGAGTGGGGCCTGTTTTGTGCCATCATGTTGCTCAAAGATGCCAGCCCCTGGCACCATGCTAACATTGGCTCTCTTGCGACATTCAGCTTGATGGACCTTGCAGGAATGGCAGACTGTCACCCAGGTGGCAACTGAGCTCTGTGGGTTCATCACAATTGTGACAGGCACCTTCATGCTGCACGCTGCCAGGGACAGTGAAGGTCAGAAACCAGCGGCCACGAGCTCAGCAAAGGGCAACAGCTCATTGGCTGAGATCCAGATGCAGCATGTGGGCGAGCGCATGCCCCTCACTAACCCTGCTGCAGTTGGCTCAGTTGTCAGGGAACGCTTTTGAATAATGACTGCCTTTTAATTTGATTTCATGATTTGAAGTGCCACTGCATCGATGAACAACCTGCATGGATGCAGTACAGACAGAGCAAATACACGCCATAGAAGAGGAGGTCGTGAACAACATACAGCCTGGGAGTGATTCAAAGAATTGGCATACAGGTCAGAATTGGCATCAAGTATGACACCTGCTGCTCCGGAACAAGAGATTGTGGTCGTATCACATCCTGGAAAAAGCTGTGAGCGCTGTGGCAGCGTCAGCGCCACCATTTGCCTGGCAGACAGCACCTGCTACTGCTTCCAGCGGCTGCAGCCTGTCCTATCCTCTGCTGGTCCTCCTGCGCTGCCTCCCACTTGGCATCATGCTCTGCACACAGGAGGCATTGACCTGGCCTACCTCTGGCAAACATGCACAGGCAGGCACCTGGAATGGTGCTCTGCACCTATACTGACCCCAGCTGCCTGCAGCTGAGATGTACAAGCACGCATGGCTATCCAAGTGCCTTGCTGGTGGCACGCACCATAGGAGCGAAGCGCTTCCTTGAGGTCTCCATTGGCAGCATCCAGGTAAAACCTGCAGGTCGGCACGAGGATCATGAGTCTGACATTGCATATTGCCATGAAGGCCCTTATCACCTATACAGATGCCAAGCCTTGCTGCAGGGAAGCCCCAGTTGCTCACAGAGCTCCCACAAGACTGGGCAACCCAAGCTGCAACAGCACCTACCTGAAAGTGTCCTCGTCCACCTTCAGCCCCTTGGCCACCATGCTGGAGATTTTTGCTATGTCCGCAGCCGAGCTGGCAGGGGACTGCTGCGGGGGCCACCCCTCCTCTGCTTCAGCATCCCGCACAAGCACAAACTCCCGCCCCGAGTTGGTGTCAAACACAAAGCTGGCGCCCATGCCTTCCAGGGCTGCAGGCTCAGTCACTGCAGGGAAAGGCCTTAGGTGCAGCGTCAGAGGTGTGATCCTGGAAAATATAAAGCATTCGTGCAGGCGACGTCACACCAGGCGTATGGACACAAACAAGTCTACCAACGCAGGCAAAGCTGATGTGTCACAGAGCACATCGGGCACAAGGAGACCGCAGGCAGCAGGCAACCCATGCCAGGACAGGGACGCACCGGGGATGT
Organism: Asterochloris erici; assembly: GCA_019693375.1. Lineage (NCBI taxonomy): Eukaryota > Viridiplantae > Chlorophyta > Trebouxiophyceae > Trebouxiales > Trebouxiaceae > Asterochloris > Asterochloris erici. The sequence goes on from JAAMXJ010000437.1 coordinate 17,363, forward strand.
ACACAAGTGTCCGCGACAGCAGGCTGTGCTCGCTGAACAGATTGTTTGTCACGGTGATGGCGTGGGTGGACACACCGTGCCGCACCGCCACACTGCTGAGGGAGTCGCTCCGCCGCAGCTGATGCTGCCACACAAACTGCTGGAGGCCAGCTGACTGCACCAGGGAAGTGCAGGCAATCAGCAGAGAGCAGCAGTCCAGCGTCACTGTGTATTCTGGGTGTCTCTGCTCATGAGGCTGCCGGGGGAAACTCTGCTGGACCGCTCAAGCCAGCAGTCAGAGTTACATGCACCGAAGTCTCACCAGGAAGAAGTTTGCAGACCTTGGAGAGCCCTCCAAGCGACTGAGACGCCAGTACTGGACAAAGGCGTTGCGCCTAAAGGCAGGGTCGTCAACCCACAATCTGAAGTCCTTGCACACTGCGCGGCATCTGCATTGCAGGTCAGGGAGTGAGGGTGCTTGTCAGGGACATAGCACTTGAGAACTGGTTTTGCAGGATGATGGTGGAAGGTGGCACTTGCCTGGCCAGATCAGCAGTGGTGCAGGCTGACAGGATGCAGCCCCAGCAATGTGGGCCCAGCATATCCAGTGGTTCCTGGACCTGGCCCTTCTCCTGAATGGGCCTCTGTGCTTCTAGCTCTTCAAGGGCCATTATCTCCTTGAGCAGAAGCTCTCTGCTCATTCTATGAGCCAATTTCATTCAGCTGGTGAGTAGACGGCTGCCTGTGTACCTGATGTGAATATTTTGTCTTGCCTTGCTGGGTTGGCTTCAGAGTGAAACTTTAGTCACGTCCCAGGCAGCCACGATTACCGTAGAGCAACTTTTTGTGTACTCACACTGCATGGCTTGCCTGCATAAGCAACATCTAGCCTTACAGCGGTGCTGTACATCACTGCCAACAGGATGCCTTGACTTTGCCACAAGAGACTTTCCAGCAGCCTGTGGTTGAGGGTCACCATGGAGGACTGCCAGCCACCTGACCTGGAAGCAGACAGCACTGCTGGTGCAGAGCAGGGCCAGGCTGCAGATGCAGACTTGCGGCCTCTTACTGGGGCAGATGCTGCTCCTGAGGCTGAGCCCTCAGCCCAGGAGGTCACTCTCGAGTTGTCGGAGGACCTTTCATGTGCCATCTGCATGAGCCTCCTGCGGGACCCCTTTGTGACAGACTGCGGGCACACATTCTGCTACGGCTGCATCAGCAAGCACCTTCAGAGCAAGAACAGCTGCCCCAGCTGCGCATCCTACCTCACCAAGGACAAGATCCACCCCAACTTCCTGCTCCACAAGGTGGCCGCTTGCTTGCTTGCTCACATGACACTGAAGACTTCCTGAGGCATCAGTTTGTGCTGCATGGTTCATGCATGGCAACACCACCAATCAGGGCCCCACCGTGGCATGAGCTGTTACTTGGCAGGCTGTGACCTGCCGATGCATGCCGTGTGCACCCCACTCAGGTTCCCTGCTTGCAGGTCACACAGAAGGCTGCGTCAGCGCAGAAAGGTCCCCGGAACAGTCCCAGCCAGCGGCTGATGCATGTGGCCAGGAGCGAGCTGGGCTCGCTGACTCTGGCGGAGCTCAATGTTCTGCTGCACCTGCTGTGGGAGCGCAAGCAGACGCTGGAGCAGCAGGAAGCTGAGGGCAATCTTGAGCTGCTGCTGCGGTTCCTGCAGCACTCCAGGTGGGGCATCAGCCGAGATCCAGCAAGCTCACCCACAACTGCTTATCGTCGTATGTTGGTGCTGGGATCCTGCTGGCTTGCCCTTGAGCAAACACTGATGACAGCTGCTGCTGCAGTGCTTGCGGCGGTACAGGTAGCTGCAATACACATGCAGCCGCTGTGGCCCCTGCGTTCTGTTCATCTCATTACATAGCATCCCGAGGTGCTGCTTTGTCTTGGCTGTGGAGTACAGGTAGACAGGCCCCGACAGGGAAGCAGGGAAGCAAGCAATTGTTGTGGTCGTGTTTGTGTCGGGCCACGGCAAGCCCCAGAGATTGTGTGCTGGAGAGTGTGGCGGTTTGTGCACAGCCAACAGCGGCTGGGGCTGTGAAGCGTTTCCTGGCTTGGCGGCCAGGGCTGGCTGCAATTGCCGTCACGCTGCCTCAGGCACATTCAGTGATGCCTTGCCCTGTGGGGTGGGTGCCCTCTCCCTCCTGGGCCCAGCACTGACTGGGAACACCATGCACCCATCACCTCAGCTCTGCACTTGGGCCTTCTGTCCCTGCAGGCAGGGCCTTGCCTCTCTACCAAGCTGTGAACACAGCCTACAGGCAGGCAGGAAAAGGCGGGTGCCTGGCGGCAGGTGGAGCCTTTGCAGGCAGGAGGGATGCAAGGGGCAGTATGGCTGGCCATCCCACCCTACGTTGTATCCTTAAGGCAGGACAAAGGCAAAGCAAGTTGTGCAGCTGCTGTGCGCAGGTTGGACCGCTTCCAAACCCTGTCTGCCATTTTTTGCAGGCCAGAGAAGGTCAAAGCGTGTCTGTTGCACTCCTGGCTGTTGCTCTGCAGGGAGGCACGTCCGTGAGTCAGGCTTGCAGTCAGGGGACAAGCACCTGGCATGTGTTGGGCGTCTCTCGCTTGTGTGAGCCCTGACTGCTTGGCCCTTGCAGGCAGGAGAAGGCCAAGCGCCTGGCGCAACTGCAGGTGGAGCTAGATCTCCTGGAGTCTGACATCCGTCATGTGTCTGCCGAGCAGCCCCGCTCTGAGGGCTCGGGCGGGCACACCCACAGCCACACCCACAGCCTCGTAGAGGGGCCAGCACCTCAGGCCAACGGCTTTGCAGGGCCACCGGCCAATGGGCACAGCAGGGAGGTGCTGGCTGAGGCCTTTGGCTCGGTGCAGATGGTGGATGCAGATGACGGCGGCTGGGCAGGCATGTGCACTCTCCAGCCGCATCTTCGTCTGACATCTCGCTGGTTTGCTGCATCATCACTCCTGCTCTGGGACGCATGTCTCCCTGTGTCACTGGAGTCTCACACTTGTCTCTGGTGGATCTCCAGAGTGGAGGGTAGCGCTATATCTCTGGTGCATGACGATTTCATGCCATGGGCAGTGTTTGCCACTGGGGGCAGCAAGTGCTGTGCAGCTCCTGCTTCAGCCTTACTGACAGGGGGCTCGCTGTTGCCAAGCCCCAGCACAGCGCTGGGAGTGTCCTTGCTGACAGGCCCCTCACTGGTGCAGAGCTGCAGCCAGTGCCTGGTACGTCTCCTGCTCAGGCCCACTCCCCCCAGGAGGCTGATCAGGCGCAGCACATCCAACAGCAGGCGGTGGCCGCTCAGGCAGCCCACACCAGCCAGGCACACCTGAGCGCCAGCGGGAACGCCCCCCCATCCAGACGAAGTCACCGCTCTGTCACCATGCACAGCCTGCCTTTGCAGCCGTGGCCGAGCGTGCAGATGAGCCGCGCATTTCAGGTGAGCATCTTGGAAGTGTTTGTCAGCTGTTGGCTGCTCAGCTGTGCTGTTCTTGTACGCTGCATGGTTTGCCTGCAGTCCTTTTAAGGCAGCCAATGAAATGGCTGCAGGTGTGACATGGAGGGCATCATGAGGTCCAACTGGCACTAAGTAGCATGTGACCAACACTTGGCTGAAGGGCGGCTGCTGCAGGGCCCAGTCAGCATCCCTGCATCCTGCAGTCACGTCCCTGCAGAGGTGACCTCCCTGCTGTCTGCAGGACCAGCAGATTCCCGTGCAGCAGAGCACTGCAGGAGAGGGAGGGCCCAGTCGCGCCGCGCAGGGGCTTGTCACAGCCTCCTCTGGGGGCCCATCTGCGGCCACTGCAGTGCCTGCAGCCGGCCTGCGCCAGCCTGCAGACCAGGGCTGGCACGATCTGCAGCGCCAGGTGGGTTCAGGCTGCCATGACTGGCTCTGCAATGGACTCTTTGCATGGTGGCCTCTCAGTGTGCTGCCACCAGCAGTAACCACGGGGACCTGCTGAGGCCCTCAGTGGACTGCACTGGTTCACCCACTGGAATCTTGTCCAGAGCTCTTGCTGCTTCAGGAGGCTTGACAGCAGCTTCGTGCTGGCTGTGTGCTGCAGGCGTCTCAGGAGGCGGGAGTGAATGGGGTGCAGCCCGGCTCCCTGCCGCCCCTGCCCCTGCCCACCATGCTGTCCCCAGACAGCCACGTGCACATCCACCCGCGGCACATGGCCTTCCAGGCATTCCAGCAGCAGCAGCAGCAGCAGCTGCAGCGTCATGCTTTCTCGCGATCCTCAGGTGAAGCAAACGCCTCTCACAGAGAGGCCCAGCAGTATGGGTGCCTCACATGCATCCATCTGCTGCAGCCTTCTCTTGAGGGCTGCTTGCCTCCAACACATCCTGCCGAGCAGTTGGGTGTGATGTTTCCACGAATGTCCATACGCTGCGCAGGCCTCCTCATGTGGGCTGGTGCCTTGCCTGCTGAGTGCGTGAGGCAGTCCCTGGGTAATTCCATGGTGCAGTGCAGCATGCACATCAGAGGTGGCCCACACTGCTGCACCGTACAGCAAGAGTACCTTTCTTGCCAGCAGTAGGGGACATCAGCATGATGTTGATGGCTGCGTGCTGGTCAGGGCCATCACTGAGTGGGACGCATGGTCATGAATGCCTGTTGCAGCTCCGGGGGTAGCCTCACCTGGCAGGGGCGTCTCTGCATCAGGGATGATCTGTGTTTGCTGCTCACAGGCATGTCCCAGCTGTGCGCTGCTTCTGCCAGGGCCGCATTGTTGCCTGTGGCCGCTGCAGGCAGCACAGGAGAGACAGGCACCCGCTCTGGAGCAAGCCTGAGCGACTTGACCTACAGCGACGTCAGCCAGCCGGGCTCCGCTGGGAGCGAGCAGGCCTCCACGTGAGCGATGCCTTCAGTGTTGGCCCATCAACAGCTGCACTTGGCTGGCGTGTCAGGCCGCTGCCATCATCAGTTTTCTTGTTTGCCATGTCCGTTGAGGTCACATGGCGCGTTAAGAGGTGCCCCATGACCTCATCTTTTCACTGAAGTGGGTCATGGTGGCAGAGGCAACAGCCAGTGCTGTCCCAGGCAGTCTCAGAGTCATGCATGTCCGCTTAAACTGCCCTTTCGCTCATGTGACACAAGTTGTGCGCGCAGGGCCAAGCGGCGACGGGTGCTGTCTCAGATGGAGGACCTACAGCAGTGCTACCTGCGCCTGCGCTGCCAGCTGCCCCAGCAGCCAGGCACTGCAGAGGACGAGCCTGAGCTTGCCTCAGCCAGCACAGCTGTGGACGGCGACGCCCAGGCTCCCTCCCCTGGGCGCAAGCGCATGCGCGAGGAGGAGGCGAGCCTGGCCACCTGGGGTGGCAGGCCATCAGCTGAGGACCATGCTGCTGCTGCTGCTGCCACTGGGTCAGCGGCTTCCCCCTCTGACTGCCAGCAGGGCAACCCTCCTGGGCGCTCAGGTGTTGGCCAAGGACTCCCCAACAGCTCCCACCAAGAGAGGGGTGGCCAGCGCCCAGCGCATAGTGGCGACGTGGCAGCAGGCGGGGCGGCTGTTTCGGACCAGGGCCTTGCAGAGTTCTCGCGTGTGCTCTCGGTGTTCACCCAGTGCAGCCGCCTGAAGATGGTGGCTCAGCTGCCACGCGCTAGCTCTCGCCAGAGCAGCAGCATCCTGTCCAGCATTGAGTTTGATCGGGACAGTCAGGTGAGCCATGTTGTCTGACAGCGAGCCCTGCCGTGTACACAGTGCTGCTATCTCCTGCCCAGGCAGCAGAGTCCTGTGCGGTTTTGGGCTGAAACGTGACAGCCATGTGTGCTGTGACAAGCACGACATATTCATCAGCTGCCCTTGCTGTGCTGCTGTCCTGAGTGTCATGTCATGCTTGCCAGCTCCCGCCTGGGCGGCAGCATCCTGTTTGGCAAGCACGGCCAGGTGTCTGTGCTTGTAATTTCTGGCCATACCTCTCTGAATCACAGCTGCCATGTGCGGGCTGGAATGTTGAGTGGGGTCACCAGGCAGGGGCTTATGTGTTACCATGACCATAACCACCATTACTGCACCATTGCTGTTGTGTGCCACCCGTGCAATTAGCAGCTGCGAGCGCATCACGGTGCTTGTTTGTGATGAATTGCCTGTCTGACATGCCACCGCTGTGTACCAATGCCAGCATGTCCATGTTTGCTTCAACACTCTGGATCTACAGGTGTACGCAAGTCCAGGCTTGCCCACTTTTTGTTGCTGAGGTTATCAGGCTGAGATTATCAAGCAACGCTTCACCTCACCAGATGTTTGCAGTGCGAGCATCTACCAGCTGCTCTGAGCACTGGCCCCTGGAATGGTCTTTGCCGCCTGTATGCTGCAGGTGTCTGCCATTGCAGAGACCCCCAAGCTGATTCAGCACTGGCCCTTGGCACCCATCTGCCTGCCCACATGCTGCAGGTGTTTGCCACGGCAGGCGTGTCCAAGCGCATCAGCGTGTATGAGTACGCCAATGTGCTGCGCAACCCACACACTGAGACGCACTGCCCCGCGCTGGAGGTCAACACACGGTCGAAGCTGTCCTGCCTCTCATGGAACAAGTATGTGCAGAGCCACTTGGCCAGCAGTGACTACGAGGGCGTGGTCAATGTGTGGGACGTGGCCACCAGCCAGAGTGTGGCTGAGTATGAGGCCCACGAGAAACGCATCTGGAGCGTGGACTCGTGCCACACAGACCCCATGCTGCTGGTCACGGGGTCGGATGATGGCTGGGTCAAGGTGAGCAGCGAGGGGAATCATGGGTCTGATGGCACCTCTGGGTGACGGCCAGCTGGTGGGCGCCAAGGCGACATTTCCGCCGCTGCCCCACCAACCCGGCATCGATACCCCCTGCTCGATGGGCTGCAGCTTGCTTGCTGTCAACGAGTGCGTCGGCTTGTGTGCTCATCTTTTTAGGTGGCACCCCTGGCAGGCATTCATGTGGTTCAGCCTGGCATCAGGGATGCATGGTCAAGTCAAAGAAGTGGCTGTGCCACACTCTGGGAAGGCCTTGGCTGTCCAGGTTCGCAGTGCCACTCCAACCCACCAGGCTGCTGGATTGCATTGCCTCTGAGACACTGCTGTCTGAATAAGTTTTCTGCCTTCCAGCTGGCGTATGGTGTGCTGACGCATTGTCCTCCCCCTGTGAGCATGGCCGCTCCCTGCCTGCAGGTCTGGTCTACCAGCCAGCAGAACAGTGTTCTGGATATTGACATGAAGGCCAATGTGTGCTGCGTGAAGTACAACCCTGGGTGCAGCCACGAGATTGCAGTGGGCTCAGCAGACCACAACGTCCACCTGTATGACCTCCGCAAGGCGCGGGCACCCTTGCACGTGTTCGAGGGTGAGGCACCTGCACCCAGCAGCAATGCAGAAGGAGGCTGCTGAGTTGTCGTGTGGCTTATGACCTGCCCTGCAAGGGTTGCAAGGGCTGGGTCCGTCGCATCCCACTGGAATTTCTGTCTAGCTGACAGGCTCAAAGCGCTTTGTGATGTGGCCGGGGCTACCCTGCTTGTAGCAGTAAAGCTGAAGGCTGAATGTGCATTGTTGCTGGCCCTCCTCTGACTGCAGCCCTCAAACTTGAACATCCTTGGTGGATCTGCACTTATTCAGGATCAGGTGGAGTCATCTCAGGCAAATGCAGGTGCTGGCTCAGTGGCAACCAGGATCAGCGGCAGCAAGGCAGCCAGTGTGTGTGTAGACTTTTCAGCATCTGAATCTAAGGCTCTGACGCAGCAGTTCAAGGCTTCACAGCTGGTGCACACCCAGTCCTGTGAGGGCATCGCTGTGCCTGTGCAGGGCACCGCAAGGCTGTCTCCTATGTGCGCTACCTGTCAGCAGGGGAGCTGGTGTCGGCCTCCACGGACAGCACCCTGCGCATGTGGGATGTGCAGGCCCACCGCGACCTGCGCACCTTCAGCGGTCACATGAACGAGAAGAACTTTGTGGGGCTCAGCGTGGACGGCGACTTCACTGCCTGCGGCAGTGAGACCAATGAGGTACGGGGCCCTGCCATGGCTATTTGGTGTTATTGGTCTCTCGGTCTGTGAGCAGCTGCAAGACCAACCTAGTGGACTGCCTGCCGTGGCTGTCTGTGCATGTCACGAGAACGGTGTGAGTGGCCACATGGCCGCTTGTGGCAGCAAGGCTGACGAGGTGGGCAGAGGCTGAGTGTTCCATGCCGCAGCCTGTTGGGGCACGAGCAGCTTTGCCTGCCGGGCCCATTTGCAGCGCTGCCGGTCGGCCCTGCTCCAGGCATCACTCATTGCAGCCCGCCCGCAGCAGCAAATGTGGGCCTGCACGCTTCTCCCCAACTGTTTGCATGCTGATGTCCCCATGGACGTCTGAAGCTGCAGGTTCAGGCATGCCTCAAGGCCATGCGATGCTGTGCTCTGAAGCCAGTGTTCACAGGGAGCAACTGACTTGCTGCCTCTGCAGCTGGTGTCATGTGTACTGCAGGGCCATGTCCACACCCATGTGCTGCTGCCTTATCTGGTGCCAGCCTCACGTGTAGCAACAAGCTGGTGTGATGATGTGGAGACGCTGGCTTCCTCGAGAAGTGCTTCTGCTGCAGGTGTATGTGTACTACAAGGCCATGTCGAAGCCCATGTCGAGGCGCCTCTTCTCTCTCCCAGGGGAGCCTCCCCTGCCCAGCCAGCAGGATCCCCACCAATTTATCAGTGCTGTCTGTTGGAAACCGCGCTCGCAAGTGCTGCTCGCGGCCAACTCGCAGGGAACCATCAAAATCTTTCAGCTGACTTCATGATACCGACAGCAGGGGACCACCACAGCGCTTTAGGAATACACGCATTCACACCGTTCTGTCCCGCATCCTCGGCCAGGATGCTCAGGTCTAGCCCCCAGTGAATTTCTTCGCCCTATATATTGCTAGGGCTTGGTAACAGTTTGATTTCAGCAGCACCTTGCAGCCCCCCATCGACTTGATTTTGTTGACAGCACCTCCAGTGCCCCTCTCCTTGACAAGTGCAAATGCTTGACATGATTGCATCCATTGACTGATGACGTTGAGGCATGTTACTGAAGCTTATTCAGAACTGTATTCCTGAGGGTGTTAATTTGATTTGCCCACTTCGAAATATTGTCAAACTTATCGCGGCCTTCCTGGCGGTTTCCTATTTCCACCACCTGGTTCACCTGCAGACCAGGCTCACAATGCTGAGTCGAAGTGCAGCGCTGGGATAGGATTACTGTCAAGCCGGGGCACACCATACAGCTGAGCAGCACTGGGCCATGCTCAAGGCTAGTGCAAGGATCATTGTCTCCTGGGTCCACTCCAAAGCTTTCAGAGAATGCAGCTGCAGGCAAAGGGTCTTTCCATAAGGCATGCAGCGGTGCGATGCTCGAGTCCATCAGGGTCACACCTGGTCAATGTGCCCCTCAATCCGCTTGTCCAAAATGAGAGACACCAGCAGACGCTCCACATCAGCCTCTGGGATGTTAAGCTGCTTGGACATGAAGGGGATGCGAATGCGCGTGTAAGGCTGCACTACCTTCAACACCACCTGCACAGCAGCCCACCCATGTTCAGCATGGACAAGAACGGGATGAGGCTGCTTACATGTGCTGCTTGGCTGCGCCACCTGCCAATAGCGCCTGCACAGCTGCCCAGCCATGGTTGGCATTCCCCTATTGCATCATGAATGCAGGCAAACACAGAGGCAGACAGAGACCTGAGGGAGCTGGCCCAAAGCTGCTTGCGCATGCTGCTGGCTATGTCGCCTTCAGCATCAGCGGTGCAGCGGGGGTGTTGGCTTGCCAAATGCGGCATAGAGTTGCCAGCAGTGGGCACAATCAGGGTCAGCCGCCACAGCCACCAAGCGTGTGGCAATGTGCATCTTTGCCAAGTTCAAGCAGTGCCCCAGGACCGCCCTGATCAGGCTCAGCACACAAGGGCAGCGCACCGATGTCCGGATCTTGGTGAGGAGGTCCTCAATGTACTGTCGGATGAAAGTGTCGTCATAAATTGTGCGCCTGCACAGTAGGCCGGCTGTGAGGCCAAGCTTCTTGCTGCAATGCGCACAGATGTGGATGAGCGCTCACAGGGCATGTAGCTACCACAAAGGCATTGCCGCCAGTTTGGCAGTGTGCTCTTGGTTGTGGCTGCTGCAATCTGCGGCCACAGTGCCATCCAGAGCATGCAGGCTGGGCAGGCCTCACCTCCCAGCCATTGCTGGGTGCACGCATGCAGGGCCTGCCTGGCTGCAATCCCATGCAGGTCTGCAGGAGCAAAGAGGACCCACTTCCGCATGCCGGCACCTCACTTGCTTGTCCTGAAACGGTGCACCCATGTGGGGCCTGCATGGTCACAAAGTCTGCAGGGAGCGCTACCCCACATGCCAACATGCAGGGCCCACTTGTTTGTCCTGAGGATCTTCTCAAACTCCCGGATGTTGTTCTTCTGGTAGGCCTCCACCAGGTTGGTCATGGCCAGCACCTCATTGTCACTCTTGTAGGGCTTTGCTTCCTGCATAGCACATATGCTCGGTGCAGAGGTGCGCCCAATCAGGGGTTGTAAGGACAGCAGGCCTGTCGGATACCGCTTCCTCCAAAGCACAGCCATGCAATGCGCTGCTGCACAGGTCACAGCATCTCACTCCAAGGGAATTGCAGCCTTGATGCTGTAAGGCTGGGCTTCCTGAAGAGCACAGGAGAGGGTCATTGTGCTCACGAATGGCATTCTTGAGATGGGCAGCCCTCTTCTTGAAGGGCTCAGCACTCTGCAGAAAATGACCGGTGCATGACCCTCTGGTTGATGGCACATGCCTGTGTCAGTTCCAGTGGCAACAACCCTCCACGCGCACGCCAGTTGACCTCTGCAGAAGGGCACAGGTGTCAATCTTCAGATCAGCACCCAGGCAGCACATGTCTGAGGGGTCATGCGCCAGGCGCCCCCGGCCTGCCCCAAGTCCTGCTAACACGTTCAAGCACGGCAGCCTTGTGTACCACTGACCCAGAGCCATAACCCAAAATGCACTCCTCATCCACCTGCAAGCACCCTTGCAGCGTGGGCCATCAATCTGCACCTGCGCCCGGGCTGCCAGGCATGTGCCTGGCACGTGCCAGCCTGCACAGCAGCTTGGCATCGCTGCCTGCTCTTGGCTGAATGCATGCTGCTGGCTACCAGCAAGCTGCACAGCATTGCTGCCTTCAAGCTGGGACGCCAGCCTGGCCAGCTGCATGCATCTGGCCAAAGGCTGGCCCCACCCAAGTGCCATAGCGGTGCCCTGTCAGACTTCCCCCCACCCACCACAGAAGTGTCCCACCTGAGCGTCAAAGGGGTCCACATTGCTCTCCATAAGCATGTTGGCCAGGACCAGGTACTTGAGGCACTGAATGCGCCGCATCACCCCCGCCTCATCGTAACTCTTGAACGCCTGCAGCATGTGCCAAGTTCCAGGCTGAGCTGTCTGCAACCTGTACGGTGCAAGGGTTGAGCTGCAGCTCTTGATTTACCTGGTGTCAATTCACCCTGCTGACACCCCCAGCTCCAGTTGAAGAGTGGGGCAGCACTGGTGCCGCATCAGGATGCACGAGGTTGCACCGGGCACACCAGTGCTGCTCAAGGCATCCAGCAATTCCTTCCTGGCAGCAGGCTCACCTCACCCTGTGCAAGGCAGGACTGCTGTGCTAGCCTGCTTCACAGTCTGCAGGCACATCCTTGCCAGACCACTTCTTTCTTTATCAAAGCACTACAGCAGCAGGCATGCAACAAGACCTCAAGTGCATGCCACCTCAATGCAGGCAGCTAGCGGCCCAGTGCATGGGCAGCCTGCCCCTGTCATCTAGGATCCCACATCCCAACAGCAGCGAGTGACTGCCTTGCAGCTCCAGTCCTGGCTTCCTTGAGCCCACTTCAGGCTGCAGGTGCATGAACAGGCTGCGTCTCAGGCAATTGACTCCACCTCGAGTCGCGCGCTGCCTTGCTCCACTGGTGGTGTCCTGTGTCCCACTTCAGGCAGGAACTTGCACCCAAGCCTGTTTTGACTGTCGAATGAGCAGCGCAGCTGGTGGACCGCAGCTGGTGGAGACCACCCAAAGCACACAGCAGTGCATGTGCCACTCACACCTCTGCTGTACATGCGCTGGTGTTCAATGCCCGACAGCTGTAGGTTGCACCCCAAATCTCGGCGGTTGAAGCACCACAGCAGTTGGTTCGGACCAAGACACCCGCTGAAGGCACCTCAAAGAAGTCTGTGGCAGCCTCGCTCCAAAGGCGCTCGTGCATGTGCATCTTCCCCCCACACTCCCGGATGATCCCCATGATGCGTGGGTGGGGGATGGCGCTCTTGATCGTCAGAGCGCGCTGGTACAGCTCCTTCAGCTTCTTGGTGTTGCGCATCTCCGTGTACATCTGCATGCAAAGTGATTGCATATGCCTCAGCAGCACTGGTGCAGCTCTATCACCTAAGGCGCATCCATTTGTGTCTGTGCTTGTGTACCTGCATGCACTACTCTCTTCTCTGCTTGTGCAAGACTACATCTCCTGCATGTACATATTCTTGTGTGGCTCAGCTTATAGTGTCAGCTTCTCTGTGGGGACCCCCCTGGGCCTAGAAATCTGACCAACATCAGCTGCTGTCCTCCGCGGCTCAGGCCAGCACTTGGCGCTGGGCCAAAATTTTCCGACTTGGCCATCAGACAACATCATGGCCACTCTGGACACTTGCCAGAGATTGGAGCCAAGCATTTCCGCAGGCTACCAGCATCAGCTGCCAGTGCTGCAGACCTGCAGTCTGGGCCAGTATAATAAGCCTGCTGCCTCTGCTGCTTCAAATCCTCGTCTGGCACAGCCCAGTGCAGATGATGCACCTATATGGACTTCACCTGTATCTCAAGGGCATAGATCTCCAGCAGCTGGGTGCCCTTCGTCAGGTCATCCTGTCCGCCCTCTGTCGTGCACGACCTGTGGCAGGCACAGTGCAAATGCTGAGCCTAGTGCTGGTGCCATACACGTGCGCATGCACCCTGTGCCTGCTGAGCGCAGTGCTGATGCTGTCAAGCGTGCTCGTAACCTGCAGCAAGCATATCGAGGATGCTAATGAATGTGCCATGAACACGCATGAGCAGGGGGATACAGAGGTCCTGCCTGCCTGCCGAGAGGTGTGCCGGTCATGAAGCCGGTGTGTGGTTCGCTGTGGGTTCTTGTCGAAGGCTTGGAGGCAGGAGTGCACGAAGGGCGCTGACTGGCTGCTCAGGCAGCTTAGGGGCGTCCCCAAGACTTCTGGCATGTAACTTGAGAGAGCAGCAGACCTCGAGCGCATAGCACCTGCAAGCTTGCCAGCAGGCCATGCCTGGCAGCACCCAGTGTCATACCTATGTAGCAGAGATCAGTGAGCAACCAGATGGCACTAGCCCTTTCCCTCCCCACTGCCTGGCTGCCCAGGCTCAGGGCGCTTGCCCTGACCAGTGTCCAACCTGGCCAGGGGCCTGCACGCACCAGATGACCACACAGGATCTGACCTGTGCAGTTCCCGCAGGATGCGCTGCATGCGGGAGAACTCCTCTAGACGGAACCACAGCCCGCACAGCTTGAGCTGGGTCTTGAACCACAGGCGCTCGTTGTTGGCCTCCTGCAGCGCCTCCAGTGTGAGCTTGTAGAAATCCTGCACAATCAGTGTGGGGTGGTTGATGTTTGCTGCCTGCTCGGCAGTCTGACTGTTGTTCTGTTCCCCCTGCGGGCCTTCCAGTGTGAGCCCAGTTGCAGAGCATGGGATGACCGCAAGAGCAGGCCCTGCCTTTAAACACAGGGCCTGGTGAGGTGCTCACCTCTTGCAGCGCGTGAGCTGACCTGTCTTTGACAGCAGCAACAGCAGGCTGTGGCCCTGGAGATGACGCGGCCTGGCAGCCCCGTGCCGCCACCGGTCAGCAGCCATGCCCCCTGCACCTGCCCTCAGCCACATCAAGGCACAGCCAGCTGCCTTTATCATGCATGCATGCATGCTATCGATCATGGCCGCAATGACGCCCAAGTCCCAGCTTGCCTGCAGGAGCCCGACATCTGACGAGGTGGATACATGGTCCAGCAGGCTGTTGATCTTCTTCTCGCTCTGATTCCGCGTCACTGCCGTCTTGATGTAGCCCAGCATCTCCCTGCAGCGCCAGGCGGCATGTGCTGCATGCAGCACTGGTCTGCAATGCCGGGCAAGGCTGGCATCTGGGTGGCGTCAGGTGTGCAGGGGCTCACCTCACTTCCTTGCTGGGAACCTGCTCTGCACAGGTGTACCAGGGCCCATTCTTGCTGAGACAAGACGTCTGACTGGCAGCAGGTTGCTGATGAGGCCAGACAGCAGGTTGCCAAACATGGGAGCACATTGATTGAGGCAGCTATTGAGGCACCAGAAGGAGCCCACCTGTACGATGCCAACATCTTGTCTTTCTGATTCAGCCGGTAGTGCAGCTTGACCACCTGCTTGAGCGCCTTGAAGCCCCTGCAGGCATGCAGCCATGTCAGGCATGGTACCCATGCTGCGCTTGCACATCAGGCACACCCCGTACCCGCCTGAACTGTGCTGCGCGGCAATGGCCAGCCATGTCAAGCAGCCATTCGAAGCAGTAAAGCTGCAGGCCACCACAATAAATATAGCCTACCATTCGCCCTGGCCCTCCTCCATCTTCACCACCTCCTGGAAGCCCTTGAGTGCCTCCTGCGGATCGTCTGACCCTTCCAAGAGCCCTGCAGAATGAAATTGTAGCAAGGGCACGCAGAAGGCAGAGCCAGACATACCCGTCCCTCCTCCTCAAGGTCCCAGGAGAGAAACAGCTTGAATGTCACAGTGCTCGCCTTTGCTGTTATAGTACTGGTTCTCGATGTCAATGTCGTCCTCCTGAACCTCCTCATCCGAGTACTCAAAGCCATAGTCTGCAATGATGATTGCATGACTGACGCCCCTTGCTGTGTTTCAGAGACTTGATCAGACCAGTGCACATACCTTCCATGTCATCGTCAGACATATTGGATCTGAGCCCAGGGCACGTCTGATGAGGAGCAAAAAGGGACCAAGTTTGGCCGAAATCTGGCCGAAATCTGCGGCCTAGGCAGTCCTATGTGACACATCATACAAACCCATATCATGATGAAAGGGGCTGAGGTGGGGAGGAGTGAATGTATTCATTCACACATAGTGCAGGTACGTTTTGATATCAAGTCTGGCATTGCTGGCAAGTGTTTGTGCCAGACCATCTGAGATTTCACATCTGTAGGTGGGATCTGTCAGGAGGTCTCCAGAAACCTGCACAGCAACCGCCACTTGATCAGGCCTTTCTCACGAGTATGGCAGCATGTGCTCAGTGCATTGCCTGTTCATGTCTGAGGGAGGGGTTCACAGTCATCACCGTGTAGGCAGATAAGTCCAGGTAGCATGCAGCAGCTGCAGTCCATAGAAGTGAGGACAAGCCTGAGCTAAATAAGAGGCCTTGAGAGTCTCAATATGTTGACTGAAGGCACGGGCAAATTAGCTGGCACGTCTGCCTGTTGTGCACAGCGCTCAGCCTGATCTCACCTGAGAGAGGAGACGCAGAGAGATGAGGGAGCGCAGCAGCATGAAGACCTCTGCAGACTGCTGCTGCCTGGCCAGCACCGCAGGGTCCACGTCAGGGTCAGCCTCATTGCTCAGGATGTTCCAGAAGTTGGACAGTAGGCGCTCCAGGGGAAAGGTGGTGGGGCCCCGGGCCTGCATCTCGCGAGCCAACTCCACCTGCAGGCAGAGCAGCCATATCTCCCCAACTCACAATGTGCTGCTCAGTATAGGCAAGCACAATGAAGGCAACCATGTGTTGCGGGTGATTCCGGTGCGGCTCCACATGCTCAGGCAGGGTTGCTTCGTTTTTGGGCGGGCCCCCTTCTGGAGCATGCTGCAATGTCAAGGGCATGCCTGAAGTGCAGACTGCTCCGCCTGCAGGCAGAGAAGTCCCACATGTACTGGGGTGGTGGCTGTCCTGGCCCATGTCTTGCGCGCCTGCTTCCCTGACAGGCTGGGCAGCATCCTGAGACAGGGCCATACAGCAGTGTCCAGCTGCGCATGGCTGTGTGCCATCCACACCTGCCTGCAGACAGGCAAGCCCCTGCAATCTGAACCAACAAACATGTGGACTGGTGCATACCAGGGGCCTGTGCGCCTGCGCTGCCCAGCCAGAACTGGTGGCGGAACCTACAAGCTGTTGTCTGTCTTCCAGCAGAGCCCAAACCAGCACACCGCACACTCAACACAGGCTCCTGCAGCTGGCTGTGTGCGAGGAGCGCTATGGTGGTGGGCTGCACACCACTGCTTCCACAGCTCGCCAGGGCACCTGCCGTATGCTGACAGGCAACATGGGTGGGGCCAGCTGACAAACGCTTGAGCACACCTGCCTCTCAGTGCCCCAAAGTGGTTCATTACCGCTGCCTCCCCTTGCCCTTGTCAGAAAGGGGCTTGTTCACCATGAGCCTGTTCTGCGAGGCAGGGGCGAACCTGCTTGTCAGCTCCCAGGACATTTTTGCGCCGCTGCTTCCCCCTGCCCCTGTCAAAGAGGCGCTTGTCCACCGTGTGCTTGTTCCGTGAGGCAAAGTAGGCCGCCAGCAGCAGAATCTTGCTGTTGAAGGGCAGCTCAAAGTCCAGGCCGCCCTTGCTGCTGCTGGGGCCTGCCTCAGCTCTGCAGGCACGGCGAGCTGCCTGTCAGCCGGCCGCCAGGGTGGATCGCCGCGCAGGTGCGCTGTCTTGGACAGGCACACCTGCACCGGAAGCTTCATGTGGAGGGCCATGCAGGCAGGCCGAGCGTGGCCAAGCTTGCAAGATGCAGGGGACATGCTGCGCCTGGAAGCTTGTCCTGTGCTGTTCTGGAGCACTTTGCAGTGCATCCCATGAGAGGCTGCTGTGTGGGCTGCTGCCATGCAAGCTTGATGTACTTGAGGCTACTGAAGGGGCCTGCTGCATGCCCACCCGCTGGACTCCCTCCGCTCTGATGCTGCAGAGGCAGAGGATTTGTGCCCTGCTGCATTTGCAGCCCCCTGTGCTGTCGGCGCTGACCTGCTGATGCCCTGCATACTGGCTGCGTTGCCTGCTGCAAAGCGCTTTGTCAGGACCTGCACACACAGGGTGTCAACTTGCTGAGGTGGGCAGCTAAGCAGGCTGCCTGATCACTCAGTGGCAGCTCTGGACTGGTGTGGTGGGAGCGGTGCTGCCAGCGCAGCCCGTGCAGGATACATTGTTGCAAGAGCTCCGCTGCGGAGCAGAGCAGCTGGGTGCATGACTTGCCTGAACATGGGACTTAGCTTCAGTGTACAAGTGCTGAGCTGCCCCCCTGTCCGTCACCTGCACCCTGCCCTCACGCACAGGCTGCAAGTAGACCGGGAGCAGCTGCTGCATGATGGCCTGCATGGAGTCGCATTTAGAGGTGAGATCCCAGGACATTGACGACCTGTCAAGACGCGCGCCAGCAGGCACTCAAAAGGGCCAGCAGGCACAGCGAGCAACCCAGGGGACTGCCCTTGGGAGGCGGCACACTGGCTGCTCAGGGCAGGCATCTCGGTTGGTGCCAGCCATAGATCTGGCTCTGTCATGCAAACAGCTGTCATCATGTGGTGGTTGGGGCAGTTGAAGAGCTCAGGTCTAGCCCCACCTGGAGGTCCTCTAGCCTCCTTGACACTCGTGCGAACATGGGCACATATGTGAACAGGAATTTCGCGTACACCTGGGGCGCCACATCTGCGGGGCCCTGCACCGCCAGAATCTGCAGGCAGGACTCAGCAGTCATCATCAGGGTTGATGTCTCTACTGTTATTTACTTCAGCTTCCCGCCCAAACCTTGATCAGGCCAGGCCCTGAATGCAGGTGAGGTGGCAGCTATTGGGCCTGGGAGTACTGTGCTGCTGCTGGGCAACTTGGAAGGTGTGGCAACCTGGCCAGGCGCATCTCCCTGGCCCTCCAGATGCATTTCAGCCAACCCTGCATGCGCACACCTTCACCCAGCAGGGCTGCCCTGATCGGTCTCTAAAGGGTGCATGAGGATTGGCAATCAGTCAAAGTCTGCATACCTTGACAAGAGCATCTTCTGCGTATGTTGAGAAGAACAGCTGCACAGGACGCACTGTCCTGAGGGTGTCGTGCTCAAAACCGCCAGCCCCCCAGGCCACACAGCTGATCAGAACCACAGAGATGGCAGCACCTGCAACAGCGCTGCGATGGTGTCATCTGAGATCTCCCACCAGCTTATGAATGGATGCTAGGCGTGGGCCAGAGGCCACTGCCTGCCACTTTTCCCGCCATGCCTGCATGCAGAGGGCCACTGCAGACACCGATTCTGACCCTAGTAACAACACCTCAACACAGACACGGCTCCCTCCACCTGCTGCATCAGAGTGTCGGCCAGCTAGACGCTGCCTTGGGCGCGGCAGGGCCTGCTGGACAGCGTGCACCAGTGACCAAGCTGAAGGTGTGGCACAACAAGCTGCAGACACAACCCAATCACCTGTGAGCTCCTGAGCCTTCAGAATGGCAGCCAGCAAGTCTGACATCGGCATGCGCTGCACATTGTCCAGGACGATGACCTTGGCTGGCCCTCCTGGCGGCGCCACTTCTGGCAGCTGCAACAGGAACTCAGCTGCCGCATCGCATCTGCAGTCCCCGCAGTACCCAGCCTCTGCTTTGCGCTTCTTCCCCTGCACAGCACACCTGGGGCAGGTGCACAGCGTAGCATGGCATGCCTGCAAGCAGGACCTGGCCGCTGCATGCTGCACCCCCTCTGCAGGTGAGATGGTGCAGCAGTGCGTGGCAGATGGGCCCCAGCGCACCTTGAGCTGGTTCAGGATGGACTGCAGGAGGGGCCGCGGCTTGGTGGTCTCGACCAGGTTGAAGTATGCGTGCTGCAGGCCAAGCTGCTGCAGCACGTCTCTGCACATGTGCAGAGCTGGGTCAGTGCTCAGTGCAGAGCAGGGCCTACCACATTGCCTTTCGATGGCTGCACCTGGTGATGCATGTCTTGCCAGTGGAAGGGGACCCATAGACGAGGAGTGGTGGCGCAGGCCCCTGCTGCCCAAGATAGGCCAGCAGGGACAGGACCTCTTGCTCCCTGCCGGGCCAGCTGTGCAGCAGGCGATCTGTTGCAGCCACGAGCCGGCTTAAAGGCAGATTCTGCCGAGCCGCAGCTGAGGAGGCCATTCCACTGAGCTGAAAATCCAGCTGACCAAGTCAAAGTAGCACGGTCAAAGCCAGTTTCCTGGATCTGGAGCCACAATTCAAGACACCAGCCTTATTATATGCTATATAAGCAATACTCCTGGGAAATGTGGATGCCCTCAAGGGCAAGATGCACACACTGTCTATGAAGTTCACGATGGAGGCCACTTCGCTGTAGGAGGTCAAGCATGGGGACAGGTCCTGTCGCAATGTCAAAACTGTACAGGTTGACTACAGCACCTCTGTCATCAGTAAATCAGTGCAAAATCAGCTCTGGCGTGCATTCTGCAGATACTTTCCCACAAGTAGTGAATGGCTAAGCTGCTAAAGACCGTAAGCGCCAGGCCAGGATGGTCGCATGGGCTGCTGACTCACCTGCATCGGCCTGCAGGTGGGGTAGATGTGTCAGAAGGCAGGCAGGAGGCAATTTGCAGCGCATATGTGGAGCTACGGAGGCAGCTGGGGATCAAAGGGTTTTAAGGCAGTACGTCACTCACCATCCATGGCCCACGGATGGCATCATGCCATCAGCTGCGCCAGGCAACTGGGTTGGCAAGCCATAACCAGCCATGCCTGCCATGGCATGGCTTTGCCCATAACCACTATGAAGCATTTGCAGATGCGCCCCATTCTGCTGGGCATAAGCATCTGCAGCCACAGACAGCAGGTCTCAGCCGGCAAGGCATGCAGCTATTGCGAAATGCTTGGCTGGCCCCTCAATGACACCAGAACTGATCCCAGCAGGCACAGCAGCTTTGAGTGGTAGGCCCTCTGCTGTGCCTGCAGAGCAGCGTCCTGTCACTTGTCAGGCAGCCCTCGGGGCGGGGCTGGACGGCACTTTCCCCTGAGCAAAAGATGTACCTGCAGACTGCATGTGCTGCTTTTGCCGCCACCCGGGCATGACGGGTTTCAAGAGACAGACTTTGTTGATGGTGCACCCTGCAGTAGAGTGTGCTACAATGTGTCTGGCAGAGGGCCTGTCCGTCTCACCTCCAAGCAGAGCCAGGTGAGGGCACCCACCTCCGAAACCATAAGGCTGCCGCTGGTGCTGCTGGCGCTCCTGGTCCCACTTCTGCTGCTCCTGCTGCAATTGGCGGGCCTTCTTCTCCCGCTCCCGCTCCCGCTGCAGACGCGCCTTCTCCCGCTGCTGGTGCTGGCGCTGCTGCTGCACCCACTCCTCCTATGCACAGCAGCAGGGAGGATAGGAGCGTATGCAACACTGAACTGAAGCACGCCAGGCAGCTTAGGACCCCTGGCCTTGCTGCACCAAATGGACCCTCAGTGTTAAGCAACATCCTTTACTGTCCAGAAAGATGCCGACATGCAGCACAGCCTGTCAAAGGCAGCCTCAGCAAGTAGGAGCATGCAAGCAGGCGGTGCTTGACCCTGCTGCCACTTGTCAATCCCCCACCTCTGCACCAGGCATCGCAGCCTTCTACATTGATCACCCGCCTGACACCAGTTGTCTGCCTGGCACGCGACCCACCTCTGCGTCAGACAGCGCTCAAAGCCACCTGGCACAGACCGTCCACTTTGCAGGCAACCCACCTCTGCATCAGGCAGCATTTGAAGCCGCCGAACACCAGTCATCCACCTCTCAGGCAACTCACCTCTGCAGAAAGCAGCATTTGAAGCCGCGCGACTATCTCACAGGCAACTCACGTCTGCATGAAGCAGCGCTCGAAGCCGCCTGACAGCAGCTGTCCGCCGCACAGGCAACTCACCTCGGCATCAGGCTCATTCTCGTCCGACTCCTCATAATCGCTGTCCCCATGGACAGGCATGTCATTGGCGTCTAGCCAGGCCACCTCCTGCTTCCTGATCATGTCTGCCAGGTTCACCTCCTCCTCCTCCCCTGCAACATCAACAGTGCCGGCGTTGCAAAGAAGCTGCAGCAGGAGTAGTCAGCGGTTGGAGCCTACAGCATGAAGCCAAGGATGCAGGAGCGCACGTGCACCCATCTTCCTCCCTGCAACACCAGCAGTGTGGACTTTCATGAGCAACAACAAGTGGCGTCTCCTGTCCCAACATTACCACAGCACAAAGCCGTCAGTGCCACATGCAGCTCAGCAGGCAGGAGGATCTGAGATTCACAGGCAGGCTGAGTCTGTCGACAAAGCCGCCCTCAGCAAGAGGTGCTCACAGCAGGAGCCCAAGCTCAAGCGTAGAGCCATTGTTAGCATCTGACTCCCCAGACCCTGCTGGTGGCTGGGCTGAGAGCCTCTGGGAGCTGCTGATGACTGCCAGAGGCATCCCACAGCTTCCCTCGGCATTCCCCAAGATACAGCAAGGCGTTGGTGTCGGAAGGGCACCAATAAGAGCTGTGACACAGCACTGCACCGCAACCTGCTGCAGCAAAATTCCAAACCCAACAAGAAGAGCAGGCAGGCCTCTACAGAACCAGCTGCGCAGCTGCAGCAGAGCGCAGCACTGCGCCAAAGACTTGCATGGTTGCAGAGCTTGGCAAGATCTGATGTCTCTGCTCGCACCTGTCTCGTACAGGAGCAGCGCCAAATTGGTCCTGGTGTTGATGTCTGTGATCTGCCCAGGCCACCACCGCTTGTCCTCCGGCCAGAAGAGCTGCAGCCACTTCTGCTTTAGGGCAGGCTTCATGTCTGCCAGCCTCAGCAGCATGTCCTTTGGCGGCTTTTTGGACCACGCATTGTGGTCCTTGGAGCTCTGCTGGGTCACTTTCTCATGCGCCTGCAACAAGCAGTGGCAGTGCTGCTGCTTGGGCTTCTGAATCGCATGCACTGAAGACATGCTGCTCTGGGAGGCAGCAGCATGGCAGACCAGCTGCTTGTGCAGGCAGCACCGTCTGAGGCGGCTTGGATGCCACAGTGAGGACAGCAGTACCCACAGGGAACAGGCAGCCAGCGGTGCTTGCAGGCGTAAACTGTCATGCCACTGCAACTGGCTGGCATGCCCTCTGCCATCCCACATGCCATGCTGGATGGCTGCGCAAGGTCTGATTGATGTCTATGTAGGCGGAGTGGAACACAGAGTCCACACCTGCTGAAACTTGGCGTGCACGCCAGGGTCAAGCCCCCCTGAGCCTGAGCTCTTGGACTTGGCCTTGCTGCCAGACCTGGACACCTTGCTCTTGCTCTGCGCTTCAGGCTTGACTGCTGGCGGCTGTTGGGGCTGCGCCGTCTGCTGCTGGCCGGGTGGGCGCTGCTCAGAGTCGTGTCGCACTGTCTGCAGGCAGCAGAAGATGCTCTTGGTCTCTGCGCCGCTCAGGGGTGTGCTGCACCTTCTGAAGTCAGCAGCAGACAGTATCAGGCTCCTTGCTGCTCAGAGCTGCACTGCTCCAGCTGCAGATAGCAGCAGGCAGTGCTCGCCTCTACGCTGCTCAGATTGCACCGCACAAACCACAGGCATCCGCAGGCAGTGTCAGGCTCTACGCCATGCCGTAGAAGCCATCACTCGTTTTAAGCTGGCATCATCCTCAACACAGCGGCTACCTGCAAGCTTTGACTGCTGCCTCGGTGCACGTGCAGCAGCCAAGACCCAAGACCCACCTCCTGTGCTCCACCTGCCTGTTGCTGCTGCCTTATCTGAGCAGCCACCTGCTGCATCTGCTGCTGCCCAGCGGCCTGGATCTGCTGGCGCTGCAGCTGGCGTGCAGCCATCCTCTGGCTCGCCTGGACCGCCTGCTGTTCCAGAACGTTGTAGTCCACAACAAGCTGCAGCAGAGGAGGGACGTGGGCACACAGGCAGGGACGTGGGCTTGTTCATCCCGCACTTGAAGGGTGCGCAGGTCGCCAAACCCACAGCTCAGAGCGCCCTTTGCCACACATGCAGCTGGGGCTGTGCCTCAGCTCTACAGAGCACCCCGTTTCAGGCATGCAGCTTGGGCATGCTACAGGCGGCAGATGCTTACCCGCTCTATGCCTGTGAGGTCCACCTGAAAGCCTGCTGGCGCTGAATAGTCCAGCCCTGCAGCTGCTGCCAGCCTGGCTGCTGTGAGGACAGCCTTCTCCGCCGCCCTGGTGGCCGTCTGGACAGTCCGCAAAGCATTATCCTTCACCCCAGGATCTGCAGTGGGGAGCACCTCAGACAGCAGCTACAGTGTTGATGAAGTGTGTCAGAGTCTGAGCAGTCAGAGGTGACCAATAGCTGGGGGCTGCGGCAGCTGCCGCCGCAGTCAGGACAATAGCTGCTTGCAGCTGGGCTCTCTCGTCAGCGCCTGCAAGTTCGCCCCCCACTGGATCGGGTTTGTCACCCTGTGCTTGTCTACCACCCAGACAGGTGGCCCACAACGGAGACTTCGCAGAAAGCCCAAGAGAATTGCTCAGCTGAGTGGGCTGCATCAAGGCCGTGGCAAAGGGGCTTTGCAGCAAGCCCAGATCTGTGGTCTGCAGACATTTTGTTGCCCACCTGCAGTGCCATCAGGCTTGATGGCTGGCTGTGCTACGGGCATCTGCAGCAAGCATAGCATTGCTTAGCATGCAGAGCTGGGCCAGAGAGACCAGCAAAGAAACACGGCATGCAGAGGGACTAATACAGCAAGCCGTGCAACCACACAAGCGTCTGCATGTATTGACCTGCACCTCTCCTGCCTGTGGGGTGCGGTCCTGATTACCCCACAAGTGCCACAGCTGTAGAGCAGCCTGGCTTGGGCCCTGCGGGGAGTGAGCCTCTGCCCGGGTCTGCTGCTGCTGGGAGGGTTGCTGTTGCTGGGGCTGCTGCTGTGGCGCCGGCTGTTGTGATTGTTGTTGCCTCATGAGAGATGCCTGCTGTTGCTGTTGAGACTGAGCCTGCGAGTTGAACGCCTGCTGCTGTTGAGCCTGTTTCAACTGCTGTTGGTGCTGCTGTTGGTGGGCCATGGCCATCTGTGCTCCATATGTACAACTGCACACTGCTTGCCTGCAAACATTGAAACATCGTCCTTGCTCAGGTACCCCACAGAGCCTGCATATCCAAACAAATTACCTGGTGTATGGGCAGTCCTGGTGCAGAGCGCCCTGGTACTGAATTCCCAGCTGTTGCATGGCAATCTCAGGGAGAAGTTATGGGGCGTGGGCAGTCTGAAGTAGGCGCTGAAAGTCAGGGTGGGTTGCCAGCTGGGATCGCAATGAAGCGCAACTTTTCCTTCTGGTGTGATTTGGTTTTGCCCTGGGCCAGCCGAATGCTCAAGGATCCATGGGCATGGATCCTGGCATGCCTGGAGTGCAGCCTGAGTCACATGCTGGCTGCTACAAGTTTGTTTTCATTCCTGCAGACACGTGAGCTCAGATCATGAGTGCATGATGGCATGCACTACCAAGGCATGCCACCCAGCTTGCCTGTGTGCCAGATCATGCTCACAAGGACACTTTGCTTGTTCAGGTCAGAGCCATTGCAGGAGCTGGAGCAGAGCTTTACCAATGGGGATGACAGCAGAGTGGACAGCGAGCTGCAGTCCCTGATCAACACCATCAAGGTGGGGCCAGTCGACAGTTGCCAGATCATTCTCATAGTGGGACCAGCCATGTTGGGTGATCTGTCAAGCCATCAGCTGCAGATCACTCCTGCAGCCAGCTGCCTTTGTCCGCAGGCCCACTTTGCAGCCAGTAAAGGCCCAAAGACTGCCCAGCAGAAGGAGGCGCAGCGGCAACAGTTCCTGCGCAACATGGGGGCTGCCGACACCAGCGACCCCAAAGTAGCAGCCTCCATCAAAGCTGCAATGGAGGCAGCCAATGACCTAAACATGGTGGGCTGCTGCCTCTGGGGCAGCTGTCTGCCAGCGTTTTTACCTTGACAGTTGCCAGACTCCTTACCTGCCAAGCCCCCAAACTAAGTGCTGCATGCCGGTCGTGGGGCATCCATCTGGAGGTCTGGCCTGGCAGCACAGCATTGCAGTACGATGCAGTACATTGTGCAGTTCTCCCCAAATCTCAGCGCCCTGCAGCTGATGGGCAGCTGGCATGCACCTTCATGGCTCACATGCCTGTGCTCTGTTTTGTATAGGCATTCCCGCACAGCACATACCTTTCAAGGCATCCTGTAGCTCATTGGACGCTGGTCATGGCAGAAAGCATTTGTAACCCAAAGAGGATCTGATGTGTTGCTGCCGGCAGCACTGTTCAGAGCAGACCCGGCATCTGATGCGGCCTTCCATGACAGGAGGCAGGCGCTGTGGGTGTTGGGAGGGCCAGCTCATCATGACTCTCGTGGCTTGTTGCAGGTGGAGAATGTTGCGTTGCTGGCCAACGCCAAGGATACAGGCTTTGTGGGGGTCAACCTGTACTGTGATGATGAGGCCGGCATCATGGGCGCCCAGGACAATCTGCGTGCATCAGACATTGCCAACTGCTGCGGCAAGCCTCTGCAGGTTGGTGGTGCCGGGCTGGCCCGCAGCCCGTGCTGCACCTTGTGGCACCACTCTCTTGCCAAGCAGGCTGCTTGCCTGTGTGACACCATGCCTGCACGCTGCTTGCTGAGGCTGGGCAGCGCAACCGCTTCTTTTGCTGGGGCAGGCATGTTGCTTGCTGTCTGATGTCTGCAGAATCACAACCCGTGACCTGCAAGATGGCCAAGCACAGCACCCAACCACACATGTTACAGCCTGCAGGTGAAGGGCGATGCTTTCCTGGCTCGTGTGTTTGACGACGGCGAGGACTTCAAGCGGATAGACTTCCGGCTGCCTGAGGTCAGCAGCTCAGCGCAGTGGGTCAAGGTGAGACACCAGCTGCCCCCTGCACACATAGCTCTGCGATCTGCCAGCTGCCCCAGGTGAGCAGCTCAGCACAGCAGGAGAAAGTGAAGCAGCGGCTGTCACACAGCTGCCTCCTGCCAAGTGCCCTGAATTCAGCAGCTCAGCGGAGTGGATCAAGGCAAGGCGGCATTTGGTCACTGCACAGAGAGAGACCTGCCATCGTCCCAGCCAGGTCGTGCCTCCCATGCAAACCAGGAATGCCAAGTAGAAGTACTGCATTGCGTCTGCCTCATGTCTGCTCACGTGCCTTGCCTGTCCTGAAAGCTTCACTGCAGTGTCTGACCCCACTGGGAGCCACGTTGATCACCGAATTGTTGTTCCCAGCAGAGTGTCGTCAGTGATTACAGTGGCAGCTGGTGCCACCAAGCAGCTCACACGCATACGGCAGTGGCAGGTGGTGCCCCACTGCAGCAATCTCTGTGCTGCAGGACGCAGCAACCCAGAACAGGCGGAAACGCGAGACTGGAAACCCAGACAACATCGGAGCGCGCCTGCAGAGCAAGGCCCCAGTGCAGGGCAAGCTGCCTGGCAGCAGCACCGGCGGTGCGTTGGCGGCCGCTGGATCCGGCGGCAGGGCCAATGGACTGGCTTTGCCTACTGCAGTGAAGCCTGAGGATGAGGCGAAGGAGCAGGGCAATGCAGCGCTGAAGCAGGGAGATTATGATAAGGTAGTGCCTATGCTGTGCCTGCCAACACCTTTGGATGCGTTCATGTTGGAGGGGCAGTCAGGGAGGAGCCCTGATCCGCAGCTCAGAACTGGGCAGGCTGGTCCTGTGTCTGCTCAGAGCTGCTGCAGCGAACCTCAAGCATGAGCAAAGAAGCAGGGCAATGCAGTGCTTAGTTGGGTGGAATTGTGGTACACCTGCCATACACCGCCGCAGATGTGCAGGGCCTGCAGCCAGGCAGGACGGATTCACTGCAGCTGCCAAATTCTGCTGCAGAACTGCAGGTCCTGCAGACTTTCCGGTCAAGCAGGGCTGACTGTGTCGTTGCTCTCAAAGTCCTGCAAAATCAATGCATGCCGCCCCTGACAATCGTACGCTGAGTAGTCCTTAGTGCCGCTGCTGCAGTGCATGTGCCTGCAAAGCCTTAATCATTGCACTGTGTGGTTCCATCACGTGCTGCTGCTGCAGCATTTCTGAGGCTCTACATAGTTTTCCTCTGCATCAGCAGGCCCTGACGCTGACCACAAGACCTGCAGGCAGTGCAGTTTTGTAACCCTGAAGGCTCTGATGCCGAAGCACAGAAACCAAGCTTTGCTGCAGACCTCCAGTGTACGCTGCATGCCCCCTACAGGCGGTACTGATGTACAGCAAGGCGCTCGAGCACAACTGCCGGCTGGCAGCAGCCTACAACAACAGGGCGCTTGCACATCTCAAGCTAAGCAACTTGGCAGACGCCGAGGCAGACTGTGACTATGTACTCATGCTGGAGCCTAAAAACGTAAAGGCCCTGCTTCGCAGAGGCTCTGCGAGGTGAGCTGATCTCATAGGATGGCATGTAGTTGGCTTCCTTGCTGCAAGCAGCAGTCAAATTGCTGTAGTTGTGCTTGCAGGGAGGCTCAGGGAAAGGTGCAGGAAGCAGTTGCTGATTTTGAGCAGGTCAGAGTGCTGGAGCCAACAAATAAAGATGCTCAAAACAAGCTGAGGCATGCTAGGAAGTTGCTGAACGAGAAAAGTGAAGCAAGTTAGGTTTTCAGCTCCTTCAAGCTTGCCGTTATGCATGACGACCTTGCACACATGAATTGATGAATATCCTGCTGCCAGTCACTGAAAGTCAAGGCCCTACTGCACTTTTCATGAGCGACCGCCTGGATGCTGGGTGCACAGCCACAGAACAGACGACGCCAGCGGAACAATGAGGCTGAGCTGGACTTAGACATTGCTGGCATGCACAGCAACAAGCTGTAAGGGTCAGATGCTCAAAGCGCTGATTGGTAGCACTGTCAACTAAGGCCAGTCAGCACCTGCAAGCATTTACAGGGCCAGGCCAAAGACTGTCGTAATACAGTACATTGTCTTGTTCTCCCAGCGCACTGTGCGACTGCCATCGGTGGCATTGTCCCAATAGCAGGAGGCAGCTGTGTGCAGGCCAGCGCCTGCAGGACAGGCAATGGGCTGTTGGCATGGCAACATGCTGCACGCTTAGATGTTGCATGTGTGGTAGGCTCACCGTTCTTCTGCATAATCACACAAGTGACGATGTATTTGAAGGGCTTGTTGAGAAGGGTTAGGCGCTTCATGCAGCTCTCCAAGCACAGCGTTGTCCACTGGCCAACCTGCATCAGGCAGATGATTCCTTTTACGGCCAACATAGGCCATCCTCATGGTGATGACTGTACAGTGTTCACTTGGATGAAGTCTTATGCTAAGCCTGCTTACAGTATTTTAATCCAACCAGCGCATAAGCAATGCTAACCTTCTGGGCATTGAACTGCTGACTCTGCAGCACGCCATCAATGGACTCCTTGATGATGCTGCTGACGTCCTCTGCGACAAAAGCTGCCTGTACGACTACTTTGCAATGTCAGCAAGCCGCCAAGACTGAACAGCAACAGTGTTCTCTTTACGGTACCTCCTCAGCGCTGTGCGCCTCCTCCCCAGCTGCTACAGGGGCCACAGCAAGTGCAGCCATGATCACAGGGGCACCTGATTGGTCTGCTAATGCCAGGCTGCACTGCGCTGCATGCCAGTGATCAGGTGCAAAATTAGCGGGAAGAAGTGACTGCTGCTTATTCGAAGCCGCTGACAAGGGCCGCAGACACTTCAGCTGTGCCTAGCACAAGCACAAGCTTGGTGCATCAAGGTCAAGGCTGGGAAGAATCAATTTCCCTTTTGATTCTGTGGGCATCGGCGGCCTCTGCGGTGGCAGCTGGGCATCGTCCACGGAACACACCACCAGTTCATGCTGAGGCTTGGAGGAAGCTTACACAATCTGAGCAAAATGCTGCCATCAGTTCTCCGCCTTCAACAGCACCTGGCAGCCGCACAGAGCAGCTTGCCCCAGTTGCCAAACTGCCTCAGAGCAGGTGAGTATGAGCAGGCTGTGGACCCCTTGTGGCAGCCAAGAATAACCATTTCCTTGGCTGCGCAGGCTCCAAACAGACGACTGGGCCACCCTGCTGGCGGCCTCTGCAGCGGGGGTCTACCCCAGCTTGCACAAGGCTCCCTGCACGGAACATCTGTGCATCCGCAGTCATGGAAGGTCAGCTCGTGACGCAGCTCATCCTGGGAGTGGGGCCCTATTTTCCCTGAACAGCCCAGCAAATGAAAAGCTGTGCTGGTCGCAGAGCTGCATCAAGTGCTGCTTTCCGTGCAACCATTACAGCTGCCAGCCTGAGGCATGTGCAGCAGCGCCAACACTTCAGCTTTGTCCCGGCCACAGGGGCTTTCATGTTTCAGGCTGAGTCTGTTCCTTTCCACATCTGCAGCTGCTCCAGTGGGTGCCAAGGATGATGCCATTGCCATGCTGGAGGAGGCAGCCCTGGTTGAGAAAAGTGACATTCGCAACATTGCCATCATTGCTCACGTTGGTGAGTGGTGACAGTAGCATTGCTCTGCAAGTGTGGTGCGTTTTCTGCCCAGGGCTGGCTCAGGGAGTGCCCTGCTTGACGTTACTCTGCCAGCCGGGTGGCCTGGGTGCTGCTGAGGGCCCCACTCTGCAATGGATGGCCTCAGTGGTGCCCTCAATCTATCCAAGCCCATGCTGCAGACCACGGCAAGACAACCCTGGTGGATGCCATGCTTAAGCAGAGTAAGGTATTCCGCGATAATCAGGCAGTGCAGGTGAGGTTCAGGCAGGTCCACACATGCGCTGGCCCTGATGGCGGCACAGTAACTACAGGCACAAGGGTGGCCTAGTCCCTGAGACCAGGCAGGCTTGCTGCCCCCGCCAATCTAAGTGTTCTGCTGCCAGCCATTTTGAGCTTTTGGGTCACCAGCCATGCGTTGCCTCCACCTGAGTTGCCCTGCCTCTACCCAAAGGTCTCCTGTCACTCATCAACTCGGGAACGCCTGCTCACAGCCTGCCTGGCTGCACTGCAGGAGCGCATGATGGACAGCAACGACCTGGAGCGTGAGCGTGGCATCACCATCCTCTCCAAGAATACCGCAGTTCGCTACAAGGTAGGTCGCCTGCAAGCACTCTGCTCAGGTGCTGAGGGCAGGGGAGCCAGCAAAATAAATAATAGATAAACAGCCAAGGGCTGCTTACATACTCACTGCTGCTCAGTGAGTGTCACGGCTGATCATTGCCTGCTTGAAACTACACCTGTGCTCTGTGTCCACTGCCATTCTGAGTACCCCTGCTGAGCTCCTTAGACAATGTCAGCCACTAAATAGACTGCCCCCTGAACACTGTGCCTCTACTCACCTGCCACGCTGCACTGGCAGGGAGTCAAGATTAACATCATCGACACCCCTGGTCACGCTGATTTTGGCGGAGAGGTTGAGCGTGTCTTGAATATGTGTGACGGTGCGCTATACACCAGTCTGCAAACTGGGTTGTCTGCCACAAACAGCTGCGCATAACTCCGCCTGGCATGCAAGACTGCGAGCCACTCCATATCTCACAGGCGTCCAATACACATTATTGAGGATGTAGATGTGGCTCCCTTCATTGTTGACCTGCTTGCTGCCAGCATGCTGGCTGCTGTGGCCTGCGGTAGCTGTCAGGCAGGAGTCTCAGCGCTTGGCTTTCATGTCCCTGCAATTGTCGCTAAATTCACAGTCCTGTGCAGGTGTGCTCCTGCTGGTGGATGCTGTGGAGGGGTGCATGCCCCAGACGCGGTTTGTGCTGCGCAAGTCCCTGGGCATGAACAAGAAGGTCATCGTGGTCGTCAACAAAATCGACAGGCCTGCCGCCAGGTGCGGCCAGCAGTCGTCTTGCGTCTGGCATGCCTCCTACGCACCTTGTGAGGCCATTTGCTACAGATAAGGCAGTCAGATTTGGCTTCAAGCCACCTAGCTGACGCCAGGGAGTGGTGCTGACCAGCAGGCATTTGGCCATATGTGCCGCAAGGCTCAGGATGGCTGCCCAAACCCAACTGCCTTGTGCAGTTGCACATATGTGACTTTGCTGCCCATATCACGCTGCCTGTCATCACAACCTGGGCCTGTGTGTGGCATGTTACATCTGTGGCCCGTTACTGTGTGGCGCCGCCACACACACAGGAAGAAACAATCCTCACCACCTGCAGGCCTGACTATGTGGTGGATAACACCTTCGAGCTGTTCTGCGACCTAGAGGCCTCTGATGAGCAGTGCGACTTCCCTGTTGTGTACGCATCGGGTGTGCAGGGCATTGCCGGGGACGACCCCAAAAACATGGCAGACACGCTGGCACCCCTCTTCGACACCATTGTGCGGGAGATCAAGCCGCCCCTTGTGAAAATCGATGCACCCCTGCAGCTGCTGGTGGGTTCAGACTTTTTGGGTTTTAGTTCTTGCTGGCACACTTTGCATTTGGCTGGATGTGGATGGCTGAATGGTGACATTCTGGGCGCCTCTTTGGCTCCTATTATGGCTAGCTGCATCCAACTTGCAGGCCTTGTGGTGTAGCCTGCTGGGCTGCCCAGGATGCAGCGTTGTGCCGCACGGCTGCTGGTCGGCGCAGCCTTGCCTGGGCTGGCGCCTGCCATGACTCAGTGCATGTTCTGGTGCAGAACAGCCCTGCTCACCTGCTGCGCCAGGCAGCGTCTGAGTGGCACTCGTGGGCATATCAATTGTGCTATGTGCCCTTGCTCCTTCATGACAGATGGCTGCCATTTGTGAATGAATGCAAGGTGTGATGTGCCAGACGTGGCCTGCTGCGAGCATCAGTACCCGACACACTGTCTGTTCTTGCTGTGCCAGATCACCAACCTGGACTACGACGAGCACAAGGGGCGCATCTCCATCGGCAGGATCAGCTCTGGCGCCATCAACCGCGCCCAGCAGGTCGCCTACCTGAAGCCAGGTGAGCTCCTCAGCTGGGTGACGTGCCGCGGACGTGGACTGCAGGCGGGCGCGTGGGACAACGCTGCCGCTGCAGTGGCCAAGCCCAGGGAGGCTGCTGGCCGCCCTGCCTGCTGCTGTGTTTCCTGGCAGCCATCGCACTCAACCAAGCCACAGGGCAACCTGCCCGTGGCTCACCCCAGAGTTCACAAGAAGGGCGGTGGCGCTCTCAGTCTTGGGGCTTGCAGCGGTGGCCTCCCCTTAGGGAAGCTGACCCTGCCAGCCGGAAGCAGAACCCCTCAGGGCTGCTCCTGCATTGCAGGGGATGAGAAGCCGAGGACAGGCAAGGTGGCTGAGCTGTTTGTGTACGACAACTTCAACAGAGTGGCAGCAGACAGGGTGGAAGCTGGCGACATCTGCGCCTTCACTGGCCTCGGAGACGTCAGCATTGGGGAGACTGTGTGCACAGTCACGGCCCCTGTCGCTCTGCCCACCATCACAGTGAGCTCTAAGCATGCGCCGTGCCCTGCTGCCCGTGTTGCCCTCTTCTGCTCCACAGCTGGAAGGAGGTCCAGTGTCGAGCAAGCAGGCACGGCGCATTCCTGAGCAGCTTGTAGTGGGTGGACTTGTGCACCATGTGCTTACCCCTTAGGCCGCCTGCTGACCTGGCAAGGTGCCCAGACTCCTGCACTGGCACCCCACACCCAGTGCACAAGCCTGGCATCTAAGGCTCAGCTCTGAAGCTGGCCCCCCTGCCCACCTGCAGGTGGAGGAGCCCACTGTGCGCATGACCTTTGCCATCAACACCTCCCCTTTTGCGGGGAGGGAGGGCAAGTACGTGACCAGCCGCAACATCAAAGAGCGCCTGGACCGCGAGCTCGAGAGGAATCTGGCCATGAGGGTGGAGCCGGGGGAGACCGCCGACCAGTTCATCGTCAGCGGCCGCGGGGCCCTGCACATCTCCATCCTCATGGAGAACATGCGGCGGGAGGGCTACGAATTTGCGGTTGGCCCCCCCAAGGTGCGCTCCCTGAGGTTGGATTCCAGCCGATCTGATTGGGGCTCAGATCTGGGCAGCCCAAGGCTGGGGTGCCTTGGGGCTGGAGCTCCTCAGTGATTCTGTGCTGGCTCACTATACAAACCTTACCAAGATGGGCCAGCCATGTACTGGACAGGGCCGTTGGTGGGAGGGCTGACAACCTGCTGCCAGTCCACCTCAGGCGGGGGACACTGTCTGTAGTCTAGGCACGACTGTGCTTGTGGCCCAGCACCCTCTTCAAGTGTTTGGACTCTTCTGCAGGTCATCCTGAAGGAGGTGGATGGCAAGAAGTGCGAGCCATTTGAGGAGGCCCTCATTGAGGTGCCTGAGGAGCATGTGGGCCCTGTGATGGACCTGATGGGCAACCGCAAGGGCCAGATGGTGGACATGCAAGGCCAGACAGGCAGCCTCTCCAAGTGAGCTGAACTGGCCTTTGAGTGTTCAGCAATGCGCATGATGAGCACACCCTGAAGGCGTTTGTGACTGATTGATGTCCAGGGTGTTGTGCAGCAGTAGTGGAGCATGCAGGGTGAGATAGGTCCCTCTTCAACAGCATGCTTTTGGCTGCATGTGCGCTCCCTGTGTTCAGCAGAACTGAGGGGTCCAGATGGTGGTGGTGTGGGGCCAGACACCCTGTGACAGCTCTATGGCTGTCTGCCGAGCAGTGTTGTGTTCCCAATCATGCATGAGCAACAGAGGCAAGATTTGGATGTACCTGGAGCTATGGAAGAGGCACTGGCTCTGGCTGTAGCAAACTGCTGTGCCTATGATGCTGGGCATGCTCCCGTTCTGCTGCCTGATGTGACAGAATGTTACAATCTGTTGTCAGTGACTTTTGAAATTCTGCCACTGTCTGACAAAAGGCCCTGCTGGTGCTGCAGGCTGAAGTACATGATCCCCACACGCGGGCTGATTGGCCTGCGCAATGCCATGCTGACTGCCACCAAGGGCACAGCGGTGCTCAACACAATCTTTGCTGGGT
Source organism: Asterochloris erici (assembly GCA_019693375.1). Classification (NCBI taxonomy): domain Eukaryota; kingdom Viridiplantae; phylum Chlorophyta; class Trebouxiophyceae; order Trebouxiales; family Trebouxiaceae; genus Asterochloris; species Asterochloris erici. The sequence goes on from JAAMXJ010000437.1 coordinate 51,132, forward strand.
ACCAGCCATGGTGTGGAGATTTGGCCACACGAGACAACGGGTCCCTGACTGCCCACGAGACCGGGCAGGTAAGCATGCGTTCAACATTGCGCCACTGAAAAAGCTGTGCGTGGTAGTGAACACTTCCGCCAGGCTCACACAAGAGTGCAGGCGCTCCTGGACAACAGGAACACTCTGCAAGCTGCTTTTGGCACCCGCAAAGTGAGCAGCACTGAAAGTCTGGGACCATCCAAGCTGCCCTGCTGTCTGCTGCAGGCTGCTGCTGATGCCATGCAGTCCACAGGATGCCCTGTGGCCCTGCGCAGGGTCCTGTTATTGACGCCAACCATCTCATGCTGACTGCCACTGGTCACCTTCTGCCATCAGCGTTGCACGGCAGGGCAATGTGCGTGCTGCCCTGGTTTACAGCACAGTGCAGTCCACTCTGTTGCTGCAGGTCACCTCCTATGCCATTGAGTCGGCGCAGCAGCGCGGGCGCCTCTTCTGTGCCTCTGGTGATGAGGTGTATGAGGGGCAGGTGGTGGGCATCCACCAGCGGGCGGGCGACCTGCGCGTCAATGTCTGCAAGCGCAAGGCTGCCAACAACATCCGCAGGTGAGCTGCTCAAGGCTGTGCGTCCCTGGCAATGGTCATCTCCACTCCAGGTCTGGGTGTGGAGCCCTGCATGTCCCGCATGCGCAGGCACAAAGCTGCGACCACCATGTGCAGATGGTGCTGCCCACCTGAAGATGGGAATCCCTGCAGCAAGCCAGGCTGGCGTTCCTGCTTCATTCAAGGGCAGCAGGTGCCTCTGTATCCTGTGCAGACAGCGTCTAGCCTGCATTGCATGTTTAGCCTGCTGTGCTCTTGCAGCCTGTGCTGCATGGCTGCGTGCAGCAGCACCTGACAAGTGGCAGACGGACGCGGAGCAGCACTGAGGCCGCTGTCCTGCCTGCTGCAGTGCCACCAAGGAGCAGACAGCTGGCATCAATGAGCCAATTGAGCTAGGCCTTGATGATGCATTGGAGTACATTGTAGACGACGAACTTGTAGAGGTGAAGTGATGCCTCTTGGTAATGTGCGGCTCTGAAAGCCCAGGCGCTCAAAAGCCGCAGGGTTTCGGTGTGCGCCAGGTGTCATTGGTGTGCCAGCCCCTGCTCTGAACCTGCTGTGATCATGATGCAGGTAACACCCAAAAGCGTGCGGGTACGCAAGTCTCCCAACGCCAAGAGGAAGTAGACTCTGCCAGATCTTGCAAACCTCTGTTCTGCCGAACTGACTTTTGATCCTCCCTCATTTCCCGCCCATTCTTTCAGCACGTATTGTTGCACGAGCTGCTTGAACAATAAGAGTGTATGCAGCAACATCTGCTGCAGCCTAAATTTGTTTTGGTCACTGAAGGCATGTATCTCCGACTCACACAAAGCTGCTTAGAGTATGGGTGATGCACAACAGCTTCAGTATACAAGGAAGGCTGCTGTGCCGCTGTATCTGGCTGCAAGCTTGGCACCAACCACAGTTGGCTGAGTGAAAGCCACTCTGCTGCGGGGCACTATGTAGTGTGCCATGCAGATGCACCTGCATGGCAGAAGAAGCCCTGCTGAGTTCCCCAGCAATGCTCTGGTCATTTCAGGCTGTCCTCATTAGAGACAGACTGCTGTTTCAACTTGCAGGGACACTATGTGATGACAACTGGTGTAGGGCACTGGAATATGACTTGTGGCTGGAGGAGGATGAGCCAGCTTATTTGCATATCACTGAGTAAAGAACGGGCGTCGATCCCCGAGGCAGCAGCTGCATGAAGCTGACAGGCAGCCAGTGCATAGCTGCACAGGTTTTGAGAGCAGCAGCTGGCACCTGCAGAATGCAGAGGTGGTTCACTGCTGCGGGGCTTCAACAGGCAGCCGATGAACATGTAGAGCCCCAAGGGTAGGGCGCCTGACCTGCAGGTGTCCAGAAGCTTGGTTGCGATGCCCTGCCTGCGGCTCTCCACAGAGGTCCACACTGCTCGTATGCCGCAGCCGGCAGGCATGCGGCGGCTGGTGTCCAGAACCGCTGCCAGCTGGGAGGCCTGAGGGCACGCAGCCTCTCCCCCACCCTGGGAGCTGCTTCCCGTGGCTGCTGGGTCGCTGTACTGCCTGCCAGGCGGGCCCAGGGCTGAGCAAGCAGCCTGGTACCTGCCCTTCTCAGGCTGACTGGAGTCCTGAGTGTGCACAGCCTGCCCTGCACCCCGTGAGATGCCTCCCGTGGCTGCTGGGTGGCTGCGCTGCCTGCCAGAACGGGCTGAGGCAGCAGCCTGGTGCCTGCAGTCCTCAGGCTGGCTGCAGTCCTGAGGGGAGCATGCCTGCAGGGAGGGGCCACCTGCTGCCTGTGTGCCACCCCTGGGCGTGAGCACGCCAGGCAATGCCTTCCGACTGCTGCCTGGGTGCACAGGAGGTGAACAGTGCGAGTCCTCTGCTGCCGCTGTGCCCCTGCCTGAGCTGCTGGGGGGCATGGCTGCTGAGGGCCAGGGAGGGTGCTCTGCACTGTCTGCTGCAGGGCAGACAGGCTGGCCCTGCCTGCCTGCAGTCTGCGTGGCGCCTGGCAGCTGTGGGCTGCAGGCAGCTCCCCGTGCGCTGCCCTGTGGCTGTGGCTGAGGAGCGGCTTCCCCCGCCATCTCTGCTGCAGCTTCCCGCTGTTGCTGGGGCAGGACACATGCTGTGCCTGGCAGCCTGACAGCATATGCATGGCTGAGGGGCTCTGCTATCACACAGCCCACCAGGCGGCTGGCAGGCGTCACGTACAGCAAGGCCTGCAGACGCAGCAGGCTTACCTTGAGAGGAGGTGTGTGCAGGAACAGCACCGCTGGGAGCATCCGGGACAGCCAGGAGCAGCAGGGTGTGCAGCAGAGGGCAGCAGGCACAGTGTGACATGAGACTGCAGTGAGGCCAAGCTGCTGACGCACATGTACCTGCCAAGCGCCTGCCAGCAGCCAGGCAGACTGCAGCCCCAGCTGGTGTTCCAGCATTGCTGCCACCTCTTGCACCTGAAGGAGGAAGAACACCGCCCTGAAAATGGGCGCAGCGGCAGTCACCCATGACGTGTACAACATGGCAGAGCCAGTAACACAGGGTTGGCCCTTGGCGCACAGCTGATGTGCAGGTCCGGCAGGAACGCTCACCTTGCTGAGCGCAGCCGAGCTGTCGCCTGGCTGCACCAGCAGCACTTGCCCCTGCTTGCGGTCATGCAAGACCACTCTGGTGTTGGGCCAGCCCTGAAGTGGCATCAAGCTGGAGTGGACACAGTGCAATCAGCTGGCCCAGCAGTGACCTGTAACAGGACTGCATGCAGCAACAGCAGTTGGCTATGCACCCTGGCCCTCTGGACTGCTGCATGCAGCACCTGCGGCTCAAGCGGTTCTCAAAGCAACTGTAGATGGCAGGTACCTGGCACCTTATGCCTGTGGTCAGGCTCTTGTGATATTGTGCGTGCTGCGCTTCATCTGCTGCCTGCCCAGGGGAGTAGACCATACCGCAGCCCTTGCACGTCGTCATCGAGAACTCTGCCTGCAGGTGCAGGGCCAGTGCTGAAGGTCACTTCACCCTGCAGGCCTGTGTGTACATGCAGAGGGAAGCGATGCTAGTCTTGGGACCGTCACTCTGCAGAGGGTTCTACAGCAGGCCAGCCAGAAACCACATCCTTTCGTCCACATCCAACTGCTGAACATACCTGGCCGGCATCGAGGTGCATCTGCGTGAAGGACTTGCGGCATGGCACGCCGCCTTTCTGTTTCACTCTGCTGCCACTGCCTGTGCTGGGAGACGTCTCCTCGCCACCGCTTGATGCCTGCAAGCTGGAGTCCTCCGCATCAGCAGTCCTGCAGAGACAGCTCATCAGAACAGGGTAGCCCACATCATAATGCATCAAGAGCACATCCGCAGCATCCTGCCTGTCCTTGCGCTTGCATCCACTCAGCCTGGTGCCTTGTTGAGCTGCCTGGCAGCGCCTTTTGTGGGTCTTGGCGAAGAAGGCTGCAATTCCGGGCTGCTTGCTTCCCGGCATTGGCTAGATCGAGCAAGAGAGCTGTGCTGTTGACCCGGACATGTCGAGGTGTGAATCTTTGACCAAGTGCATGAACGGTTCCTTGAACGTAGCACGCCAGTAAGCTGCCTCTGACTGGTGTAACATCCTCAGATCAAGCACCAATCAGGCATACTTCGAGACCTACAGGACGGTGACACCTCAGGGTCTGTTCACATCCAGGTAGGGCAGCTGTGATGCTGCCGCAGGATCACTTGGGGGGGCTTGAACAACTTTTGCATATGGCGCACCTGTGCACAATGCTACTTCATGTCCTGCCCAGCAGCAGTGATGAGCTTAACTACAGGACAGGTTGCACAACCGCAACTAATTACAAGAATGCTGGGGAGGATATTGATCTGCGCACTATGGCAGTCAGCTTCACGTGAGCACACTGTGTGCAGATCCAGCTGGTCTATTCCAGCTATAGGTTTGAGGGCATAGGCAGAGGGGAGCCATGCTTCTGCAGCATACGACAGTTACACTGTGGCAGTCTTGAAAATCAGCGGAAGGGAAGCACGCAGCTGCACTGGGCACCATGCCCGGGTAACATGCCCCTGCCAGCACCTCAGCCGCTGGCAGATCAGGCGTGAGGGGCAGCCCCTCCCAGGGCTCAAAAGTGGCTCACAAGGTGCTGTGAGCGCAGAGCTTCAGCATGCGAGCTGATGGCGAGCTGCTGCCCAGCGCAGTGGTGCGCAACATCGGCGACAAGCTGTACGAGAAGCGTAAGACGGCAGCTCTGGAGGTTGAGCAGGTGCGGCAGGGCACTGTGCTGGGGGCACCAGTGGTTGTGTAGATGCTCTTGCTGGCATCACATGTGAGTGGTGCCCGCAATGCATGCATCAGTGCTGCAGCAGCGTGGCATAGGTCAAGCAGGCAGTAGCTCAGGATGGTGGGCTGCTCATGCAGCCCAAAGTCCAGGCGTTGCCGGGGACTGTCCTTTTGAGCATGTCTGTGCCGGACAGTGCTGCGGGGTTGCTGAACCACCCCTGCTTTCCTGGCCTCGCCCTGTTTACTGTGTGCAAGGATGGGCAGACCGCACGCTGTACACGCTCAGTCTGTCTGCATCAATGCAGCCTTCTGCTGCTGCTCCAGGCCCTGCTGCTGCTGCTGCAGATTGTGAAGACTTTGGCTGCCGCGGGGAATCGTAAGCGTGTGAGCGCCATCATCGACAAGTTGGTGGAGGAGTTTGCCTTTAGTCCTCAGGTCAGCGCCTCCTCTGGCAGACGCATGCACATGGGGAAGCCTGCCTGCACCACCTGCTGGTGCGTCTGAAGTCTGCTGCCGGCCCGCAGGTCAGTGCCGCTGCGAGCAAGGATAGTGCTGCTGCGAGCAAGCCCCACAGCAGCACAAGGCTGTGAGCAACTGTCAAGCCTGCCGGCAGCAAATGCATCATTCCCTGCCTGTGGCCAGCGGGATGCAACCTTGCCTGCAGGCCAACCACCGCAAGGGGGGCCTGCTGTGCCTGGCGGCCTCGGCGGTGGGGCTGGCAGACCACGGGCAGGAGTTCCTGCAGCGCATCGTGCCTCCCGTGCTCAACTCGTTCACGGACCAGGACAGCCGCGTGCGTTACTACGCCTGCGAGGTCTGTGGCTGCCAGCACTTGCACAGCTGTGCCCTGGTGTGGGCGGACAGGGCCCGCCTGCCCAGCCTGCACACTTGTGCCCAAGCGTGGGCAGACCGCACCCATCCCCTGCCTGCTCTGCGGCCTGCAGCTGGCGCTCCTGCTCCGGTACCTTGCAATGATAGAGGGCCTGGCAGGGCTGACCCTGGAGTGCTGCAGATGGTGCCTTTGGGCAGAACTTTATGTCAGAAGCTGCAGGTCATGTGTCCAGGCAACAGTTGCAGGAGGTTGGTGCCTGTGACACACCGTCTGGTCCTGCATGTGCCTGCACGCTGCAGAGCTGGGGCTTTGCTGTACAGCGCCAGACTAGACTCTGCCTGATCATGTTGGATGCAAGCAACCCACCTGCTGCTGCGAGATGGTAGACATTACAGCTAAGGTGGCCCGTTTGTGACGTTTTTCTGTGTTAGGTACCAACAAGATATCTTTGGCGTTCTGCAACCTCATGTCGCCATGAAGGCTCCACTACAGGCTCATGCTGGGCTTGCCGCGCTGCAATGCTGTGTCAGGTTGTGCCTGTGTGCTGCAGGCGCTGTACAACATTGCCAAGGTGGCCCGGGAGAGCTTCATCGTCTTCTTCCAGGACGTGTTTGATGCCCTCTTTCGCTTATGCGCGGATGCCGAGCCCAACGTGCAGGACGCTGCTCAGTTTCTGGACAGCCTCATCAAGGCAAGCCTTTGGAACTTGCCCATGTGCAGCATCAGGGTGTGCCACTTAGCCTGCACCACATCAAATGCTGGCGGCACATGCATGCACGATGTCACGTCCATTCCTGCTGCACTGCTTCAAGTTCTTGCCCTGCTGCATGTCGGTCCGGTCAGCTCTAGCCTGTTGCTGTGCCAGCTGCGTACAGGCCCATTTCCAGATCTGCATATGGGGCTATCTGCCAACATCATGCTGGGGGTTTTGCTGAGCCCTCCCTTTGCCCCTGCAGCGCAGGAATCTGTCACAGCCAGCTCTTATCTTTTTGCATCCTTCGAGCTGTGCAAGGGGGCAATTCGCAAGACATGCGGCCAGGGGCACCCTTGCAGAGCTGGCCGCTGCCACACGGGCGCCTGACTGTGCCCCCCCCTGCCCCTGCCGCGCAGGACATCGTCTCGGCCAGCTCCGACTTCAACATCGATGCCTTCATCCCCAAGCTGCGGCAGTACCTGACAGTCGTCCAGGCATCCAAACGCCAGTTCCTGATCAGCTGGATCAGCGTGCTGGCCAGCGTGCCAGACATTGACATGTTGGCCTACCTGCCCCATCTGCTGGGGGGGCTCATGGCGCTGCTGGCTGACCCTGCGCAGGAGATCAGGCAGTCGGTCGGCAAGGTCCTGCAGGTGAGAAGTCGCCAGCACTTCCTGGGTGAACAAGTGCGCTGATGATTAGGCAGTTTGTGGGCAAAGAGCACCTCAGGTGGGCTTCAGGGGACAGGCTTGCTGCCTGCGCTGCTGGCCGACAGTGTGCAGCTGGTTTGAAGTGTGTGGACAAGGCTGCGTCATTTGATCGGCCAGGTTGGCAACAGTAAACTTGCTAACGGTCTATCCTGGTCAGGAGACGAGGCAGTCATCAGGCAAGATCCCTGGCAGCATCACGCAGCAGTGCTTTTGGGACTTCTGTGCTGATGGCGGTTCTGGGGAGAACTTGTAGGGCCTGTGGGCTCATCTTCCTGAAAATTCCCTTCTCTCATCGGCAGCCTGCATGTCTGGCGGCTCCTCTGGCATCAGCCGTGTCAGTGGTCCCACCTGCATTGCAAGAACAATGGCTTTGGGTGGCGCACTCTCGTCTGTCGTGGGCAGAAGCTCATGAAGTGTTCAGTGTCCTGATGCAGCACGGCAGCATGCTCTGCCAGCAGCTCAACACCTAACATGCATCTGCTACCCAAGTCTGGAGGCACAAGGCTTGCTTTGCATCTGCCAGCAGCCAGATGCTGCCCTTGTGCGCCTGGATGCCGCCCGACACGGCATGTCTCTCTTGCTGTAACCCCAAAGCACCTGCTGCAGGAGTTCCTGGTGGAGGTGCAGAGCAGTGCCAACGTGGACTATGGCAGCCTGGCTGAGGTCCTGGTGGAGCAGGTGAGCCACCAGGCTGAGCCGCAGTGTCTGACACAGCATTTCTCCTATGGTGTCCAAACAGGGCCTGATGCACTGGGGCACATGTCGTCTGCATTGCGACATGGGGGCTGCCAGCGGACTGTAAGCAGCTCACAGGCCAGATGTCATCCAAGCCTACCTCATCAGACGCCCGACCCTGACTTTGCTGCCCACAAGACCTGTGCTGCTTGCCAGGCAGACGCTGGGGCTGTGAGTGTCCCCTCAGCATGTGTGTGCTGTCTAATATCGGCTTGCTGCGTCCATCCATAGTGCACACCCCCTGCCTGCAGGCCCACAGAGGGGAGAGCGTGCACCTGATAATCTTGCGGCGCTGCTCCTGCCCAGGTTGTCAGCTGTACATGATCTGCCCTGCAGGCCCGCAGCGGGGACGAGACCGTGCGCCTGACAGCCCTGCGCTGGCTGCGCGACTTTGTGGGACGAGCTAAGGACCAGCTGCTGCCTCAGTATGCAGCCATCCTGGGAGCTCTGCTGCCCAACGTGGCACATGAGAGCATGGACATCTCCCTGGTCAGTTCCTGGTTCACAGCAACTGGCTGGTGATGGACAAGCATGAACGTTGCAGGCTGACGAAGCTTGTGTGGTCACTTGAGGGCGCCCAGTTTTTTGAGACGCCTGCACTGCTGGTACACTGGCTGCAGCCGTGACTCTCTTACCCTGGGCACCCTCTGCATGCTGTGCTGAACCACGGCCATCTGCAGGAGCAGCAGCGCTTTCCTGCCCTGCAACTCGCCCTCCTGCAAGCTCATCAAGATGTGCCCGTATGCTCTGCAGATTGCCCGACACATCGATGCGGACCTGCTTCAGCTGCCTGACAACTATCAGTCCAAAGACAGCCGCCCCATCTTAGCAGCCATCGGCAGCGAGCTGCAGAGCACCCACGAGGCCACTCGCCTGGAAGCGCTCCACTGGGTCACTGCCCTGCTCAACCGGTCGCAGGACGAGGTGCTGGCACAACTGGAGGTGGGCAGCTGTGGATTCCGTGAAAGTAGATGGCACTGCAAGACGCGATGAACTGTTGAGCTGCGTGAGGGAGCTGCTGGGGTACCACCTGGCAACACGCTGGTGGCGCATGACCAGGCACTCTGCAGCTCTGATCAGAGCTGGAAGAGGCAAACGCTGCTGCTGGGGTGGGTGACACTGGAGCTGCAGAACGCAGCGCAGCATGAGTCGGTGCCGCCTGGTGCGCTCTGAGCGAGTGGTGCGCACATGCAGGTGCTCCTGCCAGCCCTGTTTGAGGCTCTGAGTGCAACCTCCGACAAAGTGGTCCTGGAGGCTCTAGGTGTGCTGGTGAGCCAGCCTAGCGCCCAAGATGTTCATGGATTGTTCAATTGATAGATGCCCGGGTACGCACTACTGTTGTCCTGTTGTGCTGGCACTGGGCCTGCTGGCACTGCCGCCCCTGACCTGACATGTCACTGCCCCTTGGCGGCAGTGCACACATGATGAAGCTGGCCGCTCAGCCTGCGCGAGCTGAGCTGGCACAGTACAATGCAAGTAGCAAAGGGCAACAGGCAGCTTGCTGCTTTTGCGTCAGGTGTCAGTGGAAACCCATGATGTGCTGGTGCAGGCGTCCATTGCATGGGACGACGAGCACTTCAAGCATCTCATGGAGCAGCTGCTGGACAGGTGGGGAGGCCACTAGGTTGCTGAGGTCTCAACGAGTGCGCAGTGTTGGGAAAGCCGCCTCTTGATCGTGCTGTGGTGGGTCATGCATGCTGAGCTGCCAGCAACACTTGCTGCGCTGGGAGCGCATGCTTGCTCAGCAGCAATGTGGACCTCCGTCTAGCCGTCCTCCTGCAGGCAGGCTCCCAGATACCATCAGCACCTGCATCAGGGAGGGAGCATCCACAGACAGCCAGCCGGCTCCCCAGCATGAGGTGTGTGGTGCCTCTGTGCTCTGCAGGTTCCGCGGCCCTGTCGGCAGCCGCCTGCTTCAGCGACGGGGCTCCCTGGTGCTGCGCAAGCTGGCGGCTCTGCTGGGGGGGCAGCGCGTGATGTGCGCCCTGGCCTCCGCCCTGGAGCGGGAGCACGACCTGAAGTTTGCCTCCGCAGTGGTGCAGGCACTCAACCTCATTCTGTTGACGGCACCAGAGGTGGGCACCTGATGTCCAGGCTGTGCATCTCTGCGGCCAGCCTGCTGACAGCGGCAGGGCTCAAGTCTGGCCGCCCTGTTCCGTCTCCTTGCGCCCAACTATGCACGCAACCTTGATGCCTGCTGAAAGTGTTGCACCTGCTGCATGTGCATGGACTGTCCCCCTTGCGCGAAAGCCTGCACAGAGACCTGAAGCCCATTCAAAATGCTGAGGTCTGCGTCCCATGCAGGTGCGTAGTCTGGCTGCCTTGCGCACAAATGCTACGCAAGAGTCCAAATGCCACAAGACATTGCAGAGGTCTGCATCCCCTGCAGGTGCGAGACCTGCGCGCCCAGCTGGCCCATGCAGGCGACCCCCAGCACCCCTCAGGGGCCCACCTCTTCCGCTCGCTGTACCCCAGCTGGTGCCACAGCGCAGGGGCGGTGCTGTCCCTGTGCTTCCTGGCCCAGACCTACGCCCACGCATGTGACCTGGTGGCCGCCCTGGCAGATGTGCCCCTTGGGTTGGAGGTCCTGGTCCAGATTGATCGCCTGGTGCAGCTGTTGGAGACGCCCATCTTCACCTTCCTGAGGTTGCAGCTGCTGCAGCCGGCGCGCTACCCTGCGCTCATCAGGTATGTGATGGTCTGGTGCCCCTGCTCCATGGGCAGGTCTGCCAGGTTTGGCAGACTTGCTGCGCAGGCAGGGCATGACCACAGTCGGATAGGCCATGCGTGGGGTGAGTGTGTGCAAGCGGTTGCTGGGGTTGACTTGGGACCATTCCTGCAGCCCGCGCACTGCCCTGCGCTCAACATCTTGGTCAGGCCTGCAGTGCTGGGTCAGCTCTCTAGGGCTTGAGGCTGAGAAGCATGGTTGACTATAAGTCCTGTCCGCGTGCTGGAGTCCCTGTGGGACAGATGTGTAAGGTCATTTGCCACTGCCTAGCACTGGGCAGCTTGTATGCTGGAATCATAACAGCACCAGAACCGCTTTCACATCCCTGACCACTGCTCCTTGTGTTCCCTGCAGGGCGATGTATGGTCTGTTGATGCTGCTGCCGCAGAGCGACGCCTTCAAAACGCTGCATGCCAGATTACACAGCGTCCCTACGGTTGCCCTGCTCCAAATTGACAGCGGCAGCGGCACAGATTTGAAGGGCAGCAACTCGGTGGCTGCAGTGCGACAGGGACTGCGCAAAACAAAGGAGCTGAACAGCAGCCAGACTGGAGAGGGTCTTGACTTTGCGGGCCTTGTTGCTGTTTTCAAGGAGCGGCAGACACAACATGCAGCTGAAGAGGAGCAGCGACAGGACAGCCTGCTCATGCAGGGTGCAAACGGTGAGCAACATTGTCTGTGATGCTGTGCTGCTGTTCGTGTACGTTCACTGCCTACAAATCCTGTACCCATATTGCTTGGCAAACGCCTTGAGCACCTCCTGTGCGTCATGCAGGCTGGATGCCCCCTTTGGATCCAGTTGCTAATCGCCAGCCACCTTCAGCGAGTCAGCGCCTGCATCTCTAAAACACAATGTCTGAAAGACACCTAGAACATGAAGTGTACCAAGCAAAACTCTCTTGTGATTTGCCTCTTATGACACATGCATTACAGCAGCTGGCAGCCCCAGTTGAAGCTGCTCAGCCTGCAGGGGTGTGGTCATGCAATGCAGCAGTTCAGCATGATTCTTATCAAGCAACATGAAACACAGGGGCTGTGGCTTGTCTCGGTAGCACACAGGCCGAAAATGTCCATAGGCTAGGTACAGGATGCGCCATATGACAGACGGCTGCAGCAGCAAAATCACATAGTATCAGAGTGCGACTGGCAGCATCAGTGGCGCCAATGGGTATGTACTGTGAGGCGCAAACAGCTGGTAGCTTGAAAGGGGCTCCTCGTCAAACTGCTGGCGGCGGGTAGTTGTCTTCTCTGGTTGGTGGCTGAACAGGGAGAAGGGGTCCTCAGGCAGCCTTGCTGTGTGGCTAACGGGCGTCTGCATTGCAGCAAGCGATATCACTTGCAGCGCTCTAGTTTGATATGAGAGCCGTGCTTTGCATTGTTGATGCCCTTTATAAACAGAAGGCCCAGGAAGCAGGCTTTCCTGCTCAGCCTGGGCAACAGGCAGTCCTCCTGTGGCAGGCTCAATACTGGCTCTGAAGTTTCCCTCAGGACAGGTAAAGCCCATACATGACGTTTGTATTGACTGTACCTGCACAGATTTTGACGGGGGCGGGGGTGGCGGCGTCTTGGCCCAGCCTCCCACTGGTGCGCCCACTGCCGCTCCACCGACCGCCACACCTGGCCTGTGCAGCCCATGAGTTGGCCTGCTGAGGGGCGGCGGCAGGGGCTGACCAGACAAATTCATCGCTCTGAGCTCCACAGGCGCTGCGGCATGGGTCATGCTGCCTGTGTGGCGTGCTGGATGGGAGCCCAGCACCTCGCCTGCACCACCCAGGCTGCCTGCATGGCGTGCTGGGTGGGAGCCCAGCACCTCGCCTGTGCTGCCCAGGCTGCTGCCGCTGCCACTCCTCTGGGGCACTGGCCTGACCCAGCTGCCAGCGTCAGAGCCCCAGCTGGACTTTGCTGCAGGGAGGGCTGGTCCTGCAACAAGCACAGCTGGCAGTTTGCGCAGGGGACATGCGAAGCGCTCTTGACACAACCTTGCAGACACCTCAGGGGGACCAAGCCAGCGGCCCTCCAGTAGCCAGTGTGTCAAGCAATCTGTGCCTACCGTTGCTGCCTCTGCTGCTCTGGGCCTCAGCAGCAAGACTGGGAAGTGCTCCCTTGACAGCCCACAGGTGGCAAGTTGGCCAGGGATACAGCACAACAGGCCTGAGAGCAGGTGCTCACACGCATTGCAGGCTGGGTGAGGCGGTCAGAGCCTCACCTGAGGCCACGCAAGAGCTCCTGGCGGTGCCCCCAATGGGCACGGGTCCATGGCCGCCAGTCACAGCACCGGCAGCAGAGCGCAGCTGCGGCCCGCTTGGTGCCCTGGGGGGAGCAGGGCTGTGCTTGGGGCCCGCCGGCGTGCCGCCAGGGGGAGCACGCCTGTCTGTGCTGGTCCTGCGCCCGCGCTGCTGCACCTCCCACTCCCCTTGGCCCACATGGGGTGGCTCAGCTCCTGCCAGCCCCTGCTGGCCTCCCAAGGCCTTCTGGGTCAGCCTGGCAACAGACGTGTCAGGCGCGGCCACCGCTGATGGCCCCTCCCCACTGCAGGAGACGTCCCCATCACCAGAGCCCGCCTTCTGCTCAGGCTCTACGTCCTCTGGCTCCCTGATGAAGCTGTGGGGCTCGCTAACAGCAGCTGCCGGCTGCGGACCCAGGACCTGGCCACCTGCCCCGGGTAAGCAGCAGGTGTCACCCCCCTGGAGGGCTGCGCATTTGCAGCAGGGCAGCTTGCATGGCAGGCCGTCGGTGCCCACGTCCTTGCCCATGGCCAGAAGCTCCTCTGCAGCTGCGGCCTCCTCAGGCGAGCCGCTGAGGGCAGGCTTGCATGCCGCTCCCCGCCGCTTCTTCTTGGCCGCCTTTTTGGTGATCTGCTGACGTTGCTCACTTTCCAAGGTCTCCAGCAGCTCGGTCTGCAGGCAAGTTACAGGTGGGCAATTCAGGTCAACAGCGTACTCTGCATGGTGCTCCAGAGGCCCCAACAGCTGCTGTTGCAGGTGGGCTCAGAGAAAGGGGCGGGCGGGTGAACAGTCTCAAGTGACTGGGCACCAAGCAGCCTTAGCCCAGCTTCCTTTGTGTGATGCGATGTCAGCCTGCTCGTCACCCAGCAGCCTGCTGTACTCACCGCAGCCTGCTTTGCACGCAGCTCCCGGAAGGCCGCCATGATCTGCTCCTCCATGATTTGGAGAGTCAGGTGCACAAACAGCAGCAGCGCGTTGTGCCCGGCAGTCTGCAGGCAGGGTCAGACCAAGCATTAGTCTCACATCAAGGGCTGAGCCCATCACTCTGGAGGCATGCCCCTGCAACAGGTGGGGCCAGTCCTGAACAGTCACAGCCATTCGAGTCTGGTGGTCTGCACACGCAGCCCCAGTGGAGGGAGGCACCCCACAGCGGAGCCTGATCCCACATTCAGAGCTGATGGGAGGCATCACCCAGCCAGGACTGAGCAGTCAACATGTGTTAGGTGGGGTGCTTCTGACTGTGCTGACCAGCCTCGCTCACCTGCTCCCTGAATGCGACCTCCACCTGGGACTTGAAAATCAGTACCACGCTGTCAATGAGAGCCTCGCGGGCCAGCTCTGGCGTCTCAGCATGCCTGATCCTGTCAGTGCCGTCATAGCTATCCCCACACTCGCCAGAGATGGCCTGCAGTGTGTGGCGATCAAGCAGTTGCGCTTGGAGCAGCACATGAATGCTCAAAAGGCCTGTCACAGAGCTGGAGAGAACTTTGCAGAGATATGAGCCACCAGGGGTGGCATTGAGACACAGCCTATGAGCTGCAAGTGCTTGTCGTATGGTATCTGCTGTATAGTCAAAGCAGTGACTAAGACAGGAAGGTGCTCTGAGGAGGTGATTGCCGCCGGAGCTGCTGAGATTGAGAAGCTCAATCTGCAGCCTGAAATGAGGTACAACTTCCCACAAACACCAAACAGCCTTGAGGATGCCACGTTGTTCTTATAGCTCGTTGTGCAGACCCATCAATGCTCGCACAGCCCTGTTCAACCAAATCAAGATGCACATAGCCAGATCCCCTGGCACAGCCCCTCGAGGGCCAAGCTGCCGCCTCGGCACTCACATTGCACTCCTCCACCTCCTCTGCCCTCTCAAAGAACGTGGCTGACGCAGGGCCGTCCAGGGAGACCAATCTCTCGGTCACTACCAGGTTGTGCCCGGAACACACCTCCAGCAACTTGAGCTTGGAGCCCTTCTGGTCCTTGGCTGAGGCCTTGACCTCCTTGTAGGCTGCAGGGAGAAGCAGACACAGGCAGTGAGCGGACTGGAACGTGCCTGCAGCTGGCAGACTGCCAGGTGTCGGCAGTGGAGTACGCCGATGTGCCGCTGCCGGCCAGACTTGGCAGCCCCGCCCTGGAGACGGCAGCAGCAGGACTGCTGCCTGAGCAGCACTGCGTTTGCCAGCATTCAACAGCAGGAGGGCTTCTGACTGCCAGAGCCGCGCTGTGCTTGCCAGCAGTGACAGCAGCAAGCAAAGTGCGTGCAGCTGGCAGCAATGAAATCATGTTTGCCTTGACTGCTTGGCAAATCACCTTGCCAGAGCGGTGTACCTGATAGCTGCCTGAGCTGACACTTATTTTGTGCAGCGACACGTGCATTTCGACAAGGTAGAAGCTGCCAGCATCATGCGCAGCGCGTGGCCATGGGAGAGCATCCCATCTGACATATGTCCCAGGCAAGCTGTGAGTGATGTTGCCAGTGGCTTCCAGCACTTTCTGGTGACCTTGCTCAACACTGCAGTTGTGCGCAGGCACGCTCGCCAGTGTCGTGCATGCCAGCAGCTGCAGCTTCTCACCCTTCATGACGTTCCCGCGGCAGTCCTTGCAGATCTTGAGGTGGTAGCGCATGTGCGCGTCCAGCTCGGCCACAAAGTCCTCATCGTGTAGCCCGAACAGTGTCTCCTTGTGCTCCTCAGGCAGGTTCCCCCAGTACTCTGCAGGCAGCAAGGAGTCCTGGGAAGGGTTCCAGGCTTGCTAAGTGGCGTGGCCCAGTGCAAG
The DNA here is from genome assembly GCA_019693375.1 of Asterochloris erici. Lineage (NCBI taxonomy): Eukaryota > Viridiplantae > Chlorophyta > Trebouxiophyceae > Trebouxiales > Trebouxiaceae > Asterochloris > Asterochloris erici. The sequence continues at coordinate 66,634 of JAAMXJ010000437.1, forward strand.
CCCAAGCACTCTCCTCAGTGAGCTTCTCATTGTGCTCGTCAAGCAGGGTCTTCAAGTAATCTGCAGGCAGGGGTGAATGCTGATGGTCCTGCTGGGCAGTGCACTCTTGGACGGCAACTTGGCAGGGGTCCCAATCAGGGGGTGTGCAGGGTGAAGGACATATGTGGCGCACTCACATAGGGCAGACTGAGGATATGCTTCAAGGACTGGGGCCACACCGGCCAGGCAGAAGTTGTTCACCTGTGAGGGCCTCGACAGGCACACGCGCAGTGTGCAGGCTGCAGCTGGACAGGCCAGGGGCTCGCTTGAACCCATTCCCGCAGATGTCACCCGTCATAAACTGCAGGTGCAGCGACACAGCCGTCTGCATGGCAGCCTCGTAGCCTTGCATATCCAGGCCCACGCCGGGCCTGATACCAGACGTGTTGTCACGGTGCAAGAATCAGGCTCAAGTACATGATTGGCTGTCTGCCTGTGACCATCTTGTCCCATCCTGGCACATCGTTCTGACCTCAGCGCAGGTGCAGCTGCATAGTATTGTCGCAGATGCCTTGCTGGGCCTGTGCTGTATAGCTTACGGCCAGTGAGCTGCGAAGAGTGCGCAGACCGCTGATTCCCACATTGCAGGGCACACTTAGCACGAAACAGCTCAGCTGAGCTGATGCTGTCCAGCACATGGATGCTGGGCATGTCAACAGTGTGCAAGTGTCAGTTCCCCTGTGTACTTTTGCAGACAACTCAGCACAGCCGCACCTGCAGCTCACGCTCCCTTTCTCGCGCCTTGCTCTCTGCAAAGGTCTGGAAGGGCTGGCTCTCTGCTATGTGATCCTCCAAAGTGAGCGAACCATCAGGCGCCACTTTGAGACCGGCATAGAACTGCGCGCACGCTGCAGGCAGGCGCGCTGCACCTCTTCAGCAGCGCCCGTCACCATGCAGCCCCGCTGAGTGGTGATGGAAGGCATCAGAGGCAACTAGGGAGGGACAGTGCACAGCTCCCAGCGCAGGCCTGATGCAACATGATGCAGTCTGATTGGCATGCCAGAGGCCACAGTGATGCCCTCTGCTACTATACAGGCCACTAGGCTGCTGCACGAGAGCTCACACCTTCGCACTCCAGGGCATCATTGCTCCTCAGCTCCTCATAGCGGAGCGCAAAGAGGCCATGGCACCTGCTACAGTACTGGCTCCGAATCCGCTCAAACAAAGCACGTCGCTGGACCCGCAGGAGCCAAGTTTTTTTGCTCAAGCTCAGCTGGTCCCACCAAGCCAGCAGCTCCGGGTCTACTTCGGCCGGCTGTTTGGCAGGGAGCTGCCCCGCAGGAGCCAGCTGGCATGCAGCGCCCATGTTTGAATGGAAACTGCAAAAAAGAATTTATGGGGATTCTCTTGCAGCTGCTATGTGTCATGCAAGTTCTCCAGCAGAGGGGCATGCGGCTGTGGGCTGGGGGATCTCTTGAAACCCCTTTGATGGCTGTCCTGATCAGCAGCAGTTGACCACAGAAGGCAGCACAAGCTTGTCTGTGCAGTATGAGCCTGTACATCCAAATTGACAAGCAGAGGGACCAGGTGGTGCAGCTGACAGAGCAGCAGCTGCCAGAGGACTTCATTGTGCTGGTCGAAGTGCTGCAGGCGGAGTGTGTGAGTGCTACTTGCAGACTTGTCGGCTGCTTTTGGTGTCTGCATTGCAGCCTGGTCCTGCAATGCTCGTACTGTTCTCATGGGTGTCTTGGCCAACCTTCTGAAAGCTTTGGCTGCCATGTAGGCCCCCCTGTCGCTCTACCTGGAATGTGCCAAAGCCTACCTGGCACACGGCCAGCCAGAGAATTTCAAGGGGCTGCTGCAGGTCACCTTTGAGAAGGACTTTGTAGAGCATTTCAGCAAAGCTGGGAAGTACGACGGTGAGGCCTGCACGGGCATGGTGTCTGCATGCTCTATGTTTCCACAATGTTTTATGTGGCCTGTCAACTCCTTTCATGAGACCTGTGTCCACTCACTCTCACTCAAGGTGGTATAGCAGAGCCAGGCATTTGGAGTTATCATGCCCTGACTTGCCATGCACGTGCATGGGGCCCCCCACATACAGCGTGTTTGCCATGGTGCAGGGCTGGACTTTGACCGCATCAGCATCCACTGTGCACTGGCAGCTTTCCACATGCAGCAGGGCGCCCACCACAGCAGCGTACTGGAGGGCAACAAGCACTTTGAGGAGGCCAACCGGTTGCTTCTGGCTGCCAAGCACATCAACCCCACTGAGCAGATGATTCAGATTGGCTATGGCCAGCTGCAGTGCGCAAAGGTAACACTGGCAGGTCACAGGCTGCTCTCATCCGCTTGCCTGGCGGGCTCCGGCTTGCACTGGCTGGACAGCTGCATGCACCAGCAAGCACCTGCCCTGCGGCCGAGACTCTCAGTGCAGCAGAAACTGTCCCCTTACATGGCAGCTCCACTTTCAACTTCTCACCATTGACGCCTGACCTGCAGGGCAACATTGCTGCAGCCAGCAAGCTGTTTCAGGAGGCCAGCAAGCTCATGTGCAATGGGCAGCCCTGTGCGGCAGGGCTGGTGGCCTGGGCGGACACCCTGGCTGAGCGCGGGGAGCATGGGGCAGCTTTGGCCAGGTCAGCTCACCTGTTGTGGCCAGCAGGGTGTCACATGCTGGCAGCAGCCTCAGCCTGTACATGCTGCACAAGCCTGTTGGGCTCACAGCCTGGCCTGCAGTGCATTTTACTTCTGCAGCGACGCCACCTCTGCTCCAGACAGCAAGCTCTGCGTGCCGGTGCTTTGTGCCTATGCATGGCGTGCTTCTGCTGTGCCAGGATGCAGTAGCCAGGGCATGGATGCCGCCTGCTGACTGCTAGTACTCCCTCCCATTTCCCCACCCCTGGCCTGCAGGAGTTTCCTGGCTGCCTCGTGGCCGACAACAGTGCTGCATAAGCCAGTGCTGTCTGCTGGCGATGCTCCTGTCCTCTGCATGCTGCAGGTACCGCCAGGCCTTGCAGGAGTTCCCTGGCTGCCCCGTAGAGGTGCGCCTGGGCATCGCCACCTGCCTGTACCGCCTGGGCCAGATCAGCAGTGCCCGTCAGGCGCTGCAGCGCGTCCTGCAGCTGGATCCCCACAACGCTGATGCGCTGTACGCGCTGGCGGTGCTGCGCCTGGACCCACTGAAGGGAGAATCAGCAAAGCTGGTGGGCCGTGCTGCACGGCCTGGCACAGTGCTGCACACACTGAGTGAGCCCTCTCGGGGAAAATGGAAAGCTGGAGGTCCCCAATGCAGCTGCATGTCGCACCCTGTGCCTGACACTCAGCAGAATGGCCTAGGCACTGTGTGCTGTGAAGTGGACTTGTGGAGTACTTTGGCCGGTGTCTTCCCTGCAGCACTCTTGATCAGGGTTGCCATTGCATACCTGTTGCCTGGTGCTGAGAGGCAGCTGGCCTGGTCTGGGCAGGCGACACAGCAGCTGGGTCTGACATCTTTAGGTTGCCCCCTGCCCTGCAGAGCTACTCAGAGGGCCTGCAGCTGCTCTGCAAGGCGTACACAGCCGAGCCGGAGAACGCGGCTGTGCTCAACCTCCTGGCGCACTACAGCATTGTGCGAGAGGAGTACACAGAGGTGCACAGGAGACACCACCGGCACCCTTGAACTGCTGAAGCCCCTGGGTCACTGCTTGGTCATGGGCTTGCAGCCTGTTCCTCGCACTCTGCTGTCCCGGCTTCTCATTGACTGTGTGTCAGCAGCAGCGGGTGATCGAGGCCCAGCTCCCTTGCTGGAGTCAGGCAGGACTGGTGTGGCTTAGCCAGCCACATCTGTGGGAGGGGACAGACGTCTGGGGTTAGAGCTCACTTGTCCTCAAGGCATCACTGCAAGGTTGTCTGCAGGCACACAAGCTGGCAGAGGTGCCCCTGCCTGCCTGTCGTCATGACCAAGTGTGGCATGACCCCGTGTGGCATGAGGTGCCACACGGTCGTCTCTAGAGCTGAAGGGCCCCTGGCCCTCCTCTAACAAATGCTGGCCTCTTTCGAATGGTTGCGCACCTGTTCCTCTGACATTGCAGACAGGCAAGCTGGCAAGTACAGCTCTGCCTTGCCTGTAGTGACGCCCAGGGGAGATCCTGGTGCCCCCAACAAACCTCTTGCGGTTGTACCTTTTACGGTCGAGGCGCCCCTGGCCTCCAGTGAGGCATCGCCGATTCGTTCCATGTTCCGTCTGCAGGCCGAGAAGCTGGCAGAGGCTGCTCTGGCCACAGAGCCTGCTCCCGCTCTGAAGGCGCACGCCCTGCTGTCCCTGGGACGGGTGGCCCACGCCCGCGGCCAGCTTCGGCAGGCATTCCTGCACTACCAGCAGGTGAGGCTGCACAGCGGCAGGTGTCAGGCGGCCCCATGTTGCCTGGCATTCACGATGGACTGTGTGGCATCTTCATGCACCAAGCCAGCTGCAGCTGGCCTCACCTGGCCACTGTCACTGATATCTTCGGCTCCGATGGTATGAATGCTGGCACACCATGCCGAAGGTGCCAGCCTCAGCAGCGCATGGCCTGGCACGTCCTTGCACAGCCTGCCTCGTTGCCTCTGCAGGCGCACATCACAGACCCCTCGCTGCCTGTGGCCCGTCTGGGGCGGTCGCAGGCGCTGCTGGCCCGCAAGCGCCACCTGGACGCCGTAACTGAGCTGGAGGCCACCCTGGAGCCCACCTCTGGATGGATCGACGGCCTGCAGGTGCATGTCAGCTGCCGCTTACCCCCTGTGCAGCCTGGCCCTGTGCGGGCACCTTGCCCCCATGCGCCCTGGCAGCAGGGCATCCGCCCAGTGCGCCCTGGCAGCAGGGCATCCGCCCGCTGCCCCCCAGCTGGACGCTGCTGGCTGGTGGTGCGCAGCAGGGCCCCCACCTGGGCACAGCAAGGGATGCAGTGTGCAGTGGCAATCACAGTGCTGCCACACAGTGCTGCCTGGGGCCCCACTTTCCGGATACTGGGTGGTGGATTGCAGGTGTCCAAAGCAGGTCCGCCCCACCCACGCACTCCACCAGGCTGACTGCATGCCCATGGCGAACGCCATGCTCTCCCTTGCCGCCTGCGCTGAGCGTGCTGTCAGGCCCATTACACATCATACGTGGCCCGGCAGCCTGTCTGAGTGGTGTGCAAGCAGCCTCTAGGCCTCACCAAGTGTTTTGGCCCTTGAGTCAGCTGGCCCCCAGCAGCGCTTGGCCCACAGGTCCCAAAATAAGGGCTTGAACCAGCAGCCGCAACAACTTCGTGTCTGGGTGCAGATTCTGAGCCGCCTGTACCACCTGTACCCCTCCAGGGCTACCGAGAGCATTCCCATTGTCAAGTCCACTGCCATCAGGACGAAGAGTCCCCAGATCTATGAGCTGCTTGGGGAGCTGCAGGCTGGAAGTGACCCTGCAGGTGAGTTTTCTTTTTGTTCAAGCACATGGGTTTGTAAACGCTTCCGCTTTCAGCCTGCAGCATGGGCATTGAATGCCAGAGCGTGGGCCTGCTGTGCCTCCCAGCCCCTAAGCGCGCCAGCGATCCCTCTGTGCTCTCTGCATGCATGATGCTGCGGCTTCATGCTTGCAGTGTGGCTGTGAAGCGATGATGTCCGCATCTGCCTGCACTGAACCTGCTGGTCAGCTCCCACCTTTGAGTGGCAGCTAGTTACAATTTTGGCCTTGGCTGCTGCTGGACACGCTTGCATCTAGGGCACCTGCGTCCTTCCTCAGTCTGAGATGGGCTGCGCACAGTCTGGTCGAGAAGTAATGGCAAGCATGTCTGCCTGCACTGCTGAGATCGTTGCTCTGGCCTGAATCAATTAGTGGCGATGGCCTGACTAGTGCAGGTTGATAATGAAGCAGAGCATCCTGCTGCAGGAGCTTTAAAGTCCTTCTTGCGAGCTATACAGCTGCATGAGGCAGAGCTCAAGTCCAATGGCCAGCTGGCCAATGGCGACGCTCAGGCAAATGGCAACGACGCGGACTCAGGCTTCCACAGGTGCCGCAACAATGCAGCTGTGCTGGCATTCAGATGCGGCAAGGTCAAACTGGCTCAAGAGCTCATCGAGCCTGTCGCCACAGTGAGTTGGGTTGCGATTTGTTTTGCAGCAAGTGTGTTGTTGCTGCTCCTTTGCACTCTGGCATGCAGCTGTGGATGCTTGACAGGCAGGCTGGCACCCTGAAGACTTGTTTGGCCCAGGCAGGTGCTGCAGCTCCCAAATGCAGAGGCATTGTGGGTTCTGCCCGCTGCCTGCACTGTGAGGATGTCCAGGACAAAGCTGACCCAGGCACAGGCTGGCGCTGTCGGCCCTGCCGAGCGTGGTTGCTGGTGTAGTGGAAGACTGTTGCACGTGCTGCCTGCAGTGCGAGGCCTTTGCGGGCAGGGCAAAGGAGGTCATCCTGGCGTTCAACTATGCGCGCATCAGCGAGGCAGCCGGGGACCTGCAGGACGCAGTGACTGTCTTCAAGGTGCAGCTCCCCTGCCTAGCAGTACCCGCAGTGCCCCCAAACCTAGGATGTTGCTCAACAGCATGAAGGCTGTGGACAGGCACCTTGTAGACCATGCAGTGACCATGGCTGTGCCCAGGCCCACACAGGGGTGTGCACAGGGGTGTGCAGGGACACTTGCCCTTACCCACATACCAACAGTGCTGCTGCACCTCAGCTGGGTGACTGCTGCCCAAACTTGCTGGTCAGGCCTGGGGTGCACCTTTGTCTCAGCTGGCCACCTGCTGCTGAGCCTGCTGGGCAAGCTGGGCTGGCTCTTGCCGGCTTGGAAGGTGCCAATGTGCGCTGTTGACTGTAAGTGTAACCAATCCCTCCATGTGACGCTGGCTCTGGGGATGCAGTTCTGCGTTCCAGACCAACTTCAGGCTGGCAAGGCCTCAGGCTGGCAAGGGCCTTGCCCGGGCCTGCTGTGATGACAGCGCCTGCCTGCCTGCTGCAGGGCTTGCTGGAGCAGTGCCCAGGGTACATTGACAGCTACCTGCGCCTGTCAGCCATCGCCAACCTCCGGGGCAACTTCCGGGAGGCGTCTGAGTGGCTGGACCGGGGGCTGGACGCCCCAGGCCAGCAGGACAACCCTGACCTGCTCTGCGCCGCAGGTGTGGGGCTGAGAGCAGTGCGCTGAGACACTGCTGGGTTGGTGGCATTGTGTGGTGCTCCCTCTAGGCTGCATGGCATCCCTCCTGCGGCAGAGCTCCAGCAGGCTGGGCTGCCGCGCTCTGGGCACTGCAAGGGTGCTGATGCGCTGCATGCCTGACCAGGTCACGTGGCTTCCAGGCAGGTGCGGATAGGCTGTCACAACACGCCTGCTGCTCTTGCAGCTGTTGTGTGCCAATGCACGATGTGCTGGTCATGCAGTGCCCAGGCAGCGGCAGCTAGGCTGACCAAATCACCCACTGCTTGTCGCATGAGCAGCTGTCAGTGAGCTGCTTCTGCCACACAGGACCAGTGCATGCTGCTGAGGCAGCTTTCAGCTTGCCCTGGGCCTGACCCTACGCCCGCTGCAGCCAAGCTATTGAGCTGCAAGCTGCTTGTGTGTTGCTTCAGCCTACTCTGCATGCATGCTATTCCAGTATAGAGGTCTGCAGCGCATCCCAGCCTCTAATCGTGTGCTGCAGCCAAGCTATGTCTGGAGCGGGAGGAGACTGACCAGGCCAATGAGTATGTGAAGCGCTCCCTGGCAGCAAACCCCAAGGATGGCTATGCCCTGCTGATCAAGGGCCAGCTGGCGCTGCAGATGGGGCAGTTTTATGTGCGCAAGCATGCCATGAAGGGAGGGGACAAGGCGGCAGCCAAGTGCGCTGGGCTGCCCCGCCTCTTGATGGGTCCTGCTGGCCCGCTGAGCTCGGTGCTGTCCTGCTTCGCGGCTTGCTCCCTGTGTGCGCTGCTCTCCTCTGCAGGCCGGCATCGTTGCCATGCATTGGAGGGCATCTGTGTCACCACACCTGTCCCCTGTGCCCTCACTCGTCAAGTTGCAGTCCCTGGCAAGGCTGCCGAGCACACAGGCACCCACACTGGTGTGCAACCCCCCAGTGCCTGGCGCTGCAGGAGTGCTGGAAAGGCCGAGGAGAACAGGAGCAAGATCAGGCAGTACCTGGCTAAGGCCATGGAGGCCTATGACAAGGTGCGGCTCCCGTCGTACAGTCACGGCTGTCAGATGCGCACGCTGCCAACTTTGGCTGACGAGCTGGGTGCCATGCCCTGGAGTGCCAGTCTGGGGTGCTGAAATGCGGCTGCTACTCACCGCACTGTGGCGGGGAGATGCACCCAGTGCTTGCCCCCGGGCAGGTCGCAAAGCTGCCTGTCTGCTTGGCGGCCAGCTGTTGTCCTTCCAGTCCTCCTCTGAGGTGGGCAGAGTGCGGGGATCCATTGTTCAGAATCCATCCTTGTCAGGGCAGCATCTTGATATGCTGCTTTGTCTGACTCATCTGGGGCAGCATGTCAGTTCTCTACATCATGCCTGCCATGCCCACCCAGCAGTCCCCATGGCTGTCAATGCATTGGAAGCCAGTCTGAGATGCCGGATGCAGGTGCTGGACCAGGATCCTGGCAACATCTACGCGGCCAATGGCGTTGCAGCCGTCCTGGGGGAGCAGGGCCATTTCATGGAGGCACAGGAGCTGCTGACCAATGTGAGCACTGGGCTCGCGGTGCATACCCGAGTCGTGCTGCTGGCGTAGGGGTTGCTGGGCACGCTCGGTCATGCTGACCTGTGTGAGGATTCAGTCAGGAACCAGATTGCGGGTGACTCCAGACTACCTGGCGCCCCCTGGTGATGCTGCTCTCTATCAGTAGTTTCACTGGCATACATGCAGACATGCTGCTGGCAGTCTTGGTCTTCAAGGGCCGCTCAGCTCCATGATGCACAGCTGTGGGGGCACAGTGCGCCCTGGTTCGTCAACTCTTCTTCTGCCGCCGCAGGGCAGATGTGGGCAGCGCTGTGCCCGATCCCCGCCAAGCGGCAAGCTGTGCTGGCAGAGAGTCTGTCCAGATGCGCTGCCGCTTGGTGACCCTGGCTGACCCCAACCCCTGCAGGGTGTGCAGCGCTCCACCCTGTGCATCAGTCACTTCCTGTTTGAATCGCCTTGCAGGCTCAGGAGGCCATTGCAGCCCGTGAGGGCGCCCTTCAGATGCCGGACGTCTCCCTGAACCTAGCCGTGGTCTTCCTGGCCCAGCGCCAATTTGCAGCCGCCACCCAGCTGCTGACCACCATCCTGCAGAAGCAGTACAAGAACAATACCACTGCGATGCTCTACCTGGCACGCGTGCTGTACGATGCAGGACGTAACAGCGAGGCCAAGCGCACTCTGCTGAAAGCTGTGCACCTGGCACCCACCCAGCAGGAGCTGCGCTTCAATTCGGCAGTGACCATGCAGGTAGGTGTAGCCAGGCCAAGGCTTGGCTTGTGCGTCCCTGTCTGGGAGATGCCCGGGCACATGCACGGGGTGTGGCCAGGCCAAGATGTATGTCCCATGTATGAGAGGCTCCCAGGTACATGCACTTGGGTGTGGCCTAGCCAGATCAGATGTCCATGATTTCACGCAGGTGGATTTCACTTTGCATGTGTGCGGCTGCTTGGTCCTGTCTATGGCCTTCAGGAGCATTGGTAATGGTCGTGGCAAGTCAGAGGTGCTGACCATTGCGCCCTGCTGTGGGTGGTCAACAAGGCTATCCTTGGGGTCTCAGGTTGGCCGTATCTGCATTCTGCTTCCACTTTTTGACTTCCTTGTCCGAGATACACCCAGTCCACTCAGCGTGGATGCGCTGCGACTGGCGGTCATCGATAGCGGTCTGGGCGCTTGTTGCATGACAGGGCATACGCCCTCAGGACTGCTTGTAAACCGTTGATGCCCATTAATGCGCTGCTGGGTATGGAACTTGCACACAGAAGTTGTCTCCAAGTGGGCGCAGGGCCCTGAAACACCAGAGGGACACACAGGCCTGCACCTGCCGCCTCCCTGCACAAGGCAGCCACAATTGGGAGCAGCAGGCAAGACTGCTGCTGCTGCCACCGGCTGGGGTCTCACTCAAACGTGAATGGCCTGCAGAAGAATGCGGAGCTTGTCTTCAACAAGCCGCGGCAACAGAATGATCCCACCAAACTTGATGAATTCGTGTCGGCACAAATCGAGCTCAACTGTGCAGCCAAGGTGTTCAAGCAGCTGCAGCAGGTCAGTCTCTATATCTATCTTCATTGCGCAGGCTGGCAGGAGGCTGCCTGGCTGCATGTGTGGCATCCTATCTTGCTGCGGTCCCTTGCTTGCATTGTTTGATGAGCAGCTGCTGGCTTCATGCAGTACATGCATGATGTGACAGGCAGATGGCATGCCTGCAACAGGGGTGCCTTCACCTGCTGCTTCTGCAGACCTCATGAGGGAAGGGCTTGAGTATTCCACCTTGTGGGTGGTGACTGCATGTGTGTTCACAGTCCTCACAGCTGGTGCCTGCAGACCATTGTGAGGGACAGGCGGCACACCCCCCTGGATGTCAAGAAGCTGGATGTCCACCTGCACTACATCACTGGAGCCCTGGACCGAGGCAATGTGAGTTGGCGTGCACCTTGTTGTCTGCCGTGGCAGGGGCTACGAGCACACCACACACCTTGGCCAACACTCTGTGATAATTGCAAAGAAGGGTTGCAATGGGCAGTGTGCTGCCTGGAGCGTCAGGGACATGGGCATCACTGGAGGCCTGGACCGAGGCAACGTGATCTGCATGGCTTGGCTGTGGCTGTGTGCAACTTCTGCTGCTGCCTGTGCTTGGGCGCCAGAAAGCCGCCGTGCCAGATCTCATGCAGCTGCCCTCACATGCGCCGCATGCAGCCCAATTTACGCCCTGTGGTGCCGGCTTCGGTAGATGTGGGCCTCAATCATTCTGTGCAGGTATTAAGCCGGCATGTGCTCTGCGGGCCTGTAGTGCTGCACAGATAGGAGAGGTCGCTGTATGAGCAGCCAGCCATCACACTTCCCACACTCACAGTTGGGACCAGTGCCTGTGTATGCCTCGCAGGTCAAGGTTGGAGAGGCAGAGAATGAGGAGCGAGCACGGGCAGCCCGCAGACGGCAGGCAGCCCTCAACATGGAGGCGCAGCGCGCCAGGGAGCAGGTGTGGGCATCAGCAGCCTTACAGGCCCTTGCCAAGCCTGCTTTCTCCTGCGGTTTGGAGCAGCCATTGTGGCATCCATTCCCACCTTGACTGCGCTGTGCTCGACCCAGCAGCAGTGCCAGGTGGCCTCTGCAGTGGCGTCCTGTTGTTCCTGGTGGGGCCCACAACTGGAAGCCACCAGAGCTGCCTGCCCACATAAGCTGACACGGAGCCCCCTACAGGCTGCCCAGCAGGCTGCTGGTGTCATGGGCGCCAGTCAGCAGGGGGTTCTGGGCCATGCCAGGGGGCTGCCAGGCTGTCTGGTACGACCAAGTCCTGTGTGGGGGCCAGCACCCGGCAGCAGTGCACAGGGACCCATGCTGTTGACAAGCAGACACCAAGGGCGCTGCCACTGAACCAGCACGAGCCTTGCAGGGTGAGGCTGCCCTCCGTGGGGAGGAGGAGCGCCTGGCCAGGCAGCGGCGGGATGCCCAGGTGCAGGAGGCGCAGGAGAAGCTGGCGCGCATCAAGGCCAACCTGAAGGAGGGCGAGGCCCAGCAGCAGGTGGGAGGCTTGCCCTCAGGCGTGCCCGCCATGAAGCAATGTCATTGCTGGGTCCTGTGGGCTTCAGGGTCAACCTGAAGCAGGGTAAGACCCAGTGGTAGGTGGGGAGACAGTGGAAGAAGCCTGAAGCTGCCTGTGCCTGCGACGAGCCGCGCCCTTGCAGCTGGTGGAAACGCACCGAGCCCAACCTGAAGCAGGGGGCCTCGGGTGGATATGGTTGACAGCCTGTGGAGCAAGTAGCGCTGTACAGCATGGTCCGCGTTGGAATGAATACAAAGGAGGGCCAGGCCCAGCAGGCAGTATGGGCATCAGGGGTCAGCCTTGCGTTCTGTGGCGCAGGCCTTTTTGGCCTGGTCTTGCAAACCGACAGCCATCATCTGCACTCTTCACGGACCTCCATGGCTGCATGGACGGCTGACTTGTGCACGTTCTGCGCGGCCAGCAGCTACAGTCAGCCTGCTGTGACAATGCTTGCGACAGTCTGGCATGCACTGTCCCTCATGTCTGGGCCTGCATGCTGCAGGCTGCCAAGGAAGGGGATGCCAGCAAGGTGGACAAGCGCCGCAAGAAGCAGAAGCAGGACGCCGCGGCAGAGGCTGTCTTCACGGTGGACGACGATGAAGACGATGGGGAGTACCAGGAGGGAGAAGCCTCAGGTAGGCTTGAGAGACGCACGAAGGCTTTTGAGGTGGGCACAGCTTCTGCAGAGATGTTCACGGTGTATGCATCAAGATGGGGCGTCCTAGGAGGGTCAGACTTATGCATCTGTTCTGGGGCTGTTGCCAGGGCTGTGGACGGTGCGAGGCAATCCTCAAAGGCCGAAGCTTTTGTGTCTGCCTGACAGATTACACTGCATGAGCTGCTTGCAACTCCTGCAGCCCCTGAACCCAGTCAGGAGGGGCGCTCTTAGGCAAGATACTTGAATTGCTGCCAGGGATGGCAGCATGAGGCCACGGAGTGCAAGGGTGCAGGGGAGTGTGTGCAGCCATACCTGGCAGGAACGGGCCTCGACTGCGGCCGGTGCTAGATTTTCTTGTGGGTCTCATGGTGATGCTCAAGTCTGACGTGGCATGCCGTGGCGGCCACTTGGTTCATTGCGTCATCTAGCACAGGTAGTTGTCCACTCACTGCACAGCTTAGCGTGCTTGAGGCCCTGGTACTGAGGATCTGCACCAGTGTGCATCTCACGGACGCATTTGGAGTGAGTGTGCCACTGACTGTCCCTTTGAGTTGTGCATGATGCCCTGCAGGTGCTGAGGAACCAGACTACGACTCAGACGAGCGGAGGCGCCGGCTGGCAGGTCAGCAGTGCCTCCCACAGCTGCACCCATTGCAGCTGGTTGCTGACCACCTCAGTTCAGCATGCCTGGGGACAGCCCAGCAAACAGGGAGTACCAGCTTGTGTTGTGTCAGCTTCGCCTCACAGCTGGCTCAGCGCTGCCATGATGATGCTGCAGCTTTGTGTGTGCTGGCAGTTGTTGCTTACAGCATTGCTGTTGGGAATCCCTTAGTCAAGGCTATGTCGGCAACCTTTTGTCCAACAGGGGCATGCTGGATCACCGGCTGTCTTGATCACCCCCCACCTCATGGCTGTGGCTGTGCAGGCAGAGGCGGGAGAGCAGAGATTGCCAGTGCGGTGCCCTCCAGCTGCGTTTCATCGCAGACCTTTGTTGGACATGCAGGCACTGGCCTCGAGAGCAGCGATGATGAAGGGTCTGCAGATGCGGCTGCTGCAGAAGGCGATGATGCAGACCCTGTCACAGCAGCTTCAGCGGCAGCCAAGCGCCTGCGCAAGAAGCGGGACAAGACCAGCAAGAAGAAGCGCAAGCAGGAGGGCCAGGAGCCAGCTCAGGAGGCAGGGGACTCTGCCTCCAAGAAGAGCCGCCTCAAGAAGCGGCGCATACTTGAAGGTGCCGAGTCCTGCCTGTCTCAGGGAGCAGCAACACGCCAATGACATGGGCTGCACGTCAGCTCGTCTTGAGGGGCAGGCGCCACTGGCTGCCTATCTCAAGTGCACAAGGAATGGAGGCATACGCTCAAATGGTTGTATGACGGGAAGAGCTGTTCGCAGCAACAGAAAGAAAGCAGTAGATGACCAAGTCTGTGAAGATGGGCTGACAAAGGCTGGTGAGCATGCTTGCTCTCAGCTGTATGCTGACCTGCCTGATTGCAGAGGCAGACGCAGCAGATGATCAAGCCTTCGAGGATGATCTCGTCGCAGAAGAGGCAGAAGACGCTGCAGCAGGCGCGAGCAGGAGGCAGAGCCTTTTTGACTCAGATGATGAGGCAGAGCCGCCACAGGAGGTACAGGATGCAGGGCAGCTGGCCTCAGAGGCTGCCCCCATGCAGACTGACAGCCCTGCAGACGATCCTCCAGCCGCTGGGCAGATGGTGAGCCTTGTGTCCAGCTGCGCCTGATGTGTGGGTGCTGGCTCACAGCCTCTTTTGGTGATCAAGCGAGCACACTGTGCAACCCCAGAGACTGGTGGACTCTTGCTGCAGGATTCCACTGCGGATCTCTTTGGTGACGATGACAGCGACTAGTTCCCTCCTTACAGCCAGCATTTGCAAGAGCCAGTTTTGATCGAGTTCACTTAATTCATTCAGTGTTAGTGTTCACCCTCAGCGGCCAACACGGCCCAAGGCAGTATCTGTGCGTGGATTTGCAGTGAATTCCTGCACCTCCACGATTGTGCGATCTATCAGGCTCTGTAATGCTCTGAGGTCTTTGATATACAGCATGCGCAGGATGGTGGCCGCACTGTCCAGCTTTGCATCTGCAAGCAGTCCACAACAGTTCACGGTTGAGCTAGCCAGACATGTGCCTCCATGTGTGGGCAAGCAGCATCGGTACATCCTGCTATTTGTGCATTCGGAGCGATCAGCAACATGAAAGCTAGCAGCCCACCTCCAGTCTGAAACCCTAAGTTGAACGTTTCAGTGTCTAGGTGTGCCAAATGGTCAGCAGTCTGCCTGGCGGCCTTGCTGAGTTGAGAGTCTTGCAGCGCTGGCAGCAGTTGGTCTGACACCAAGTCCTTGGCCAACTGCAGCCAAGAGCAATACAAAACTTGCCATCGTGAGGGCCCCTTAGCCATGTCAGGTGCAGCAGGACTGCTCGACAAAGCAAGTGCTTGTTGCTTGGCATCAGAGGCATTCAGAGGCTTCTCTTCACTCACGCCTGCAGAGGCTGCCCCGCAATGTGCAGCAGTGGCAGGAAGAGTGGACTGACCTGGAGCTGCTCCAGCTGGCTCCCTGCCTGCTCAATCTGGAGCTTGCCAAGCAGCTGCTGCAGCAGCTGCTGGGTCTGCTGGGCGGCCACTGCAGCAAGACAAACAGTCCAGGTCAGGCACCACACGACCCAGCACAAGACTTCCATGCACCAGCTGCTGCACCTATGTTGGGTGTAGGGTTGCCCCAGGCACCTTTGCGCCTGGTCAAAAGGCTCAGCAGCAGCAGCAGCAGCATCAAGCAGAAGGCAGCCTCGCATGCAGCAGACACATCGGTGTCGGCAGCTTCTGACAGATAGCATCTGACAGGCTGCAAATGCTCACGGTCAGGGTAGATGACCTCTTCCCGCTTCCTCTTCTCCAAAGGGGATGGCTGCGAGGCTTTTGCACTGGCTGCCAGCTTGTTGAGCTGCTCCGCTGCAGGCAGGTGCTGCTGCATCAGCTTGCAAGCTGCAGCAGGGCCAACAGGCATCCCCTCACCTCGCAAGCACACAAGCACCAAGCCTGCAATGGTTGACTGAGCTCACACCTTGATGTGAACACTCAGGACTGCCTGGCCAAGAGACTTGTGCAGAGCCTCAAGCAACCAGCGCCACTAAGAAATGCTTTTGTATGCCACAAGCAGCCGCATGCAATCTTTCACATGCGCACTGGACCAAACAGCTCAAACAGCTCGCTGTCCTGCTCAGCCTGAGCTGCTGCGTGCCCAGACCCGGACCCCATCCATGAGCAAGCCTAGTTCAGGCGTGACCCACCATTGTCCTGGTACTCCAAGCTTACAGCATGGCGTAGCAGCCAGTGCAGGATGTTCCTGGTGGACTCCTGGCCAGGCACCAGAGGGCTTTGCATTCCATCCAGGTACTGCAGAGAGCACCGGAGACAACTCTGTCAGCCAGAGGCAGGACATGCTGCTGCTGCAGGCTTGGCGGCTTTGGTCACATGATCATCTGTTGATGTTGCTGCCAACCTGCTGAAATGTCCTGTCCCACTGTGGGTCTGAGAACTGACCAAGAGGCTTGCGCTCCTCAATCTTCAGCTGCCTGATCTGCACCGCGCAGACTTCGATGAGTATCAATCTGACCTGGTGATCTGACCTGAATAGGTGCTTCCAGCATGGCATGCTCAGGGCACTGGCCTTGGTGTTCTCAAGCCATAGCACCAGTGATCTGAAGTCTGCTGGTCTGCTGAAATTGAAAGCGTCTGCTTTGCTGTACTTCAGGGCCTTCAGCAAGAGCCTCTCGTGCATGGCCGATGGTAGCTAGAGCTCCGTGCAAATGCAGATGTAGATCAGGTCTGGCGCTTACCCTATTCAAGCCCGAGAATTGTCAAAGTGAGGCTCAGCAGTGCTGCAAATCGCATTTCAGGCCATTCCTCTGTTAGAGGAACGCCTGGTGCGCTCTTTACTCGAGAGCGGGAAGGGAGCTGAGGACAGGCCATTGGCCATGGTGAGATGGTGCAGGTCAGCACAATACAGCTGCTCTGGAGGGACAAGCAGCACTGAGCCCCAACTGTATGCAGGCTCAGGGAGATGTTGAGGCAACGTTGCAACGCATTAGCTCACACAAGGTCTGGCTGCTGTTGAAGCAGCTCTCAGTGAGCATATGCTGACCTGCTGAGCCCATTTTGTGACTGGCAGGGCGTCCTGGGATGCATCATTGTCAACAGCCAAGGGGCCATCCTTCGAACCACCTGTGAGGTGCGAGCTGCGTCTGCTGAAGCCTGTCAAGGAAGTGTCCCTGCAGCCTGATGCGCACTGTTTAGACCCTTGCTTTGTCCCTGCGGCCTGGTGTTCGGCATTTGAGAGCAGCCACTGTGTGTCTGCAGCCTGAGATTGCAGAGCTTCATGCCCACCTGATCCCGCAGCTGGCAGGTTTGGCCAGGAACTTGGTGCGAGATTTAGACCCTCAGGCAAGTCACACTGGATAAGCCCACCTCAATGTTGCTTTGGCTGACAACAAGCAACTCCTGTGGGTCCTGGCGCGAGGCTGCTTGTGGACGGTCAGCTGACAGGCCCAGACCGCCAGCCGTCTGGAAGATTCTGGCAACGCCCAGCTGCATGTCCTTTTGCAGCCATATGTCCCGGGCTTGGCAAGCAGCTGCCTCTATAATCTCCAGTCAGCCATCCTACACAATGGAAAGGGTGAAGCAGTGGTCTACGGCAGCAGTGCAGCTGAGCAGCGGCATTCAAAGAGCTGCAGCAGTGGATGCAGCTTGCAGTCCTGCCTCCAGGTGTCCAGAGCACCATGCACCTGAGCTGGCAGTGCTCCTGGCTGCAGAATGACCTGGAATTCCTACGTATCAGGTCTTACAAGCATGAGATCATGGTAGCACCCAGTGAGTAGCTCCGTAGTGCATTGCATGGCCGTTGCAGCTGCAAAGCGCTCAGAAACTGAGAACAAAGCTGCTGACTGCAGACCCAGACTTTGTTCTGATAGTCATACAAGATCCCAGTGTGGAGGCATGAGGGCAGAGGTGTCCAGTGCCCTGTCTTGCTCAGCTATCTGGCTCCAATTCCAAGTCCTCTGAAGTGAAATTGTGATTGGTGTAGATGCACACGTCTGCAGCAATGGTCATGGCCTTCTTTGCGATCTCATGAGCCTCAAGGTCTGGGTTGTCTATGAGGGCTCTCGCTGCCGCCAGTGCATAACCACCTCCTGAGCCAATGGCTGCAGAGCATGCACTTGTCATGGTTGGCAGCTGAGCTGCAATGCGCTGCTGCAGCTTCCTGTGTGAACAGTGCACGCCGCAATGGCCGCAGCTGTACCTATGATGCCATCATGAGGCTCCAGCACATCCCCATTGCCTGTGATGGTTAGGCTTTGTCTGGAGTCGGCCACCACCATGACAGCCTGCAGAGCCAGACCCCTTAGAGCTGCTTGAATGCAACATGAGCCTCTGGGAAAATGCTGGCCAGCAGACTGTGGAGGCTCACGTCCAGCTTCCGCAGAAATTTGTCTGTGCGCCACGACTTGGCCAGCTCGACTGCCGCCCGAGTCAGCTGCCCTGCAGCAGCCAGGTGCATGCTCATCAGTTGACTAGCATGCACACAGCACTTGGGCACTCAGCTTGCTGCTCAACGTACCTGGATGCTGCTCAAGCTGCATCTCTAACCTCTCAAACAGTGTGAAGGCATCTGCAGTTGCACCTGCAGCGCAATAGGAAGGGTAAGGCACCAGCATCAGGTTGAGCCACAAGAACAGCGTGATGGAAGAAAGCCGCTGCCCACCTGCAAATCCACCAATGACCTTGTTGTCCCCAATCCTGCGAACCTTTCGTACATTGGGCTTGATGATTTCATTGCCACGAGTGACCTGGCCATCTGCCATGATGATAACCTGCAAAGGAGGAGTTCCTGGAGGCCAATTCACTTCTGAGCTGTGCCTTGCCAGAGGGCTGGTCAGGCCTCGCCTTGCCATTCTTGCGGACACACAGAACAGTAGTGCTGTGCTGAGCGAGGGCAGAGCCATTTGCTGTTGCCATGCTGCGCAGGCTCAGAAGGGGAGTAGCAGTGGGCCATGCATCTGATTCTGCACAGAGCCAAGTCGCAGGTAGGCCTGCAGTTCAGGGATGACATTTTGCAAGACTTGATGAGGCATTCAGCAGATGAGCATCACTGGAAGTGAGACCCACTTTGCCTCAATGCGGTGTGCATGCAGGCGACTACCCCCGATCTGGACAGCATTGTCAAGATCTAAGACAGCCTGCAGATTGGTCCACGCCAAGCAGGGTGACCTATGATTCAGAAGGGTGTGCACCAGACGGGTCGTTATACTCATCATCTGACAGCCCCCAAGCTGCAGATCTCTGTCCCTGGCAGCTGCCATGCGACACGTCTGATCATCTAAATGCTTGACTAGATTGATCCATGGGGTACTAGAACAATGGTATGCGAGTGAAAGGGGCTATCCACCCGTCTCCTGTACAATGTACAAAGCAAAACACATACAGTGTGCAAATCAGCCCACAGGCAACACTTGTGCGTGAGACAATGATGGCAGCATCAGTCCAGCGTCGTGAGGTTAGTTGAGGCACAGGGGCGAGCCAAACGTGTTTTCCCCTGCAGCACCAGAGCCGGTCTTGTCAGCATGAGGCCGGAACTCGCATCTGGGCCATTCGCCGCAGATGGCATGCTATACACCCATTCTCAACTGGAATGGTCTCAACTGAACAGGGAGGGACTAGTTTGACTGCCTCAAGCTGTTGCACCCTCACAGGAGCTTGCTTCCAGAAGCGGCATCCTCACCACTGTACATGATATAGAGGAAGCCATCGTCGTCCTTGTGATCAGCATAGACATCAGACATCAGAGCCGCTGCGTGGACATACAGACAGTGTTACTGGAGGCAGTGGGTGTGCAGCTGCTTTTCTGGCCAGCCCGGCTCTGCAAAGATGCATTAGCAGGCACAGACGACCAGCCTGGAAGACAGTGAGAGCAAGCACGCCCAGCCGGCTGCCATCCAGCAGCACCAGTGTTTGGGGTTTGGGTAAGCTCTGTCAGCTAGTCTGAGTAAAGGAGCGATGCCAGATCAGGAGCCGTGAAGCTGCATGCTCATGCAAGCCATGCTACCGACTAGCCAGCTTGCTGCTCAAGCGACCACCGCACCCAGTGCAAGTGCTTCAGCAGGCAGTGCCACTAATATGGCATGCTGAAGGGCAAGCACTGTGCAACTAGGGAGAGCCCAACTATCAAGCTGGCGCTGCAGGTCAAGAGGTACACTCACCTGTGGGGGGCAGCACGTTTCTCACAAACATGAATATGGCCTTCTCTGGGCTGACCTTGATCCGCTTGCGGATCACATACACAAATTGACCCACAGTCAGGTCTGATGGTACAAGGTACCTGCCCAGCAAGAGACCCTTGTCAGCACAACGCAGTCCAGCGAAAAGCAACTCTCTTGAGACAGCCTTCTGAGCTAGGCCCACTGGTGCAAACAAGTGCACTCACTTCTTCTTGTCGATGTCTGGAATGTCGCTCCTCTCTGCCTTCTCAACGATGACCTGCAGCAGGTGGGGTGTCAGCTGACTGGTGGCCTGTTGCGTGGTGCGATGCCTGCCACATGGCCAGGCGACCATCTGTTGGGACATGTTGCATGCAGCATGCAGCAGCGCAGCCTCCCATGAGCTGTCTTGCTGAGCATGCCAGCACAGCAGGTGTGCTTTACCGGGATCCTGTCAGGATACTTGTCCCTGATGCGTGCAGCCTCTGCCTGCCGCTTCTCTGCACAAAAGGCAGCCAGGCACATTTGGCTGAGCTGGCACAAGAGGGAAGCCACGCTTCAGCATGTCAGAAGAGGCAGGTTCTGGAGCCTACCCAAAGGGTGCTCCTCCTTGAAAGTCCTGTTTCTGGCGACCATGGCTGTGCAAAGGAGCCCGCGCAGGAGCTAGCTGGCCAAACGAAAGTTGCACCTGAGATCTCGAGGGCCAGCAGCTGCCTCGTTTGCTTCGGGTCTGCTCAGCAAGAAGGGCGCCCGGAGAACAGCTTGCTGTGCAGTTCACGGAAGGGAAACTCAACGATGGAAGTTTGCTTTCTTGTGAGCTTGGCGAGAGTCAGTCTGCCTGCAAAGGTGGACATGCTGTGCTGCTGACATCAGGCAGGGAGCATGTATATAGGAAATGGGACCAATGCTCTCCTCCGAGTTGGCAGCACCAGCCTGGCAGACGGGCAACTGGAGCCAGCAGCAGAGGTGACACTCGGGAGCCCCTGTTGACTGCATACACAGTCTGCGCTGCATCCCACATCATGATCTGCAAGCGCTGACAAGCCTTGGATGGTGATGGGAGCGATGTATGGAGCCGTCACCCTTCCGTCTGCTGCTGTGACTCCAGCTTAGCACAGCAGCGGCACCAGGCTGCACTGTCTGCAGCTCTGCCAAGCTCGCATGCACAGAGTCAGCTGCCAGGTGTTGCATCCCATTGGCACTATAACTCCTGCTGTGGGTGTTGCAGACAGCTGAGGAGCGTGTAGACCAGCTCATCAGCCGCATCAGGCCCGCCAGGCACAGTGAGGCGCGACGTCACAGCGTGGCAGGCTATGTCAGCAGCATCATCAGCAGCTGCTTCTCTGAGGATGGGTTGGAGGTCAGCTGCCTGCACCACAGCCACTGCCCAAAGTGCCTACATGCTGCACAGCAATGAGTCAGGCTGCCAGACGCCACCCTCTTTGCCTCTGTTGTGCAGTGTGTCCTTCAGCATTTGCATGCCTGCCTGCCCTGCCCATGTGCCCTGGTTCCAGGCAGAACACATCATGCACCAGCTGGTTCCAGCAGCATTGGCTCCTCCCAGCAAGCTGCATCAGGACACCAGTGTAGCCTGCCCTTTGCAGCAATGCTTTGCGCCCAGCGGTCTGACAACTCCTCATCTTCAAGTCTGGGCCTGTGCACAACTGCTTTGGTTGACTTGGGCAACACCTGGCTGCAGGTGGAGGCCTTCATGTTTGGGTCTGTGCCCCTGAAGACGTACCTCCCTGACGGAGACATTGACCTCTCAGTGTTCCAGTCCAAGGGGGCCTCGCTGCAGGACAGCTGGACCACCAAGCTGTGCCACGCGCTCCAGGCAGAGGGGCGCAACCACCAGGCGCCCTACAGGGTCAGGGATGTGCAGGTCATCCATGCAGAGGTGCGCCTATGTCGCAGCCATTATGGATGCCTTGGCAGCCCAGTACTGAGACCTGCGGGTGGCAGCTGTGAGTCTTACAGGAGGGCAGGACGCGCAGGGTGGTCATGCAGAAATGGACAGGCACAGCTGCAGTTGAGGGGAGATTGCAGACACATATGCAAGCAGACCTTGAGGGGAGCCTGTTTGATTGTCACAGGCATGGCCGTCTCATTGCCAGCATGTGGTGAGTGAAGACGACATGCAGCGTCAGGTGTGGTGCCTCTTTTCAGCCAGGTCTCCCGCTGCTGCAGGTGAAGCTGCTCAAGTGCCTGGTGGACAACATTGTGGTCGACATCTCATTTGAGACTCTGGGTGGGCTGTGCACAGTGGCCTTCCTGGAGTCCATCGACCGAAATATTGGCGAGAACCATCTCTTCAAACGCAGCGTCATCCTGGTAAGCTGGCTGTTGCTGCACTGATCAATGCTTGAGTAGGGGACGCGTGTTGGAAGCTTGGGGGCTGGCCTGCATTCATAGGCATGACCTCTCATATCGCCGCGTCAGCGTGACGAGCCGGCTGCCTCAGTTGACATTAGACCAGTGGTGGAGCTACATTCTGCATGGGGAGGATCACCCCTTCAAATGTAGTGTTGATCGATGAGCCAGCTTGCACAGCTCTCCAGCATGCGTGGAGCCCAACGGTGGCCAGCAGGCAAGGCAGAACCTTCTGGCAAGAGTCTTCATTGCAACAGCGCACCTGTTCATACCCAACATCATTTGCTCAGCCCATTGTCTCAGCTATCATGCATCTGCGGTTGGATGCTTGCTGGCTGGCCTTCAGCATCTGCTCATGGGCAGCGTCAATCCGGGTACTTGTCGCATGTCCTGGCAGTCTCAGCTGTTGTGTAATGAAGGGATAGGCATGTCTGGTGGCCGCCAGCGCCTGAGATACATCACATGCCTTGCACCATGGCTGTCCTCTGACTCCAGTGCGCCCGCCAGAGCATCAGCTGCAGTCCTGTCGAGCAGCAGTGGTATCTCCACAGCCTTGACCTGCAGGTGAAGGCCTGGTGCTACTATGAGAGCAGGCTGCTGGGCGCACACCATGGCCTCATATCGACATATGCTCTGGAGACCATGGTGCTGTACATCTTTAATGTGTTTCACAAGGAGTTGAAAACTGCCTGCCAGGCAAGCGATTGTGCTGTGTCCATCATCATCTTTAGCACCACCACTGCAGTCTGCATGTCAAGTTGCTGTGGGCAGGGTCAGCTGTGGCTCCAGCCGGGATTCTGCCTGCCCTGCTGAGTTCTGCCGCGACAGATGTCTGATGTGGGACCTTGCAGGCACAGCTGCTGTGCCAGCCGGGTGTGCTGCCCAGAGCGTTGCTGTCTTCTGCAGAGGTGCCACGCGTGCTGTTGCTGTTGGCTGACGTCTGGCCGCCCTGTGTGCAGGTGCTGCTTAAGTTCCTCCAAGTGTTCAGCGAATTTGATTGGGACACTTTCTGCCTCAGCCTTCAGGGGCTCATCCCCCTCAGTAGCTTCCCAGACTTCAAAGGTAAGGGCTGCTTGTTGCACTGTTTGTGGTGTGTGTTGTAATTCTGCCGGTCCTTCAGGCTGTTGTCTGCTACTCTTGACGCTGACCAGACACCCAGTGGTGAACATCTGGAGGCAGTATGAAGCAGGTGCCCTCCTGACTAGGCATGAGCTGACTGCTCACTGATGAACACACATCTTGATGTATGGGACAAGTCAGAGAGGGTCTGTTTCTGTAGCACATATAAGGCAGCTTAAGGGAACGATGAGCGCAAGACAGTTGGCTGCAGCCTGTGATTTAGGCGGACACAGGAGCTATTCTGTCTCCCCTTGGTGGCTGCAGTGCAGCAGGACCCGGCTGTACAGGACGTGCCCCTGCTGCGGGAAGATTTCATGGCCCGCATGCTGGAGCGATACAGCCCCCACAACCTGGGAGGCAGCACCCCAAGTGCGGCCACCCTGCGGCGGCCGCACAGCAGCGCCTGCCCTTCCTCCAGCCCCTCAGTGGATGCACAGCCAGGTGAGTGTGCATGCTCAAGGTTACCTGGTCACAGCATGCTATGCTTCGCTCTGTTGGCCAGCCTAGCTCTGCACAGGTAACATTCACCACGGCAGTGGCCACAGCCTGCTCGCGATTCAAGACGGAATGCCCACAGCCTGCTGCGCTGCTGGGTCTGGCTGGCGTCATTCTGTTTGCAAAGAGGCGTGCTGCCCTGTCTGTCCAGTGCATGAAGAGCCACACATACGACCACTGACTGCAGGGTCACCAGGCAGTCTAGGTGACATTCACTCCATGCCGCTCACCCCTGCTGGCCCTTCAGGGCCTCGTGTCAACGGCACTTCAGCACCAGCCAAGAGCAGGGTACCTGCTTCAGGTCAGTCCTTGCTGAGCACACACAAGGTGCATTTCAAAATGTCTGCAGGTCCAGGGGACTGCAAGTCTCTGACATCCACAGCTTTGATTTTGCAGCTCTTCGAAATCCTGCAGGGAGAGGGGCAAGCACTGCATGACGCATGTCTTGCAAGTCAGATTCCGTGCAGTGCTTTACGCCTGGCTGGTGTGCAGGTGGTGGGCCCAACAGGAGCTTTCCAATCAAGTTTCTGAACATCATGGATCCCCTGCTGGCGACCAACAACCTGGGCAGGAGTGTCAGCAAGGCCAACTTCGCTCGCATCCGCAAGGCGCTGGCACATGGCAGTACCACACTGTCAGACATCATGTCAAAGGTGAACCTGTTGTCATGCCCCTGTCTGGTCTGATCGATGTTTGCCTCCATGGCATGCCTTTGGGGGCAGTCTGCAACAAAGCTGTGGGCCGAGCTGCAAACCCTGTCCTGTCTCAACACTTGTTCTGGGCAACAGTCAGCACATCTGCACAAGCTCTGCCAGCACTACCTGCTATACGTCGGCCGTGGTGATTGCCGCAGACATTGCCATCAGGGCACTCTTGCCCTGATGGCATTGCCATGCCGTCATCCCAGCAGCCGCAGCCACAGCATCACTCTCATGTGACAGCAATCTGACAAAATGAGCCAAGCAGGTCTGAGTGCCTGAGCGACTGAGCAGAGGGAGACACCACTGGTCGCGCTCACAGAAAATGCACGCACTTGTAGCCTCGTTGCCACATCTTACAGCAACGGCAAGGCTGATGGCATCCTGCAGGTGAGCATGACCGAGCGGGGCCCATCGAGAGGAGTGCCACCAAAGCACCGATGAGGCACCAGTGCCTTGCAGACAGGCGCTGACGCTCTGGTGCCTGCAGGGATGAAGTGCCAGAACATTTTTCGGCCATGACTGCAGGCCAGAACAGTGGCTGTGGGAGGTCTGTACTGTGAGCTGCTCTGGGTGCTGACCCCTGGACTTGCACAGCCGAGAAGAAATGCAGTTGGCTGTGAGGGGGAAGCAGACCACCAGTGAGGCTCCAGCTGTCACCCTGCAGGCGGGCCTGGACACTGTGGCGGCCATTGACAAGTTCTTCAGGAACACCTGGAATGCGCAGCGTCCGCCGGCCCCCGCTGTGCCAGCTGGCAGCGTGCCACGCGGGGGCAGCCCGTCCCTGGGTCGCCCGCCGTCCCAGACGCTGCTGCAAGTGAGGAGGATTACACTGTCATTGATGACAGTTGGCCAGACGACGCTGCTTTCAAACACTTAGCTGGCGCCCCCCCACTGCAGGCATGTATGGGGGAATCTGCTGCATGCGAGGCAGCAGATGTGATCACTGCTCTTGAGCTCTCCATGTGAACAGGAACCCGCAGGCAGGCAACAACCTGCATGCATCTCTCATGTTAGGTCTGCCAGCCTGGGCTTCTCCCCTACTAGGTTCTGGGGGTGCTGACTGGTCTCTCATTGCTTGCAGGATGTCCCTTCCCACCTGTTCCCGGGAATGTCCCCCCCAGGCAGCGCCAGTATGACGCCTCAGCAGCTGCTCTACCTGCAGCAGATCCAACACCATGTCCTGCAGCTGCATGGGCAGCAGCATGCCGCCCAGCAGCAGCGTGCTGCACTCCTCTTCCTGCAGCAGCAGCAGCAGCAGCAGGCAGGAGCGCCAGGGGAGCAGCAGCGCCAAGGCCACCCGCAGGGCCAGCAGCAGGGGCCGCATCCGCAGGCTGGCGCTGAGCCTGCCCAGCAGTCCCGCAAACCTGACAGCCTGCAAAGGCTGCAGACTCCGCAAGTGCAGGCTGGCGCAGAGGCTGCCCACCCCGCCCAGCCGGCGCGCAAGCCGGAGCACCTGCAGAGGTTGGCGGCGCAGGCTCCAGCTGCAGAGCCTCGCGAGCTGGCCTCCCAGCCCTCTGCATCTTCTCATGGAGACGCTTTCCACAGCAGATATGATGCGGCCGTGCTGGCTGCTGAGCGGGCGCTGCAGGCAGGGCCAGAGCCTGGGAATGCAGCAGGCCGAGCTGCTGCTGCAGCCAGGTCTCTGGAGAGCAGGCGCTCAGGCGAGTTCGCTGCGCTGCAATTCAGGACGCACTACGCAGGTCCAGGGCTGCAGCTTGGGGCAGAGCAGAGGCTGCAAGCATGAGGACTGTTGCCACACTCCTCAGATTGGGTTCGAGCAAAGGGCTGGCTTGGTGGCACACAACGCACATGCCTTCTGCATGGCATTTATCAAGAGCCTTGGATCCAGCATTGCATGCTGATGGTAGAGACTTGGTTTGTAGGGAGGGGAGTAGTGGGCCTGGCAAACGGCGTTGAGCATCATCCGGAGCAGCCGCACGCCAGGTCAGGGCCAGACCAGCCCCAAGGCCTCAGAGTATCTGTGCACAGCAGCAACAGCCAAGACACCGCTCTGGACCAGCACCAGCAGAGACAGGAGTCTCTGGCTGCTTCTGGTGCTGGCAGTAGTGCTGCCGACCTGGCTGCGCAAGCACCCTGGCAACAGCAGCATCAGCAGCAGGCGGCACGCTCTGCGCAGCAGCGGCAGAAGCAGGCTGCCTCACGGGCTCTGCAGGCGCCGGCTGAGGTGCCTGTAGCAGTGACGCCAATGGCCAATGGACTGCAGCAGGGCGCTGTTGCTGCCAGCAGCATTGCAGGCAGCAGCAGTGCTTCGAATGGGGACTCAGCATCGATGCTCAGGCCAGAGCCTGCCTCTCCTGTGACGCCTGCGTCTGGGGTGGAGGAGAGCCGGCGTGGCCCCTTCATGCGGGGCTTGCACAGCCTCCGTCGTGGTTCCCAGACGCCACCTGCATCGACTTACAGCGCACAGGGCATGGCGCCTTCTCACAGCTCCCTGGTGATTGCTGCACATGACCAGTTCAACTCCGTTGTGCGCTGGCCCAAGTTAGTTGCAGTGGGTGCCTACTTCAGCTTGGGCCAGGGCTGAGATGGCAGCCCCACCCAGAACCTGCCCACACTTGCTGCACATGATGTCTGCACACTGCAGCTGTGGGGGGCTATGGCCATTGTGCAAAAGCTTGTCGTCTGGGCAGTGCATGATGCTTACGCTGCTTTGTGGGCACTTGCAGAGTTCAGTCAGCCTGCCTGGCTCTAGGCTGGCCTCCCCAGAGGCGCCCTTCAGTCACCAGCAGGCTGCAAACCTGATGTATGGGCTTCCCCCGGGGCTCATGTCAGGCGCCAGCCCAGCCGGCGACCTGCACCGCATGCAGCAGCACATTGCGCAGCTGCAGCGCGGCGGAGTCTCTGGGGCCAGGCAGCCTCGCAGGGGGTTGAGCGGCGTCCCTCTGGCGCAGCCGTCAGGTGCATGGTGGTGCATGCCCCTCAACTGCCCATCTGCATGCTCTCCGGCAGTCATTGCGACACATACCAGTTGCGTCCCGCTTCAACCTGGCTCAAGCATGCACGCTTGTGCCCCTTGTGGCAGAAGGGTTGGACCGGCCCTGCACCAGCAGACTGCACGGCTGGCTTGCGTATCGCTCTTCGGCTGTGTGACATTGATCTGTGCTCGACCATGCTTGTGTGACGTGAGTCCATGTGTTGTCTGCCGTGGGGGAGCACCTGCTGGTTCTTTGCACCTCCTGCTCCTACGTGGCTCTCATGTTCCTCTGCACAAGAGCGCCTTGTGTGCAATGCGAGCCATGCTGTTTGCAGGTGGGAGCCCCAGCTGGGTGCAGAGCAATGGCACGCACCCCCGTGGGCAGCCGTCCATATGGGAGCAGTCGATGCGACAGCAGCAGCAGCACGCCCTGCTGCACCAGCAGCCACAGGCGGCCCACGCTCCCCCTGCCTCACCAGGCAGGCAGCAGGGCCCTGAGGACACCCTCGCGGGCGACCTGGAGGTGCTGAGCCAGCACCTGCAGACCGCCCGCATCTGCCAGCAGAACAAGGCCAGCATGTTGACTGCAGTCAGCCCTGCCGGCCCTGCTGGTGTCTCCCCGCCACTTGCTACTGTACAGGTGAGGCGGCTGCTGCAGCGCCCCTGCACAGGTCAAGGGATCCTGGCAAGCAGCTCACTATGGACCTTTCTGATTTGCAAACTGCCATGACGTGCAAACTGCACTGTCAATCAGGCAAAGGGTGTACTGGGCCTGTGCTGCATGTGAGGCACACCACCAACACTTGAATGGCTGCTTTGCTGGTCAATCCTGTGCTTGCAGCCCAAACCAAATGCTGGAATTGAGGAACTGATTTGTGTGGCCTTGCAGCTTGAGACTGCTCAGCGGCCAGATGCTGAGCGCCGCCCGCAGCAGCCCCCCCAGCAGTGGCCAGTCCAGCAGGCTCACCCAGGCCCTGGCAGTGATGCGGGCGAGTGGCAGCGACCAGACAGGTGCCAGCCAGCCCTGCCTCGAGCACCTGTTATTTTTTTGCATGCACGTGTTGAAGCTTGCCGCCCCTCATTATGGCAGTCATGCCACATGCTGTGCCACAGCATGTACAGCACTCAGCCTCCCTGCCAACACGTCCCTGCGCGCCTCATCAACGGCTGGAACACTGCCTTGCAGGTGGTCAAGGGCGTACGCCGGCGACTTTGCACACCCAGCGCCTCCCCAGCGCTCAGGCAGCCCGTCCCCCACTGGCCAGCATCAGCAGCCTGGCCCAGCACAGGCGCCCTTCCCCACCACTGGGCAGGTGCTGCGCTCCCACCACAGGCCCTCGGACAAGGCGGGGCACTCCGCAAGGGGCGGCCTGCCCTGGCAGCAGCACCTGCCCCAGCGGCAGGGCCAGGGCCCCCAGAACCACCGGCAGCCTGCCCAGCCGGGGGCCAGGCACCGCCCGCCGCAGCGCTCCTCTTCTGCTGACGATCTGCAGGGGCGCAGGTCTGGGGGCTACCCTGCCGGCGCTCGGGCGGTGCCCTCTCGTGAGGCTCTCCCGCACCCCCCAGGCAGCCAGCAGCGCCATCAGCAGCCCCACCAGCAGCCGCCCCCCCAGGCAGCCGCTGCCCGGAGGACGGAGCCAGAGGACCATGAGGAGCTGGCAGGCAGGGTGCCCCAGCAGGAGGCTGGGCCTGGACAGTCGGACAGGCCATCCCCGTCAGGCAGCAGCAGCAGCAGCGTGGCGGGCCTGCGCGGTGCCTGGGCCACCAACTCCCTGCACCAGCAGCCCCTGGCTGAGGATGCAGGGCAGCAGCGCCCGCCTGCTGAGCTTCCTGCCATTCGGACTGCCTGGGAGGAGGAGCCCGCCCCTCAGCCTGCAGTCCGCAGCGTCACGGACGCTGCCAGCAGCAGCAGCAGCTGGGCGGGCGACCGGGGCAGCCGCGACGGCAGCAGCCCACCTGGAGCCTCCCCTGTGGCAGGTGCTGTGCAGCCGAGTGCCGGTCGCGCGCGGGCGTCGCGGCCATGGCCACCTCACTCTGGCGAGTTCCAGCTTGAGGCTGCTGCAACTGCTCCGCCGCAGCAGCAGGGGTCAGGAGGGGCCAGGCAGCAGAGTGCTGCACCGGTTCTGAGCCCCTCGCATCCCAACTTTCAGCTTTCAGCAGAGGATTTTCCGGCCCTTGCTGGTGTAGGAGGTCACCTGCGAGCTCAGACACAGCCCACCTGGCGGCCGCAGCAGACAGGCGCTGCTGCCAACCCCCCGACCAATAGTTCAGACGTGGAGCAGCCTGAACAGATGTGACTGACCCCATTCTCTGACATCTTCTGAACATATGCTTTCTGTGTTTTGTTCTGAGCAGCACTGATCAGGGACCACAGCACTGAGCATCAGCAACCTACTTCAGAGAAACTTCCCACACCAGCTGGTCAAACATCAATGTCAATGACCTGAGGGTAAATTTGGTGCCAGCCACTTTCCAATCTCTTCTTGACGCTTGCAACAGCGTGCCGCCATGATGACCTCTACCTTCACCGGCAACACCGCCCAGCTGCAGAGCAAGAATGTGGTCAGCACCGGCTCGGTGAGGCACTCAATCTGCACCCAATTGCGCCCTCGAAGCTGCATAGGTCCTGGGCACATCCAGGTGCCTCCGGGCAGACCATCAGGCAGCGATTCACTTTAAAGGCTGGCGATAAGATCTTGCTGCACTATCGTCGTGCACTGCCGGCACCCTATACAGCGGGCCCAGCACCTGCCTGAGACGCTCCTGAGTGCCCTTGTGGGCCGGGCAGCCATTAGATCGCACCCGATCTGGGCTTTAGGCTGACATGCATGTGGGACACCGCCCTGCAGAAGCGCGTCACCAGCATGCGCCGGACCGTGAAGGCCTCCAAGCCCAGCTCCATCTGGTACGGCCCTGACAGGCCAAAGTGGCTGGGCCCCTTCTCCGAGGGTGAGCATCTTGGAATGCACAGCAGCCTCCTGCCTTCTCAACATGGAGCGGCCTCCAGCAGTGTGCTCTGCAATGCGCCCTGAGATCTTGCTTTGTATGCTGGGGGGCTGATTGCGCTCGATTGGCCTGTCTGCAGGCACCGTGCCAGACTACCTGAACGTAAGTTCAACAGCCTGTCTGGTCTGAGCTGTGTTTGGTGTTTCCCTCTGTCCAGGCCAGCCAGCTCTGCAGCTGACCATGCATCCCGCCTGCAGGGTGAGTTCCCTGGTGACTATGGCTGGGACACAGCTGGCCTGTCCGCCGACCCTCAGACATTTGAGAGGTGAGCCCAGCACCTCCCTGCACAGCAGGCCATGACCTGATGCAAGCCTTGAGCTTGGAAGCGGCGTGCTGCAGACTGACACTCCGTGGCTGACCATGCTGCCACATCAGCTGGGCCTGCGCCAACAGGCTTCACACATATGGCCTGGCTGCAGGTACCGTGAGATCGAGCTGATCCACGCCCGGTGGGCCATGCTGGGTGCCCTGGGCTGCATCACCCCAGAGCTGCTGGCAGAGAACGGCGTCAAGTTTGAGGAGCCCATCTGGTTCAAGGCTGGCGCTCAGATCCTGACCCCTGGGGGCCTGGACTATCTCGGCAACCCCTCCCTGGTGCACGCACAGAGCATTGTCGGCACCCTGGCCGTCCAGGTGAGGCAATGCATGGCCATGCAGGCGCTGGCGCATTGAGAACTGTTCACCTCCTGACAGGCAGAAGTCGCTGCACTCACTTGCTGCTGCTGTGGTGACGGGAAGGGCTTTGCAAGGGGAGTGCGTGCCGCCCACCCCCGTCATGAGCTGCTTTTCTTGTGAGCGCTTGCCTTGCCCGCAGCACTACTTGTGCAGCTGATACCACTGTTTTGTTGCCCTCCAGGTCATCCTGATGGGTCTGATTGAGGGCTACAGAATCAACGGTGGCATCAGCGGTGACCTGGGTCTGGACAGGCTGCACCCCGGTGGTGACTACTTTGACCCCCTGGGCCTGGCTGACGACCCAGATGCATTTGCTGAGCTAAAGGTATGGACAG
The DNA here is from genome assembly GCA_019693375.1 of Asterochloris erici. Lineage (NCBI taxonomy): Eukaryota > Viridiplantae > Chlorophyta > Trebouxiophyceae > Trebouxiales > Trebouxiaceae > Asterochloris > Asterochloris erici. Next base: position 97,853 of record JAAMXJ010000437.1, read on the forward strand.
GCTGTGTCATGTTGTTGGTGCTGGGCTCGGCCGCCCCGTACTGCCCAGTTTCTGCTTTTCTGGCCCTGCACGCTGGTGCTGGTGCATGACCTGAGCCCAAAGTGGCGGGAGGCCTCCTGCAGCAGCAGGCCAGCTTGTGTCAAGTCCAGCTGCAGCCCCTATAGTGTCGCATTGGTAGCCTGCCGCCCGCTGCGGGCGTGGTGCCAAACAATTGCAGCCTTGTGATGGCACATTGGTGGCCTCTGCCTGCAGGTCAAGGAGCTGAAGAATGGCCGTCTGGCCATGTTCTCCATGCTCGGCTTCTTCATCCAAGCCATTGTGACCGGCAAGGGACCAGTGAGTCTGCACTGTTTGTGGGGCTCGCTTGCCACCTCCTGCTCACGACTGTACATTTCTGCAAATCCTGACCTTGTCCATGACTTTCGGGCCCAGTCTGGTACCGCATGTGGGTGCCAGCGCAGAGCTCCACCCAACCTCTGTTCACAGACGCAACGTGTGCTTCTGTTGTGCAGATTGCCAACCTGAACGACCACCTGTCTGACCCCGCTGCTATCAACGGGTTCAACGCTGCCACCAAGTTCGTGGTAGGTGGAGCGTCTCTGTGTTGCTTTGCCTCTTGGGGTGTCCTTGCTTTGCCTCCCTTGGCAGCGCGCACACACCTGGTACTGACCACACTGTCGCATGCCTGCCTGCAGCCAGGAAAGTGAGAGAAGAGACTTTGCCAGCCTGCCAAATTTTGGACTTCTGCCAGCTTTATTGATGTTGCTTATGCTTCAATGGGAGCATGGCGAACTTTAAACCAAATCACTGTCAATCATTTTGAGCTGGCTGTGGTTGAGCAGCAACCTGGGCTGGCTTCAAGTTGGTCATGGTCAAATGTCGTGATAGCACAAACGTACGCATGAAAAGCTCGACGACATGAGTTGGGCGGCCTTCAGTTCATTGGGGCGATGGACACAAGCATTCAAGGTAGATCTCTGTGTCGGGCCCTGCTGTCTGCAGCACTGTCTTGGCCATGAATGCTAACTACCCAAATCTGTATTGCAGGTCGCTCTGCCAGTCCTGCTCTCCATCGATATGGTGCACAACTTCTACGTGGTGGCCATGCTTGCTCAGGCCAGGCAGAAAGTCAGTCTGGCTGCAAACTTGTCACATGTCACGCACCAGGACATGCAGCATCCCTGAATGGCGTCTGCGTGCAGGAATGGGCAGATGAGGACAATGCAGCAATGTTAAAGCAGGGCGTGTCAGCCCTGCAACTTGTGGCACAGCATTGTCGCGGGAAGGATAAAGACCTCTGGCCAGAGACCGCTCTCATCGCCCTACCTGCTGCTCCAGCTGAGGCGGAAGCTCAAGCCCTGACCTCAGTGCAGGCTCCGGGCCTCCTGTCAGAAGAGCGAGATGATGCCTTTGCCGTCCTGTTTGGCCTTGTGCCAGGCTTGCAGTTCAGGTGAGCACTGCAAGCAAAGCTGCTGTGCGTGAAGGCTTTTTTTACCCTTCACCCTGGACTGCAGAGAAGCGGTTGACCCTGCACCAGCAGTCCCAATTGCGCCACCAGCACTCCAACCCCCTCAGCCTGCAGAAGCTGACATGACACAGGGCCTGCTCAATGAGTGGTCGCCCTCGCAGCTCTGTGAGAGAGCCAGACAGGCGGCCATGCGAGCTGCTGAGGCGCTCTGGGCAGAGCTGCCAACCTTGGACCTCAATAACAGGCTGCGGAGCCTTGCAAGGGATCTTATTGGCATGCACATGCAAGGCTTCACCATGCCGCTGCAGCAGGGCAGTCATGCAAGCAGGGAGCAGGAGGTGCCATCTGACATGACACCAGACTCTCCTGCAGCTGTCAAGGCAGCAGTTCAGGAGGTAGAGCGAGGCACCTTTGACACGCTTGCCTTACCGCCTGAGCCTGAACTGATTGCACATGGCTGGGGGAGGACAACCACAGTAAAGTTGCCCAGACCATCACTAGCATGGCCTCCCTACATCGCAGTAGTTGCTACCAGGCGATCAGCCCTCAGGTGGCATGTGCACTATGAAGGATCACTTTTCCAGCCCCGAAGGGCCCAGCAGCTTGAATTGTGCTTGGACACCTGCGACTGAGTTGTTTTCATGGCTGGCAGGATTTGTATCACTAATGACACAGACGATATTGCCCAATCATAGCAGCTGGCATTGCGCCAGTGCCCGGCAGAAACATCAGCCTGAAATCGCATATGCAGCTGGTAGAGCTTCATGTGTAGCCCTGCATTGCATTGAAGAAGTACATTTGTCAGTCGCTGCGTACCAGAGCATTAAGACTGAGGCCTCTGCTCACTTAAGCCACCCCAGAATGCAACTCACATTGTTATCATAGTCTAGTAGGTCCTTTCTCAACCTGTAGCCTGTTGACGGCCTCCAGGTCTTGCCAGGGACCAAATCTGCAGCTGAAAACTCCTGGAGGCAGAGTGGCGAGCTCTCACAAAGCTAGGGGGCACTGGCGGCTAGGCTAGCAAGCTGATCAAATTCTCAGGGCTGTGCAGGGGTGCAGCATGTCTCAGCATGCACAATGCCAAACAGTGCAGCTCATGTGTGCGTCCAGGCTGGTGCAAAAGTGAGATCACCATCAACGCAGTCGTGCAACGTGACGCCTGACACTTGGGGGGGGGAAGAGGCTGGGGGAGAGCTGCAGATCTGGGCTGTGCAGCGTGCATGAGAGCAGGAGGGACATGGCCCACAGGCACAGCTGCACACCTGGGGTGCATGGGGGTCTATTTTATAGGTGACGTCATGCTTTTTGTTGGTGCCACCCACGATCATCTTCTCGCGCCGCGTATCCCGTGCTGCACAACATCAAGGCTGTTGTCAGGTCTTTGCCAGCCTCGTCAGCGCCCCCATGTGCAGCTCGGGTGCTTGCTGAAGCATGTGCACAGGTCTCAGGCTGGACAGGCAGCTGCTAGCAGACAACAAATTTCATACCGATCCACATCCATCAATCACTGAAGCCACCAACAAGCATACTCGGGTATTCCTGGCCAGCTCGCAGATGGGTCAGCATGCAGGATGGCTGCTTGTCATGCCATACCCGCCAAAACAATGGCTCGAGCAATGCACGGCAGAAATCTCGCTAGACTGCACCTGCGCCATGACAGCAGCCTGGCACTCACTGTAGTATTTGATGTCATAGATCTTGTCTGTCTCTGCCTGGGGAATTCTGGGAATCACTGGTGGGGAGCTGCAGGGACAGGCAGTCAGCAACACCTGAGGTGGCACTGGCTGCATGTGTCTCAGATGCTGCATTGCAAAATAGAGTGATGCCTGACAGCATCAGCAGAGCCAACACTCTGGACTGCTCACCCTGGGGCATGCTTGCGCCATGACCCAGGCTGAACCAGATGTGATCTGTATTCCAAGCTGGATGCAACACCGGTCACCTGCAGCCAGCCAGGGGCATGTCAGGCCAAAGGACAGGTGTGGGGTTGGACTGGTATGAGCAGGGCCTCACCTCCCAGGGAGCCTTGAGAGGCAGCTTCTTGAAGAAACCCTTCACGGCTTCCAGAGCTTTGGCCATGCTCAGGCCGGAACTCTGCAACAACAGAAGGCAAAGTAGACAATAATGACAGATCTCCAGAGGCTTGTATTCCTGGGGATAAGCAACAAGAAACAGGGGCTATCAGGAACAGTGACTGGGCTGTCGCAGTCCTCTGCCCCCGACCTGCAGGCAAGGGGACAGGAGGAGGAGGCCATGGCTGGCCCTGGCTGACTGGCAAGGTAGCTCTCCTTCAACAAGTGTTGCTTGAAGTTGCTGGCCTGAGATGTCGCATGTTGATGGAACCTGCCCACTCTGCAGTGCACAGCTCTCATCAAGCCCTGTCCAGCGGTGCCAGTATGGACGAGGAGCAGCAGTATGAACGCTTTGACATGGACAATGATTTTGAGGGCGGGGAGTGGGTAGGGGGCGAGTACTTTCACAGGTGCTGCTACAAAGCAAGGCCCCTCCGGCACATGCGGGCCACGGGGACCTCCATGCCATGCCAGCATCATTAGCGATGCATGCCTGCACCTTTGCCCAGACTGGACATCGCCTCTGTAAAGAATTGCCTCATGCAAAGGCTGCTTTTTCACCTGTGCCCATCCCTGCCTGCCATCAGGGTGGGCCTGACCTCTCCACTGTCCACAGGGGCAAGCGCCAGAAGGCTGCACAGACCAAGGAGGACCGCATCTATGGTGTCTTTGCTGACAGCGACTCAGATGGCGACGGGGGCCCCCGCCGCAAACGCAAGCGGGAGGAGGCAGACTACAGCAGGTCAGCTGTGCAGCAGCCTGGTCTGCGTGACGGCACATGTGTACCTGCTGACCGCAGGCAGCAGCAAGGACTAGAAGCAATAAATTATGCACACCTGCCCCTGCAACTGCAAAATGTGGGGATTCTGACCTTACCAGGCTGTGGTGGCCTGACGCGCTGCCTCACATCTTGGCCTGCTGGCGGCTTGAGCCATCAGATCAGGCCTTGCCTGACTACAGTGGCGGTGGCCGCAATGTGGCGACTGGAAACCAAAAGCTGCATCTGCAAACGAGAGGAAGCTGTCCACACCAGAACACTCAGCCCTGCATTGGCAGGGACTGCAGGATGGCACACAGGCCTTTGCAGCTGCCAACTGCAGGGTCATTGGAGCAGCCGGTGAGGCGTCTGCAGCGCTTGCATAAGGCGCTTCTAAACAGCAGTCATGTCTGCACAGTGAGCAGTGTATGCATTTCGCCTGATTGCAAGCGCATGGTCTGCAGGCCTGTGGCATTCCAGAGCAGCGGCCTGGCCAAGGGGTCCTCAGACAAGCCCGCGCCAGCGGCAGAGGTGAAGATGGAGATCAAGCAGGAGGCGCCACTGGGTCCAACGGCAGGGCTGGGGGCCACAGCAGGGCTGGGAGTCACGCCTCGCCTTGGGAGCACGGCCAGCCTGGGGAGCACGGCCGGCCTGGGGAGCACGGCCGGCCTGGGGAGCACGGCCGCCCTGGGCGCTGGTGGCACTGCAGGTGATGGGCAGGAGGCTCTGCCAGGACTGCCTGTTCATGCCACATGGTGTCCCTCATACAGCAGGGGCCAGCAAAGTCAGCCTCCCAAAGACCTCGCTGCCTTTCCTGCACTGACTGTAAGAGCTGCTGGAATGTGAAAGTCAGCTAAGAAGCACCGCAACGCCTGCACCTGGAGTGATCTGCTGCTGTGCTTCACAGTCCTTTGTGCACAAGCTACTACTTGCGGCCTGTTGGCAGCTTGACTGCTGCAGGGCGACTGTGGAAATGCAGGGCCTGCTTAAACCGTGCCTGCTCAGGTTGCTGTTCATGCATTGTCTGCTTGCTGCGTGCACATCTTCTTGTGTCACCGTGGACATTTTTGCTGCCTGCTCAGCTTTTGTGTCCCTGCAGGTTTAGGTGCCACATCTTTTGTGAAGACAGAGGACGCAGGTGCAGAGGACGAGGACACTGCAAATCTCATGCCCACATCCTTTGGCCAGAGGTGGGGGCATGGTGCACATCGCCAAGCTTGACTTGCTCAGTTGAGTTCTCACCTGGGGCTTGGCATCCGAACACAAGGAGGCATGATGCACCTGCTGTCTGCATCAGCCTACAGCAGGCACCAGCTGATCATGAGGTCACATGCATTGGCTGGCTGCGGGTGCCTCTTTCTCGAGTGCCTGCTGCACGGGCCCCTGCTTGGTCTCATCAGCCCACCCCACATTGCTGCAATGCAGGTGCTCAACCTACTGCTTGCTGCACTCCAGCACCGCCAACTGCAAAGCTATTCATGTGGCCCCATCGCAGTCACATGCACCACCTTTGCACCTGGCTTGGGGGCTCATGTGGCAGCCACCCCATGCGTGAGGGGGGCCCCAGCCCCTTTTTCTGAGAATGCAAGACTGACCTGAACAAGTGAGGATGCAGGATCATGCAGTCAGCAGCCCAGCGCAAGCAGAGGGAAGAGGAGGCCCGTCGGCGCGACCTGGCTCGCAGCAAAGCGCGCACAGCAGGCTCCACCGGTGACGTGGGCAAGTTCGAGGCCCATACCAAGGGATTTGGCATGAAGATGCTGCAGAAGATGGGGTCAGTCTGCACTTTGTAGTGATGGCAGAAGATGGGTTCAAGTACCTACGGCATGTGCGTACAAGCAGCCCTTCTGCCAGACTTTGTGTGCAGATCTCAGTGGGGAGCTCCGAGTATTGCCGAAAGATAAAGCGCTCCTGTCCGCCAGCTCACAGCTTGAACCTGATGTACAGCTTGAGTTTTGTTCATGACAACAGGTTTTCCAGTGAATTTATGTGTGCCTGGTGATGAGATTGATGTCAGTTTCTGACCTGGTTCCAGGTTTGTGGAGGGCATGGGCTTGGGAGCCAAGGCGCAGGGTATAGCGCGGCCCATTGAGGCCAAGCAGCGCCCCAAGGGGCGTGGCCTTGGGCATGGCGACCAGGATGAGGTCAAGCCTGCACCTGATGCGGCAGCAGCACAGCGGCCAGGCGCAGCATCGGTAAGCACCCCTGCACAAAGCATCTTTGAGGCTCTGCGTGACTTGTGCTTCAGCCGTCGGCACCACACTGGCCAGGCACAGCAGCAGCGAGACTCCAGCTTGGGTGAGACTCTGCCACAGCTGTGTCCCCGGTGGTGACCGCGTGCAGCATTGGTGAGCCCCCAGCAGCGATTGCATCTGAGACTGCAAAAGCTGTGGTCGTGGCAGCAGCACCAGTGCGGTCAAGCACAGCATTGGTGAGCACCTCCATGCCTTGGACCTTGCCAAGGCTATGTTCAAAGTAGCGCCTGGCGCAGCCCTTGTGAATACCAGCAAACCCTGCGCCACAACCTTTCCCTTGAGCTGCGGCTCGGCGCAGCTTCACAACCCTTGGCACCTGACACACGCCAGCCACCAGCTCCCCAAGCTGTGCTCTTTGCGGCAATGCACAGTGCTGACGAGGACCCCTGCTTGTGGCCCTTGACCTCTTTCTTGCAGAGCCACAGCTGCACCCCAGGCGCCGCGGTGCTGAACATCACCTGTACTGCCTGGCTTGCAGCATGCCTATGTTGCATTGTTCCGCTGGTGCAGACGTTTCGTTGGTGGACTGCTGCACTCCACATCATCCAGTATGCGCCTGTGGAGGCAGCTTGCCCGACAATGGCCCCTTTGCTGGCATCCTGGGCTGCTGGGGTTGACTGGCCGTGTGCCTGCAAATGGCAGGCAGCGGAGGCGCTGAAGCATGCCCCCTGTGGGTGTGCACAAACAACCGCTGCTGAGACAGCTGTGCCGCTGCACGCTCTCGCAGCCGCTCACAACTGCTGCAGCAGGGCAGGCCTGCAGCCCTCACCCAGGCATCACCACAGAGGCCTGCCAGTGGGGGCACTCAATATCCCTGTCCTCTCCCGGCAGCTCAACACGTTGTGCCCGCTGCAGGAGGGCAGGCCCCCTGCTCCCAAGGCAGCCTGGAAGAAGAGGCAGGCCGCTGGGCCCCGCCCAGACTTCCGCACGATGCAGGAGGTGCTGCAGGAGACGGCTGACCGGGAGCCAGGGCAGCCTGCTGCTCCCCTGCAGACCATCATCGACATGCGGGGCAAGCAGGCTCGCTTGGTCACCAACCTGGAGCACCTCAACGTGAGCCTGCAGGGACCTTGCGCTTAGCCTTGCTGCTGTCAAGGCCTGCCTTGAGGTTGTGTGGGGCAAGCCTGCTGGCCCAGTCACTAACTTGGAGCACCTTCATGTGATGTTGCATCAGACTTGACACTAGCATGTCAGACATGTTCACCTGGTCTGTGTGAGGGCTTTGGGCCCGTGCCGGGTTGTTGTTTCGGCCGCTGTGCTGCTGCATCACATGATGCCACAATACATGCTGCTGAAAATGAGTGAGCCACAGCTCTTTTGCAGATGTTCAAGCAATTGTACCTGCTGCCATGGTTAATTAGAAGTAATTTAGCTGCTAGGGTCCACGCACACCCACAACAAAGCCTGCTGCAGATGCTGCTGACAGCAAGCCTGCACAACTGCTGCAGGTTCAGGAAGAGGATGTAGGCGGGGACCTGACCCCCATGCCAGAGCTGCAGCACAACATGCGCCTGCTGGTGGACGTGGCTGAGGCAGACATCCGCCGCCTGGACGCGCGGCTGCGCCACGAGCAGGTAGGCAATCTACTGTGTGACCTGGGTCGCACCACAGGCCATCGAAGAGCTTGACTGCACTGAGTGCCTGCCAGCACTGCTTTGGCTTGCAACATCCATAAGAATGCCTGCATGCCATGCATCATTTAAGTTGACGGTAAGCCATCACCATGTCCAGCACCTTACTTACGTTGCACCGGTCGATTGGCTGATGTGCTCGGCCACCAAGTCCACCATACAGGCCAGTCTTTGGCACAGTGAACCCCTGCCAATGCGCCATGCCCTATAGGATCAGTCAGGTCAAGGCCAGAAAGCAAGCCTGAATCCAAGCTCTATGCCAGCAAGCAGGGGGGCCAGACGCCTGCTGAGCTTTTCTCAATGCTCATGGGCATGCATGTTGTTTCTGCTACATGCAGGACACAGCTGTGGTGCTTGCGCGGGAGGAGAAGCGCCTTCAAGGGGAGGTCGAGGCCGCCGCTGCAGCCACTGAGCGGGTGCAGGCTGTGTTGCGCCAGGTTGGTGCCCTGAAGGCCTGTGCTGTTCCCTGTGTGGTCCTCGTGGGCAATGCTGCTGCAGCATCCAAGAGACGCAGAGGTCAGGCAGGCAGATCCACAGCAGCAGTTGCCCAGTGGTGCTCTGCTGCGACCTACACTGCTTTGCCGTCTTGCTTGTCCTTTGAAGGGCTTTCCTGTGCAGCACATGCCACCTTGCACCGTGCTGCGTGTGGGGGTCATCAACACCCACTCATTGGCTGCTCTGCGCAGGGCTGTGTGCGTCCTCGCTGACGGCCACTCCCCATGCTTGCAGGTGCAGCTGATACAGAGTCTGCCAGGCATGTCGCTGCCACAGCTGCGGGAGACCTACGCCGCCCTGCAGGCGCAGCACCGCGAGGAGTTCCTGATGTACAACCTCCCCGCTGCTGCCCTCGCGCAGGTGAGGTGCAAGCGTTGGAGTGTCAGACTCGCCAAGATCTCCCCTGGGTGCGGCTGCCACCACACAGGCCACAAAGGTTTTGGGCAGATGCCCTTGCACAGTCACAAGGGGCCGTGCAGGGTTCCTGAGCAGTTCACTGTCACACGAGCTGCACCCTCAGCATGCGATGGCTGGTTGGGGGGCACAGCTGCTGACTAGCCCTCTGCTCCAATGCCCAGATTGCAGACAGACAGCTGGCGACGTTGGGCCTGCCGAAGTGCATTAGCACGATTGTATGTACCGTACCCTGCATCATAGCGCTGAGGCGCTGGCCGCTGCCCCGCTTGCCTAGCTCTCACAGCTGTCTGTGCCTGCAGGCGCTGCCCTTCTTCAAGCAGCTCATGGCCGGGTGGCAACCCCTGCAGGAGCCGGGGCGAGGCCTGGCAGAAGCTGCTCGCTGGCGGGGCATTCTGGAGTCGGAGGCCAGCAAGAATGCAATTTTCCAGGTGAAGTCCCTGCACAGCACCACACATGAGCTGCGCGTCTGCAGAGCCGCCTTCTGTGCATGCATGCCTGCTGCGCTGCCTCCAGCTCCTGCGCATGGCCCTGCTGCATTGCACTGCTGTCTAGGTACCAGCAGCGATGTGGGCTCCCGCCATGCACACGTCCCTGGTGCATTTGTGTCTGCCTGCCCTCTCAGATGCGGGCAGCAGCGGTGCAGACCACCTCCTGCTTGCCTGCTGCAGCACGCCAGGCCTGCTGGCTCGAGGGCTGCCTCCCCTCTCTGCAGGACCTGGGCAGCAGCGGCGCCGACCCCTTCTTGGCCCTGTTGTGTGGCGCGCTGCTGCCTGCCATCCAGTCTGCAGTCACCAATGAGTGGGAGCCCCGCAATGCAGAGCCCATGGTGCAGCTTGTAGAGCAGTGGGAGAACGTGTGGCCGCCTGCGCTGCAGCGCCACATACTGGACACCCTCGTCCTTCCCAAGGTGACCAGAGATGTTCATGCAACCTGACGCGTCACTGCTACTGCCAGCAATTTGTACAGGGGATGCATACGTGACACACTGCACTTTCCTTGTCGTCGTTGTGCTATGTAGTCGGCACAGTCCCTGACAGGCACAGTCCCTGCAATGCCCCCCAGCCTTACTCCCGTGCGAACAGCAAGGGGTTGGCTGCACTTGCTGCCCAGCGTTGCTGCCGTGCTCTGCAGCTGAGTCGGGCTGTGGCTGCATGGGAGCCTCGCACGGAGACGGTGCCCCTGCACGCCTGGCTGCATCCCTGGCTGCCCTGGGTCGGCGGCGCCATGGAGGACCTGTACCCAGGCATCCGCCAGAAGCTGACCACTGCGCTGCAGCAGTGGCACCCCAGCGATCAGTCCGCACTGGCACTGCTCACGCCCTGGCACCAGGTGGAGCCGGGGTGAAATGCTGGTTGCGCTGTCAGCAGCTGTGACACTGCAGCTGCCCTGGCCCCTCAATAGTCCCAGTGTCACCGGAACTGCCTGCCTCTGCCTGTACGTCTGGCTTCAGCAGCAGACGTCAGCACCGTGCATTACAGGAGCAGGCGCTCCTCATGGTTGTGGCAGCCACTCTGCTGCCTGTGGCCCTCTTCCTGCCAGGCTTGCGCACAAGGCCATGACAGAAGGCTGCGACCAGGCAGCCACTGCAGGCCCCTTCTGGCTTGCCAAGCTGCTTTAAATGCCCCTGAGCCATGTGCCAACACTTGGGTGCCTCACCCGCCTCTGCAGCCATGAACTGGCACGCTGCTCACCTAGTGTGGTACGCATTCTCTTGCACTGCACCCACCCCCTGCATCCCATGCCCTGCAGGTGTTTGACTCCAAGGACTGGGACCTCCTGCTGCTGCGCAGCATTGTGCCCAAGCTGGCCTGGGCCCTCCAGGATGCCCTGGACATCAACCCTCTTCAGCAGGATCTGGACCCTTTCAATTGGGTCCTGGCCTGGCACCCTGTCATGCCTGCCCACCACATGGTCAACCTGCTGGAGTTCCGATTCTTCCCCAAGTGGCACCAGGTGAGGGGGCATGCTTCAGCTTGCTTGCAGATCTCTGCAGCATTCCTGCAAGCCAGCTACCATGAGAGACGCTTAACCGTGAGGGGTCTTGAGGTTGCGCATCTTTGGGCATGCAACATCAAGGGCCCTGTGTCTGCCTTCCAGACGAGGGGAAATGCTTTGAGCCTTTGCAAGATGATGCGACTGCTGCGTGATGCCTGCCCTGCAGGTGCTGCGCCACTGGTTGTCCAGCACGCCTAATTTTGATGAGGTCACCGCCTGGTACCTGGGCTGGAAGGTGGGCTTGCACTACTTGCAACTCTGTAGAGGGTCTCCACCATGCAGGCCACGCAACGCACTGAGAGCCCCTTGCAGCAGCGGAGGTGCCTCTACGAAAGTGATTTTGACAATTGGACTCGGGTCTACAGACAGGCAGGCTGGCGACGGCAGCCTACACATGGTTGCTGAATGACACTGTGTTGATCCTGGCCCCAGTGCCTCGCCCCTGTGCCCTGCAGAGTCTGTTGCCGCCGGACATTGTCGACCAGCAGCGCATCCGAGCCCAGCTGACCGCTGCCCTCAACCTCATGAATGCCGCAGCAGAGGCCTCCACTCTCCCCGCGGGGCAGCGCTGGGCCGCCATGGATGAAGCCACCGAGGCTGCCCGTGCCAACTCAGCAGCCCACATGGGCCCCGCTGCTGCCCCGGTGGCACCCACTGCGGCCAAGTTCGTGGCTGATGGCGAGGCTGCAGCGGCTGCCATGACGCTGCGCCAGCTGGTGGAGGCCTTTGCGGCAGAGAGCGATGTGCAGCTGCTGCCCAAGGCTGGGCAGACACACGAAGGCCTGCAGGTGATGACCTTTTTGTTTTTGCACGCATCGACAGGCTTTTTCTGGCATGCAGCTGGGTAAGCAGGGCCTCCCAGCCCCGCTGACACAGGCCCACTCTTGAAAAAGGGTGCCAGGCACCTGAGCAATGGTACTGCTGTGCAGACAGCTGCTGCTCAGTTGCCCTCACTGCCTGCAGGTGTATGCCTTTGGGGCTGTCAGCATCATTATGGATAATGCTAGTAACAGCATCAGGGCGCGCCTTGGAGACCGCTGGGTGCCTGTGACGCTGGAGCAGCTGGTTGCAGAAAACGCAAAGCGCGCCACGCGCCAGAGATAGCTTATTGGACTGTCATGCTGACCACGTTTCTTGCTTATCACATCGAGCTGCTCAAACTTTCAGTGGACCCCAAAGTCACCCATGCTTATAAGCATGCTTGCAAGGTTGACGCCTCTAAGGACTGCTATGACTTCTTTACGTTGCACACCTCATATAGCATGCTGAAGCAAGGTGTGCAGACAACCCAGCACTGAAATCAGGCGTCAGGCAGTCTGCAAAATTTCATGTGAGCAGCGTTAAGGGGGCTCGGTCCTGGCTATCCTGTGCCATCTTCATTGCTGACACAATCAGACATTTTGATAGCCCTGCTCTGGTGACCTGTGTCCACAACACAAGCCCAGTGGTGTCATGCGTCGTTGCACCTCAGGTTGGCAAGACGTCTGACAGAAGCCTCTATGCATGTCTCTCACGAGGGCAGCTAGCTCAGCTCTATGCTGCTGGAGGGCAGGCCCGGGAAAAGGCTGGCTTTACCAACATGACCTTCAGCCACCTTTAGTTCACATGGGCAAACCAATGCAGCTGCTGCACTTTGACTGAGTAACAGGCCAGCTCAACACCCTACAACCATGGCTGACTGTACTCAGCTGAGAAGCAGAGAGTGTGCAGTGCTGCCATCTCAAGCATGTCATGCAGCCAGAGCATCTGACGTCATTCATGGAGGAGCAAGCCAGGGTCTCAGCAGTGCGCTGTCTGATGCGTCAATGACAGTTGAGTCAGGGAGGGACAATTAGAAGTCTACAGCCTCAGGCAGAATCACTCAAGTCCTTGTTGTGTGCAAAATCATCAATGTTCTTGGGCTTGTGATGCTGGGTCAGTGCTGAGGTGGTCACAGGACGCATAGGCTGAATGCTCACATGTTGTCACAAACAAGGCACTAGGGTGCTGTTGCCAAAGGCGCCAACCACCGCTGGGGAACCACTGGATTGGGCCCGCAGTGCTGCAGCGCCAGTGTCTCCTTGGTCCGCCCCAGCTGAAGGCCTGCCAGTGTCAGCAGCAGCTGCAGGCCGGCCACCAACCCCCACCATGATCTGCCCCCAAGCCTCCAGTTTGCCCAGCTGAGCTGCCCCAGCTTCCTTGCCTGTCGTGAGCTGAGCCAGCAGCTCCTGTAATTGTGCCTGCTCTGCCTGCGCCACTGCGACATTGGCCCTGCAGCAGTGCAAGCTGGTGTGTGCAGACTGCATGCAGCCCGTCCAGTCGCCGGCTGCAATAACTTTAGGGAGCAGCAGTGCCGCACAGGCAGCATGCGATGATGCTGTGGGTGCCTTACCTGCTTTGCTTAGCCTGCATGGCCAGCTTGACAGCCCGCAACTCTGCTTTGCTCGCCTTCTCGAGCTCCTCTACAAGCCTGCGCAATTGCACTGCAGCAGTCAGCACAGGAGGAGGGGTCGGCCCTGCATGAGTGCTGCATCTGAGGACACCCGAAGCTAGCTCTCGGCAGGCAGTCAAAGTTTGGCGCTGACGGCGCTGGTGCACAGCTTCTTGATGGGACAGGTCAGCGCTTGGGCTTGCCCAGCCATGCAGCAGGTGGCGTGCCTGGCAGGCCTGCAGCAGCTCGGGCTGTGCGGGGTGCAGGTGGCCGCATGTGGAGGCAGTCCTCTTGGAAGCGAGCCTGGCATGAGGACTCCTGGGTGCATGCCCCCATCGTGCATCAGCAGCGCACCTGCGCTGCAGCTGCATTCGCGAGGTAGCAATCTCAGCAGCCGCGTCCCTGCCAGCAGCCTTGACGGCTCCTGCTTTGGCTGCTGCTGCAGCGGCCAGCTCAGCCCTCAGGTGCATGTTCTCCTGCCCACACTGCAGGGACGCATCCAGCCGCTCCTCATATGCATCCTGCAAGGCAACACAAATGCGCGTGTTGCTCTGGCGCCCCCAAAGGACACAGCATGGCGTTTGTTTGGTGCAAGCATCCTAGCGGCCCAAGCTCACAAGGTGCCGCGGGCAACCCTGAGTTTTCCTGATGGGAACAATCCATGTCTCAGGTTGATGCATAACCAGGAGACAACGCAGCTGTCTTGTGTGCCCACCTTGATCTGCAGCAGCAGCGGGCTGTAGGCTGCAAAGCCTGCAATGAAAGCGTCAAAGAGCTGCCTGTGGACTTCAAGCTGCAGGTTTGCAGCCGCTGCCTGACATCGCTGGCTGGGCCCGAGGCTGCAGGCAGCCTTCTCAGCCTCCCTCTGCTTACTGGCCAGCAGCTCATTCAGCTGGGTCAGCAGGCGCGGCGCATTGGTGCTGTTGCGGGGGTAAATCTGCAGAGCTCGCATGTTTTGTGATGGCTGGAAGTTGGCAATGGGGTCAGGGCAGCACACACCTCGAGGAACCCTGCCTCCGCAGACTGCCTCTGCAGTGGGCACAGGGAGCGCTCAGGCTGAGTGCTGCCTGTGATACTCCGCACATGTGACGTCCTGCTCTGCCGCAATGGAGACGTCATTTCTCCGCTGCTACATGCAGCTTGAATCTCTCTCCGTACCAAAATTGACTAGGGATCCATGCTGGAGCAGGGACTCTAACAATATTAGATCAGCCAGAGGCGCAACTTCCAATTCTTTGCCTGGCTCAAGGCCTACAGGGGGCCTTCATGCAGTCCATGGCTGCCCTGGACTTTCCAAACCTCTCGGCCCAGGGCAGAGAACTTGATATGCTCTTGGGCACAGATGCTGATATGGACTTCCTCAGCAGCGGATCCTTCATGATGCCAGACAGCAACAGCTTGACAGAGACCTACACAGGGCCCATGGCATCAAGTCCTGGTATGCCCTGCCTCCGCGAGCTGCACAAGCAGCAGCCAGCCACCTGCAGGCTGTCAGACACATGCTTTGCACCTGCAGTTCAAGGCCTGGGATTGGATCCTGCCTCCCTGCCCAGCATGCAAGGCGTGGCAGGTCTGCAGCTCACAGGCCTCCCTCCAGTTGTCAGCCTGTCCATGGGGCAGCAGCAGGCTTGTGGCGCAGGGCTGGGTGGTGGTGCTGGGGCGACCGCCGCTAAGCAGACGGGAGGTGCCTGGCCTGGGCAGGACATGCTGGGCTCGTTGCTGGGGCAGCCGGAGCCTGGTACGCTGCACACATGTTGCATGTGTGCCTTTCCCATGATCCAGGGGAGCGGTCAAGGTTGGAACAACTGAACTGCTCTGGGTCTTCACTGCAGCTGTGCTGTGCCTCTGCTTGATGCATCTGGCGAGGCAGCTTTGCCAGTCAATGGATGACAGCACTTGCTGCCCCTTCCCGGTTTAGGCAGCCAGGCAGCCCTCCGTACTACTCTTGTCACTGGCAGGGCAGCTGGCAATGGGCAGTGCCTCATCACGCATCGCTGCCTTGCATTCACATGATGCAGCTGCAGTGTGGAGCTTACTCCGCACCATGCCTGCCATACAGTGCTCCATGCACTCATCCAGCTGCGGGGCGCTGTGGCCCATGCCCTCAACATGCTGCATGCAGGAGCACCTGGTGTGCCCCTGCCTGCAGGTAGCCTGGGCAGCCAGGTGGCCCCGCCGGCGCACCAGCCCTCCAGCAGCAGCGACGACAGCCGCACGGAGGACCTGTTGCAGGCCCTGAATGGGAAGAGCAAGGCGCTGCGCAAGCAGGAGCAGAACCGCCAGGCGCAGCAGCGGCACAGGGCAAAGGCCAAGGTGTGCACGTGTGCCTGCCGGAAATCCAAATATGGTAGCTCTCACTTCTGCATTGTACATGCATCCTGCATGTGTTTTCATCACAGGTGCATCACCCCTGGTACGTGCGTGGCATCTGCTCAGCCTGCCAAGGGGTGGAAACCCCATAAACCAGTTGATGGCCCTCAAAGCCGCCTTTGTGTGTCATTTATTACATGCTTGCCTGCACAAAAGGAGCTGGCTAAAGTACATGGCCGTGCCTGCTTGGGTGCAGCAACAGGACGTGCAGGAGTTGCAGGCTATCTGACCTGCTGCTAGCACTAGAGCATGACAGGGAGTGGTTTCAGACCTTTCGCTGTGTGCCTGCTCAGGTGAAGCAGCAGGAGCAGCAGCAGGAGATGCAGGCTCTGCAGCAACAGCTGCAGGAGGCGCAGCGCCTGAACGAAACTCTGACCTCCCGCACTGCCCTCCTGGAGAAGGCGCTCGTGCTGAGGGGGTCCAAGGATCCAGAGGTGGGCAGGCGCTGCTGCAGCACAACGCACAGGGTAAAAGATCACACTGCAGTCCTCCGTCCCTGCCAGGGACCCAGAGGGGCTGTGGCAGCACATCATCCAAGTGCTCTGCTGGATCATGTCTGTAGTTTTGCTGCCTGGTACGCCTGCAGCCTGGGAGCATGCCCCTGGCTGCCCTGCTGCATATCAGGCTGGTTTGCTGACCCTGGGCGCATGCAGCGTGCTGCGTGTAGCACACGTGGGCAGCACTCGTGGACACCAACTGCACCCACAGCAACCATCAAAACACCTGCTGGGCCCTCACACTTAAGCCAAGTCTGACAGATCGTTGCCACTGCCACTGCAGCCGCCTAAGCAGCCCTTGAACAGTGGCAGGGAGATGGTGGCCTTCTCCCCAGGCATGGGCTGGAACCCAAATGCCTTCATCACTGTGACGGTCATGGGGCCCAAGCCACAGCTGTGGACTCTGGGGGAGCTGGCTGACATGAGCATTGAGGAGCACAAGCAGACCTACAAGGTATGAGCGCATCCTGAGGCTGTCATGTGCTAGGGTCTGAAGCAAGCTGCCTGGTGAGCAATGGCAAGGACCACCTTGGCCAAATGCGTAGGAGCTTGCAGGAAAAGGAAACAGCCTGTCTTGCTTGGGCTCTGCAGTCAGCGCAAGCAGACCTGCCATGTGAAGGCCCGCGTATGGAGGAATTTGTGGCAGCCATGCAAATAAATGCACCTCCAGCACCAGCTGCTGGAAAATCTTGCAAGACCTGATGCCAGAAGCACAAGAGGAGCCTCCCTTCAGAAGTGCATGCCCTGTCCCCCAGGCCTTCGTCAATCGCTTCGCGGAGCTCCTTGCTGAGGCCAATGGGCAGGAGCGCTCCCCCGCGGGCCGGGAGATCGAGGGCACAGTGACCCAGTTTGCTGTCTGGGCTGCAGCCGCGACCTATGACAGCAATGCCATCAAGATGAGGCAGCTGCTGTATGGGAAGCTGGAGGAGGGTGCCAAAGAAAGCGCGCCCTTGACTCAGTTGGTGGTGAGCAGTCCTGCGGCTCTTGCTTTGCATGAGATTCGCTGCACAGCTCATCTCCCCCCCTGCATGAGCCTCCTTGCATACTGTTGACACTGTACTGCAATGACGCTGGGCGTGTATGCGACTTTCTGCATGCTGGAAGCTCTGCATTGGCATTGACCGCACTCCCAGATCACTGACCCAGCCATTGTGCTGCCCCTGCAACCTCTGAAGCTCTGACTCAGTGGGTCGTGTGCCTTTTCATGACTGCTGTCCACACCCCAGCTCTTTCAATTTGGGATGGCGGATCACTCTTGCATTCTGCAAGCTTCATCAGATTCCACCGTGCTGGTCGGCACGAGGCTGCTGCTGGCAGCCCAGTGCGGCGTCCCTGAAGGCCTGCCTCAGCGGCATGTTGTATGTGGGCTGCCATGAGATCCACCTCAACATCAGCAGAGCTGCACCCCCCCAAAGACAAGTGTCATTTGCCTTTGAGGCTGCCCCCGCTCAGCCTGCACGCTGCATCCTGCAGGCCCACCTGCACTTTACCCAGGAGCAGCAGGGCATGATACTGGCAGCGCGGCGGCGGTACCTGAGGGCTGTCAACCCGCTGCTGAATGAGCGGAGGCGCATCTGCAGCCTGCTGAATCAGGTGCGCTCCTGCCCACCCAGCTGCAGAGCCTGCACCCCTGCAGCTGTCTGCCTGTCACACATATTGCAGCACGGCGCAGTCTCACAGTGCCTGCTCACAACTGTCAACTTGCCTGGTGAAGCAACCGGGGGGGCCTGACCAGGAGCGCTGAGCAGCCAGAAGGAGAACCAAGGGGGAAGCCTCAGCATGCTCCATGCTGCTGTGTCAAGGGCTGACTCCTGCTGGTGCTGCTGGTTGGCTGAATGCTCAAACTGGTTGCGACCGGCTGCAGGTGGCGCAGGAGCAGACCCAGACCGCTGAGGACGCTGCCCTGAGCTTTGTGGCCGGTGCCAAGGCGTCACAGCTCATGCAGGAGATGTTGACAAAGGAAATGGTGAGAGCTCCTGCCTGCAGAGTTGTGCACACCTCCCAAAGTCAACCCTCGAGAGGGACCTGCTGGCAGCCTTGCCAAAGCCTTGATCCTTGGCTCACGCGTCTGCCCCGTCCTGGACACCAAGCGCTCCTGCTCTGGATGTTGTGCAGGCGGAATGGAAAGACTTCAAGGGCGACATGTACTGTCGCTGCCTCACCCCCATGCAGGTGGGCTTTTGTCGACATGTGCAGTTCCTGTTCGTTTGCCATAGAAGGCCTGTGGGTGTATTCTTGCGCCAGCATGGCTTCACAGTGCCACTGCTGCACTGGGGGTAGTGTCTCTGCACCCAACCTGTGCTTAGGTCAATCATGCACCTCCACAGGTTGCCGAGGCACAGGTGCTGGCGTACCCTCGTGCAATGGACATGGTGGGCCTCGCTGATGCTGTGGCAGCGCTGGCCGGCGAGGCAGACTGCCAATCCCTTTGTTCCAGGCGTGACAGCTTTGTGGGGCTGTGTGACAGCATCAAGGCCAGCTGCCCCCCTGGGCAGAGCTGTTTCCTTGAAATGGCAAAATAACTCAGCACGCCTTGGGCATTGCATACTGAGCCTGTGTAACACTTCCCCTCCCTTAGCATTTCCAAAGTCCAATGTATGACTGGCACGTACTTCCAGCTGCATCCCTTCCTTACATGCGTTGTCTTCCTGTTGCCTTCATCTACTAGACGGCCGCTATTCATTCACGTTTTTGCTGAACCTGAGCAGTGCCAATATGTAAATCACAGATATGCTTTTACAAAAGGTGATGGGAGGAGGAGCCATTGCGTTGTAGCATGGCTGTGGATGCGATGTCCCACTTTGGGCCTGCAGCAGGATACTGGCATGTCAGTGAGGCTGCTTGGTGACGCAAGCATTGTCCAACATCAGAAGCAGCGACTGCTGACCTTGTATCGGAAGCCATGCCTCCTCTGCCTGGCTCTGCTGCACTGCATCCTGCAGCATGGTGTTTTCTTTGGCATGGTGGGGCACTTCGTGCACAAAGCCAGCAGGGCACTTGCCCCTGCTGCCAGCACCAAGCTGCCACGAGGAGCCGTCCTGGGCTCTGCAGGCTGTAGGCAGCGCCACCTTGCAGTCGCGGGCCCGCCACCGCCCATCAGCGGCACTAATGGCAGTGCATTGGGGCTGCACAGCAGGGGACCAGGGCGTCAGCTTTGGCAGGCTTCATCGAACACATCAGTTGAGCGTCAGGACACCCTCAAACAAAGGCAGCCTCACAGCTGCCTGAGGGCGGCGGACAAGGGGTGCCAGAGCCAAGATTGGGCAGCCCAGTCAGACCTGTGCCCCAGCCACAACTGACTTACCAAAGCCTCCTGGCCCCGCCAGGCGCCCTTGACCGCATCCTTCAGCCTCAAGACTGTGCTGTGCAGCCACCACTGCGCTGTGTAGGGGTTCATGGGGTGCCCAGGCGCCCAGCTCCAGATGGTGGCAGCCACCTTGGATGGAGTCAACAGGTCCGGGGATGGCATGTTCAAGGCGCAGAGCGATACTTCATGTAGGGTCCCCTCATCAAGCAGAGGCCTGCAGCAACAGGAGGCGGAGATCAGACAAGAAGAGATGATCGAGGCGCAGCGTGACACGTCTAGCAGTCTCATCGTACAGCAGCGGTTGGCAAGCAGATGCTGCCTCCAAGGGCACGATGAGGCCCAGCCTGCACTGCTGTTGCACACCGATGGGGCTGCAGGCATTGTGCTGCCTTGGGCCACAGGTCAGCAGAGCTACTGACCTGTGGGCCGAGGCAGCAGCACTAAAGAAGGCAGCTCCTTGATGGCAAAGCATCTTTGGCAGGCTGTGCCTTCAGGTACATGGTTTGCATCAGCCCAGCAACACCCCAAGCTGGCAGCAAGGGGGCCGCAGGATGTTCCAGGCAACTCATCGGTCATGCCCATGACAACCCCTGCCTCAGCAGGCCCCAGGCAAAGTGGCAGAGTACGTTTAGCACTCACTCGTTTGTCAGGCCCCAGGCAAAGTCACAGTTCATGGGTCCGTAGGTCAGCTCACAGCTGATCACGCGCAGTATCTGACCCTGCATGGTGTCTGTGTGGCCCCCCCCTCCCCATTTGACCTGACAGCCGGGGCCCCACAGCTTCAAACCAGGCTCAGCCCAGTCACAGATCTGAGCGCCCCTGTGGACAGCAGCAGCTGCGACTCAGGCTGACAGTGCAGTGGTTGGCACTCCAGAGTTTGGCCATGTTGGTTGGTTGCAGATGTGCACAGGTCTGGCAACAGCACAGCACTGACAGTCCAAATTGCTGCAACATGACGACACACATCCACAGAGCCCAGCCAGGCCGCCTACGCTTGCTGTGGCCCCACAGAGTGCTGTCTTCGTGTGCTGCTTGTCTGCTGAATACTCACTTGCTGAAGACGACACCGTTCATCTCGCGACCGTAGTCGACGCCGCTGAGGAACATGACTCGTTTCTTGTGCACATCCACCAGCTCATCTATGGAGGGCCAGGTCCACTGAACACTCTCCATGTCAGGTGGGGTCCAGATCTGCTCCAGGGGGAAGACCTCCTGGACGCGGCTCAACAGGTTGGGCACCATCTCCTGCAGGGCGTGGAGGCAGGTTATGCTCAGAAGACTGCCTCGGCAGAGCCCCACACGTGCTTCAGAGGAGACACCTCCTGCACATGGCTCAGCAGGTCGCGCACCCTCCCCTGATGGAGATTGTGGATCAAGGCCTGGAGCAGATGCTTTCTGCAACAGGCAGCTGTCACAGCTGGTGCTCTGGCGCTCGCTCTCCTGCAGGCTGGCACGTTCTAAGCGTTCCCCAGACCAGACCTCAGGGGAGCAACACGGCCTGGCTCGACAGGCTGGGCACCGTCCTCTTGCCGTGCTTGAGAAGAGACAGGCACCTTACCTGGGTCAAGGCTGTAGTCATCCCTTGTCCAAGTCACGCTGGTCCTTTCAACCATCAGGCCCCAATCAGGAGTCAGCCATTTGTCACAGACACCAGCTGCGTGCTCACCCAGGCCTGCAGATCCTCTTGATCATCAAAGAACATGACCACAAACTCGCGCTCGTTGCCTGGGCGATCCAGCCAGTCCCGCACCTCCTCCAGCGCTGAGGTCAGGGTCCTCTGGTCCTTGACAGGGATACTGCTCAGGCTGGGCTCGCACCCGATGGTTTCGCTGTCCCACCTGCAGCGGCCGGGACACTCCCGTGTCAGCACGGACCACCGACCAGGCTGCAGATGCTTCTTGCTGGAGATGCTCCTGGGGCTGGGCTCGCCCCGCGATGCTCTCGTCGCCTCACCTGCGGCAGCATCCCAGGTGCACAGCGGCCCCTGCAGTCCCGGATGCTCAGGCTGGTCTCCTACTGACTGTACTGGCTGTGGCAGCAGGCAAGGCACCTGTAGCTGTGGGGCTCTCGGCCAGCGGAGACTGCCTGCCACAGCATGGCTCAGCTGCAGGTCTGGCTCAAGCAGAGCCCTGCAGCATGTTGGCTGAACCCCTTTGCGGGACTGCCCTCCAGCATCGAGGCCAACATCCAGCAGCAGGGCTTGGCACCCCCTTGCCATCCTGGGACCCTGGCCACCTGGCTGCCCAAGCCCCAGCACACCTCCGACCAGACCCACCTGATGTCCAGGTGCAGCAGCTTGGCTATCACATTGATCGCCTTGATCAGCGTGTCAAAATCTGAGTGGTACCCTCCGCAATGCGCAATTCTGAGGTCCCCCTGCAGCACCAGTCAGGGAAACAAGGTGTGAAGTGCCGCAGGCTGCTGCCAAGCAGGCACAAGGACAACATGGCGCCCCCCTGCCCGTTGCTCCACTTGGGCACTGCAGGGAGGCCTTGTGGCCTCACAGCCTCAGCAGCCGTCTGAGCTGGCAGCTTGAGCCTCCCAATGAGCCTCAGCCAGACTGCAAGGTTCAAGTCGGCATTCAGGTTGCAGGAAGCACCTACCGCAAACCAGTGCGTGTCGAGCTCAATCACTCTGACGCCGAGCTGCATCTGGTCGGTCAGGCTGAACCACTGGTCATTTGTTCTGAGGGTGCCAGGGTCGGTGGCCTGCACAAGCCAGCCGAGGGGGGGTCACAGCACGTACAGGCCCCACTGGACTGCACCAGGGAATTTGCCCAATGCACAATGAGCAGGCATTGAGGCAGCAAACAGGTCTGGCAGGCAGGTTGGCCAATCTGACACAGGTGCAGACTGGAGCTGTCACGGGGGGCACTGCCTGGGCAGTGGGGCCCACCAGGTCCAGAAGCAGTAATGAAAGCAGAGCAGGCGCGGGACTCACCACCCACTTGATCCACTGGAAGTAGTCACCAAACTGGGGGTCCAGGTTGCCATAGCCGTCTGCCAGGGTGATACCACTGTTGTGGGTGCCCAGCAATGGGGCATAGCAGAAAGGCAGACGCCTCGACAGGCCCAGCTGCAGCAGCAGTACCCAAGCTGAGCGGTCTGTTTGCTGCTCAAGACGGGGGGGGAGCCGTCCAGCTGCAGCCGCTAACCCCCAGGCTGGCACGCCCCTGTCGTTAAAGTCTGCTGCTCAGGCAGCAACGCAGCATGTGCAGGCAAACGGCTGCAGCTGCCATGCCCAGGCTAGACTCGCAGTGTTTCGGACTACCTGCCGTTGATCTTCTGTCAACAATGCATCCCATACAAACACCGCCCCAGGCTGGCATGCCTATCTTTGTGATTGCCACTCATGCAGATGCGGTGGCCTGAGCCAGCGATTGCAGCACTGACTGGGCCAGACCTGTGTTTGAATGCTGTGCTGGAGCCACTCGTCAACCTGGACTGAGCCCCGCTTGCATACATCTGTGCAATGCCCTCCCTCATCACACCTGCACAGCAGAAGCGTCAGCAGAGATGCAGAACGCAGCGCAGCATTGCATGCTGGATGCACTAGGAAGTGTTAGTTCAAGCAGGTGGTTCAACAAGGATGCCACATCATGGCACTCGGGCTTACGATGCTTGCTGTTGCTCACCAGGGCACCACATCGCACTGCACTCCAGCAGGTACCCCTCTGGCGCCAGAGTCAAGGACAGGCTTGGGCAGCTCTTGATTGAGGGGCCAGCAAATGTCAGGCAGCAGCTGCAGCTCCTCTACTGTCAGATTGGCACCCTGTATCGGTATCTGATCGAGAGGTGCACATGAACGGTCTCCAGAATATGCTGGCCTACGCTGTGTAACATGTGAGTACGGCAAGAGAGCCTGCTGCAGGTGGCAGGCTGCTCGCCTGCAGCCCCAGGCAGCAAGCAGCACGCATGCAAAGAGCATGTCGCTCGGAAGACCTTTCGGAGTCTTGAGCTACTCATGTGCCTGCTCAAAGTCGGTGCTGCGAACTCAGTGCTATTCTGTATGATCAAGCAGGAAACGGGAACATGCAACAGGTCTGGAGGCATGCCTCATAGTCAGCACTCTGTCGATATGATGGTGCCACACTGCAGCAGGGCGCTGGGCAATAGTATCTATGTGCATGATGTCGAAAAATTGTCTGAAGAGGAAGGGGGAGCATCCTGGCACGGGGCAGGCTGAAGTCTAGATGATTGCGCTGAAGCTGAAGGCCTTGCTGCAGCAGCCACCCGGCACTGCCGCTATGTCCTGCCCGCAGCAGCCATCATTGGATGCTGCAGCAGCCACCTGAGGAAGCCTGGCCACCTGCGGCGCCGCCACCGCCCCCCCTGCCCTGCTGACGAATGACTTTCTGCAACTGGCTATCTAGAGTCGAGACCACCTCTGTGAAGCTGGGGCGCTTTTCGGGGTCTGGGTGCCAACAGCGCTCCACCATGCTCTTGAGGGCCTGCAGTGACAACAGTCAGATGTCCGCACGTCTAAAGTCTGCCACCTCGTGTGCACATGCTGCTGGCAGCTCTCCACCATTATGTTGAGGACCATCAGTGGCAGCACCTGTGCTTCAGACGTGTGCACTGGGTGCCCCTGTCAGGGGCTGCTAGGTTTACGACAGACGAACTTGTTGGCAGCAGCCCTCCACATGCCCTATGCGTGCCTGCAGTGCCATGAGCTCTGACAGCTGCACAGCAGCACACAGCAGGCAGAGTGAGATAGAACCACATAAACAAGCAACCCCGCATTAGTACTGCCACAAGGGGAGCTAGCTGTGCTGTTGGCCACCTGAAAGCACCAGAACAGCACCGGCACCCCACAAAGGATGAGTGTGCTACTTGCCCTACACCACCACACCAACGCCACCATGGCGGCCTGCCAGAGCGACAGCCACGATGACCTCCACGGCACCAGCGTTCCCCAGGGGGCACCACCATCCTTTTCAGAAAACAAGCACTCCCCACAGCATTTGCTGCCACAGGGTACCCAGCCCAGCTCCAGCATCAGACCAGGCGACACTGCACCCCACCTGCATGACCGGCGCCTTCTCATTGAGCTTGTTGAACTCTGGGCGCTTGTTGTGCAGGGCGGCCTGGCGGGCTGCCTCCACAGGGTCCATCCCCGCAAAGGGGGGGCAGTACTCAAACAGCTGGTATGCAATCATGCTGAAGGAGTACACATCCACCTTGAAGTTGTAGGGCTCGTGCCTGCAGTGCAAAGACAAGAAGGCCTGGGTGCTGATGCAGCAATGATGACTGTGAACGTGTGAAGGAGTGTACCTTGCAGTAACACTGGTACTGCCTGCTGCGCATGGCAAAGGGCTGCGCAAAAGAAATTTCAGATTGGACCGTGGCCGGCAGAGGGGTGGGGCTAGGCCAGCCTTAAACCACCTGCCACCCCCTCCACCTCCAGCTGACCGAAGTACATGATGGCACCGCCCTTACCAAAGATGCTATTTATGCTGATGAGCATTTGAAAGCCAATTGGAAGAGCATTGCAGATTGAGCCCTAAACCAAGGAGGCAGCCGCTCATGGTGTTATCTTGAGCAAGGCTTGAGGTCAAACAGCCAATCTGCAGGTGCAGGTGACTGCTCTCACATGTGTTCATGTGGTAATTTGCTTGCATTCAGACTGCCTTCCAGAAGGCCATGCCACTGGTGCAGGGCAGCCCACCTGAAAACCTCGGGGGCCATGTAGCGATAGGATCCTGTCTCCCCTGTGAGCCTGAACTTGCTCTCTAGGTCATAGCTGGCATGCTTGTTGACAGGCAGTGACTTGGATAGGCCAAAGTCTGCCAGTTTCAGGGAGCCGGTGTCATATATAATGCTCTCCCTGCAGCCAGCAGGACAGCATGAGCGAGGACTCAACTTGATGGCTTGCTGGCAGACGCAGCTGCCCCTTCTGGTCCCAGACCTCAGCAGGACGACAGGCAAATGCATGGCTTGCAGGTCCATTGCTGATTCAGCGACCTGAAACAGAGCTGATGTGCCTGGTATGAGTCTAGGAGCCCTTTACAGAGTGGAGCAAGTTGCTCTGGTACCAAGCAGGAACCAGTGCAGCAAACAGCTGCTGGACGCAGCTGATTGGAGCTGGCCTGCCTCAAAAACTTCGTGCCCCACAGACCAAATGCTGGCAAGGCACCTGTGCACCTAGCAGTCATGCTCCTCAGCTGCTGTGGTACCGAGGATGGTGCTTGTAATTTGAGGCGCAGCATGTCAAGCTGCACCCCGTCAGGCACACCTGAAGCCGCACAGTTTCAGGTGCATTTTCTGGGCCCCCGCCAAGCTTGAACTGCACACCTTACAGCACACCTCTAGCCGCAGATAGCTGCCCCACGTGCTGTGGCACTGGGAGCAGCCAGCCACGACCCAGCTTGTAAAGCCTGAGTCGAGCTGCCCACCTCCAGATACACCTCAAGCTGCACAGAGCTGCCCCACCTGCTGTGATACTGGGAGCCACTGATCATGAGGTTGCCTGGCTTTAGGTCCCTGTGGATGATGGCCCCCGGCTTGCGGTTGTGCATATAGGCCAGGCCCCGCGCAGTGTCGATGGCCACCTCCATTGCCCGCCGCAGCGTGAAGGGGCGCTGCATCCGCATCGCGTCAGACAGGGCACCACCGGTCATCAGCTCTGCACCAGGCAGCAGTGACATTAGACATGCTGCGCCTGGAGCAGGGTTGCTTGCCGCAGATTGAATCGGGGCAGCTACCTGGTCAGGGGAGCGGGTGAAAACGCTTGCAGGGCTTGAGGTGACAAGAACCCCACCCCTGCCTCTGCCAAGGATACAGTAACCAGCTACGTGGGAATCTCTGCACAAAGCACAGCGGAGCAATCAGCAGGCTGAGCCCAGCTTACTGGCCACCAGCTCAAGTACTACTTCAGCTGCGTGCGGGTGCACAGCAAGGGATTATGTGTGCCAAGCACACTTCGCATCCAGCTGTCTCTCGCTGTCAACATGGCTCTCAATGTGGCTGATCAGCACCCACCTGTGACAAGCACATAGGGCTCCTGCCGCGTGCAGGCGCCCAGGAACTGCACGGCGTTGGGGTGGTGCACCTTCCGCAGCACCTCCAGCTCAGACCGGAAGTCCCCCAGGGCGATGGCGCTGGAGACTTTGAGGATCTTGGCCGCCACCAGGGTGCCATGCCACATGGCCTTGTGCACAATGCCAAACTCGCCCTCGCCTGCCGCCAGAGGGAAGCGTGAGATCAATCTTTTGGTGCCTGTGCAAGCCTGGTCACTCCAGGTTGCAGGTGGCCATCTGGCAGGATGCATGCAGGAACGCACCAGTGCTGAGGCCGTGCTGCAGGAGAGCCGGCCATACAGGTGCCAGAGACCCAAAATCTGGCCAAGCAGGTTATAACATGAGGCAGACCTGACAAGACTGCACCATTGCGACAGCAACCACCGCACAAGAGTTCCCTCTGGGCAGCCTTCAGGGCCTTGCCAAGCTTCCCCTGTGAGCGCATGCAGTGGACCCCAAGCAGCCAGGCAGGCTCACCAGCAGGTGCCTGCAGTGCAGCTCCTGCCTCACAGGCAGGCCTTACCCAGCTTGTCCATGATGATGAGCGTGGCAGGGTCGATCTCCCAGTCAGGCTCCAGGTCTGTGATGTCATCAGGGATGCGGGCGATGGCGCCTGACAGCGGGGAGTCCTCCAGCCTGACAAGCTGCAGTTGACGACACAGTGAGGCAGTCACACCTTGCCCCTCTGGGCAGGAAAGTGCTCAGCAAGAGCCCCTGCTGGGCCCACGGATGCAAAAGCAGCCAACAAAGCCCCTCTCTCAGAGCAGCTCCCTCCCCAGCCGCTGCAGCTGATGCACGCAGCAGGAAATCTCTGAAGGGCAACCTTGCAGCCTCCCCACAAGCCGCTGCCGGTGAGTTAGCAGCCACCTCAAAGCTCTGATAGGATGCTGACCTGGCCGTCATGCCAGACTTTGCCCCCATTGTCCATGAGCAACTTGCAGAGCTCATTGAAGTCGCCCCGCACTGCATCCTGCACACAGCATCAGGGCACAAAATGATGCTTATGCTGCTGCAAGTATGGGAGGGAGTGCCTATCCTAGCTGGCTGCAGGCACATGTTGTTATGGGGTACAGATGTGCAGCAGGTACAAAAAAACTGAGTATGTGTTGGGAGGCGCCCCCAGTGCCAGGTCACACAGTGCCAGGCTCAGGCAGCTGCAGAAGCTACAGTCTGCGACAGGTGTGCTTGCCAGACAGCAGCGGAGCAGTACCTCCAGAGGGGTCCGCTTAAAGCGATCCAGTGCATTGACGTCAGCACCCTCCTCAACGAGCAGCCACTCTGACACCTTGTATGACCCCTCGCTCGATGCTAGGTGCCTGCAGGCAGCACCAGCCATCGACCAGAAGCACCCAAGCAGCGCTTGGCAGACGGCCCTCAGGATGCGCCAGCAGCCAGCATCTGTGCAATGCTTGGCCCCTGGACGCAGCGCCACAGCCAGCACCAGAATTGGCTGGCATCTGTGCAATGCTGGGCAGCCAGAGTTCCCAGAGAAAGAAACAGCTCACAGTGGCGTTCGCTTATCGTAATCGCAGCAGTCCTGCTCAGACACCTGCACACACCAAAGTGCAGCCACTTTACGTGACAGACCACACTGATTCAGCGCCGGGGGGCATGCACAGGAAGCCCTGCAGCTGCAACCTGCAGACAGCATCAGCCTCAGCCAGGCGCCTGACCTTGAGATTCCAGAGACGCACTATGCGCTGGCATCTTGCCAGATCTCCGGTGCTGGCAAAAAACAGAAGCTCTGTGATGGCCCGTCTACGGGCTGCCGTGTCACCTGCAAGTTGCAGCGAAGCTTGGCTGCGTGCAAGCTGCGCCCCTTGCAGTGCATGGGTGAAAACGCACCATGAATGGACTGTATGTCCTGGTATATTTTCTCAGAACTGGCCTTGTTGCCCGACAAGGTCCTTGAAGGCGCTGCAGCATGGACGCGCAGGCTCGTCAGCTGAGACTGTGAAGCCGCATGCCAAACTTCAACAGCGAGACTGACCTATGTTGAGCATTTCGCTGGCAGTCTGATTTGGCGACCCCCCATTCTGTGTGGCAGCATTGTTGTCCGCCTCCATCTTGGCTCGTCACTGGCAAGATGGAGGCAGCCTCTCAGCCCGCTGTGTCTCCCAGACACGCAGACCTGGTGCCTGCACATGGTACATTTCCAGAGCGGGTCAAAGTTGTGTTGTTGCCATGTTATGAGTTGCACAGCTGCACCAGAGCTGATGATGTCCACACAGTGCTTCCAATGTAGCAGCCTGCCGTACCTGTAGACCAAACACGAGACGTGCTTCAACAGTGGCTCTTCAGGCTCGGGCCTGGGTCACTGAGCTCTCAGCTTTCATGACCGCCTCTGAAACCGCATCTTGCCATCACTTTGCTGACATTGTCGATGCCTGCTGTGCTGCCAAGGCAGTGGGAACATGGGCACACCACCTTGCCGAAGTGACGGCCAGCACGTGGGATCTGCCTTAAAATGCCATTGATGTCTTCTTACACAAAAACGGCAGTGATAATCAACATGCGCTCAGATCCTCGCGTCAGAACGAAGCAGCTATCAATCAAAAGTGTCCAGACCCAGGAAAAACTGCACATGGTTAGTGTCAGGACACACTGCCGCAGGTGGTGCATGGGAAGAGGTATGTGCTCAGGAAACTGATCGGCATCCATTTGGGCTTGCACTGTCAGGGCAGGCACATACGGGGTCGACCGCTTGGGGTTGGAGGCCTTGCACTCAGCCCAGTAGGCTGCCGCCCGCCTTGGCCTCCTTCTTCTCATCCTCCTTCTTCCGCTCGTAGATCTCCTCCATAAGCTCGTCAGGGATGGACTTGCCGTCAGTGCCAGCCAGCTCGGCACCACTCATGTAGGACTCAGCCAGCTGCACGCGGCGCACATTCTCCTGCTCACGCACCAGCAGTCTGCCATAGCCCAGCAGGGCGTCCAGGGTCATGTTGGGCTTCTCAAACTCGACCTGCACACAATTAGGGTAGCTGCTGTCAAGGGGTTGATTCAGGATACAGGGGTGGTGCCGGATGCAAGCCTGGTTGATGTGGCTGCCGCAAGAGGAGCTATGTTCGACAGGGTTTGCATACAGCCGCGCATGGCGCCCTGCGCTGACTCCCGTCAAAGATTAGGCAGCTTCGCAGCCTGCCCAGTGGCAGCAGCAGGCTGCTCAAGGGTATGGCAAGCTGCTCCACAAGCAGGCTCAAGGAGGAGACCCCAGTCACAGCAAGCCAGATATCTTGGCCGCCTGGAACAACGCCTTTGTGTTGCTCAGCAGGGGCTCTGCAGCAACCCACCTTGCCCTCGCGAGAGTTGACCAGCCTCTTGCCAATGTTCTCCACGCCGAGGTCCTTCACAAACTCGCGGACCTTGTCGTCGTACACGCGAGCTCGGAGGGCGCCAAAGAAGTCGATAGACTGGCCAGGGAAGGTGTCCACCAGGGTCTCCACCTCAGTCCTGCAGCACGTAACACAACCCGCAGCCTCAGGTGGCAGGCCACATCCACCTTACCCTGCAGCAGACAGCACTCGAGAGGCGACCAACACATCTCCGAGACCACAGCTTCAAGGGGCAAGCCAGAAGCCTTACTCTACATGACTGAGCACCAAGGGGTTGCATGCAAGGCGTGATGTGGCAGCCCAGCACGGGATGCCTCTGAACAGACTGCAAGACAGCCTGCGCTGGCATGCTGCATCACGCTGAAGCAAGCCTCTTGAAATGCTGGCTGGCGCATCAGAAGCATCAAAACAGCTCACTTGTCCACGCCGTCGTGCTGGAAGATGCCCATGCAGACACCAATACGGTCACTACGGCTGGGGGCCCAGTAGAACTTCTCCATGCGACCATCACGAATGAGGGGCGCGTACAGGGTGCTGAAGTCATTACCTACCGGGCAGGGAGGGCCAGCCATGTCAGCATTGCAGCAGAGCACAGCAATGCTCCAGCTGCAGAGAGCAGCAGGGTTCCAGCCAAGGAGACCAGGGCAGCTCCACGGCGTACACGACATACAGGCACATGTTACAAGCAAGAAAAGGCCTAATAGGCCCTCAGCAGCAGGGGTCCCTGCAAGAGGACTGAAAACACACTTGGCAGGCGAGCATGGCAGTTCCCCTGGTCTACCAGAAGGCCTATCACGTAGCCCAGCCGCACAGCAGTCAGCAGAGGGCTCTTGGGTGCGGTGGCAAGCAGTTGACCAGGGCTGAGCCAGAGCAGTACAGGAAGACTGATCCAACAGCCACAGCACAACTCTGCACACAGCAGCCAACAGCACAGGGATGCACACCATGACGCTGGTGGGGGTGGCGAGCAGCCCGCCCAGACAGATGAGGTGCAGTCCTGCGCAGCACACCCTGCACCTCATTTGGAAGGCAGTAGCCGTCACATGCACGTGACATCACAGCCCTGCACTTGGGGCGGCTGCACACCTGTGCAGATGATGGGCACACGGGGGATGTCCTCGTTCTTGTAGACGCCGGGCAGCTGCACATTGGTGGGGTTGTCGGCAATGTTCATCAGGGTGGCATTGACCATCTGGTTGTTGACTGTGTACTGGGTGCCGGCACCCATGCGACCTGCTCCAGCGTCCAGGTCGTTGATGAACAGGCTGCACATCTTGCCCTTCTTGATCACGTCAGACGCCTCCCTGCAGCGCAGGGTGCACATGACATGAGCCTGTGACATGAAGGTGTGCCCGCAGTGTATGCAAGCCACACACAGGTGCAGCCTGGCAAGGCAGGGTATTGGCAGCAAAAGGCTGTTGGCGCTCAGGACATGCCCTTGAGTAGGGACGTTCAGATGACATGCAGTGCAGTGGCAAGCAGCCATGCTACACTCAGCACAGGGAGGTCCTCACCTGTACCGCTGCCTGATCAGCTTGGCAGGCTCGCCAGCGTTTCCAGACTCCAGCTCACCAGCAGACATGACGATGGGTGCAATGCCGAGCTTCTTGTAGGCCAGGGAGCATTGGAAGGTCTTACCCTGACCCTTGCCACCTGCAGCCATCGACATCTGCCTGAGGACCCACCGCAGGTTGCCATGGTGCCCTTCTGGCAAGACATTGTCAGACCACTGCAGCCAGGAGGCCTGGCCCTAGCACACTGGCAACAGCAGACCAGTTGCGAAAAGTCGCCTCACAGGCAGATCGTGACTTGACTTGTGCTGGGCAGACCAGCTTCAGCAGGTCCTTGAGAGCGCACACAGAGCAAGAAGGCTGCTATGCTGGCTCCACCTCTGCACATAAACGTTTGCTAAGGCATGGGATATGCAGCTCCAGCATGTAGTCTGGCAGGCAGAAAGGTGTGAAGCGCTCACCCCAGATGCCCAGAATCAGAGGGATCTTGATCTTAGGCAGGTCCAGGAAGTTCTTTGCCACATGGATTGACATCTTGTCCAGGAATGCGGGGGAGCTGCACAGCAGCAGCAGAGGGGTCAGCTGAGACGTCCACGATGAGAGCAGCCATTGGTGTTATTCACACAGAAATGCAGGTGGGCTGCACAGTAACAATACTGGGGTGAGAGGGGAGACGCTTCGAGGCGAATAGCCATTTCCTGGCGTGCAGGCAGATGGCAACAGCTTCCAGCATCATCCTGGGGGTCTGAGAAAGTGAGCAGCTATTTGATGAAACACAGCCAACAGAGGAACTGCAGAGCAGCAGTATTGCTGGTGGGCACCAAGATCCAGAACAAGGGGCAGCAGCCTTCCCTGTTGACAGAGAAGGGAACAGCTTTGGTACAAAAGGGCCGCTGGCTCAACTGGGACAGTGCAGGGAGGCACCAAAAGCACCATCAAGTGCACGATCCAGACTGCCATTGGGCACATAGCAAGTGTACTCTTCTGCCAGCCCTTTTGGCGCTTGGATCATAGCAGAGCAGCACCACTGAGTAGTCACACTTCAGCATGTACCAAGTGGTCAATGCAAGCCACACGCAACAGAGCTGCATGCAGTGTCTCACATGTAGAAGCCGTCCTCAATGTTGCCCAGGCTGCGAGCAGCAGTGTTGAGGTACTCTGCAGAGCTCAGGATGGCCTTGTGGGTGCCCAAGCTCTGGCCACCAGTCTGGAACAGGGAGTCCACCATGCCAGCGCCGCGCTGGATGTCTTGCTGCACAGCACCAGGAGTATTGCACTGCTGTCAACCTGAATAGCCGCACTGAGCTCTGCTAGTTCACAGCAACTTTCTGCAAGCTCAGCATGGCATGCCTAGAGAAGCTTCTAGAGGGCCCCACATTGGAGAGCGCACCATTCAGTCTTCCAAAACTTTTGAGGGGGGGTGCTGTGTTGCAGCAGCTGGCTGGCAGGCTGCTGAACCGCAGGCAGCCTGCGCCTCAAGAGTGCCGGCTGAAGCAGCGCTGTACCTGGTCGTCAGAGATATCCTCGTCCATGCCCTTCCACCTGCCCTTTTGGCTCTTCTTGGGGGCGACCCTTGGGTTGACCTTGGGTGTGTCGGCGGCAGCAACGACGCGGCTGCCATTGCACACCTGCAGAGGTGGGAATGCTTGCTGCAAGATGACCAAATGGATAATCTGCATGAGGGCCGATGGCCACAGAGCCACAAGCCGTGAATCTGACCTGGGTGTTGAGCCTCTGGCCCCCTCGGACAGCCCTGGATGTTGCAGGTGCCCGTGCATGACTGCTGCAGGCAGAGAGCAAGCCTTAAAAATGGGCAGCTGCTCTATCTGCTTTGTGGCAGCTAGGGCACAGTGAACTCACCGCGCATCGGGGATCAGAGCTGCCCCAGAGCCGACCTGCAGGGCAGGGCTGCATCTGAGGGCCGAGAGGGGGCGGCAGCGGAAAAGTGCTTTTCGGCTAAACCATGTGCACTCACCATGCTGCCCATCATCTTGACAAGAGGGTCTTACTTCTAAGAAGAGTGTGGCACCAGTGACAGGATCTGAGCTCAACTGCAGATGGTTTTTCTTTTTTTGTTCTGCAGGCTGTCAGATGAGCTTTCTGAGCAGATCTGCAAAGTTTTGCGGTAGAAGCAAAGCACTGTTGCAACCTGGCAGCGTCGGTCAAGCTCCAGCCTCTATTCATGCAGAGGCTGGCCATGCCAGAGCTGCTGCGGAGGCCATGCTCTTTGCATCTGACATGCAGGCTCCACCCTAGCAGGAGAGTGCACAGACAGCGTTCTGGTGCACACCTGTGCAGGGCAGCTGCATCTGGGGCAGCCTCTTTCCCGCCGCAACCATCAGAGGACCCCTACCAGGTTGGCTGGATTTGTCTGCAAGCTCTCTGCAAGATACTGCCTGAGAGCCATTGTTGACTGCTCCAGCAGCAGCCAGTTGCGCCGCAGCTCCAAGGGTACAGGTCCTCCGCCACTGTCTGCAGGTCCTGGGTCTGCCTCGTAATGCTGACTCTGAGAGCATACAGCGTGTGTACAACAAGAAGAAGCGGGAGAATCGGGACAACCAGGAAGTGCTGGACCGCATTGAGCAAGCGCACTCGACCCTGATGATGCGCCAGTTCACCATGCGTGTGCAGGCAAGGGCTCCCTGACCGCCGTCACCACGCAGGTTCAGACGCTGCCTGGAAGGCGTACACATGGCTTCTGCGCTGCGTGTGCAGTGTTTAGCCGTGATTGGGCCGCCCTCTTTCTGCTGTGGCATGCATTCGAGCTTGCCGAAGCTATCTCTGCTTGCACCATCCTGGCATGCAAGCAGCGCAGATGTGGCCTGCTGACGTCATGCAGGCGCAGCACTGTCCTGCACAGTGAGGGCACCCCCTCTGTGCCTGCAAGGTTGGGTGCCTGGCATGCAGGGAGGTGGCAAAGATGTGGCAAAGGAGATCCGCTTTGCAGACAAGCCACAGTACCTGCCATGGCGGCCAAGGTGAGTACAGGCCACGTTTCAGTGAGTAGCCGGTGTCCGGCATCTGCATCTAAGCCTTGCTGCTCTGGCCTGCCTGTAGGCGGTACAATGCAGACAAGCAACTGACCTTGTATGTTGGCATTGGACAGGCTTTGCTGCTGGCCTGGGCTGTTCTGACGCCCATGTCAGCTGGCAACCAGCCCACGGTGGCATGTGAGTCAATGTTCTCCGCTGTGCAACTGACTTGGTCTGGGCCTGGCTGACGTTACTGCGCACTTCTCCACCTACAGCTGCTTTGATGGGGGCAGTCTTCAACAGCTACAAGCTCAATCAGATCTTCCCCACCAGCAGCTCAGCATCTGAGGAGGAGAAGAAAAAGGGTGGGTGTGCCTCTCTGCTGCCTTGGCAAGATGTCCCTGCGCAAGGAGCCATCTGGGCAGCATCCTTTGGCTCACACAGCTCTGCTGCTCTGCTGCAGGGCTGAAGAACATTGTCCGGGGATGTCTTTTAGCAGTGATGGCAACCTTTGCTGGCTGCTTCCTGCTGTACACCTTCCCTGATGCTGTTGCAAGCCAGTTGGGCAAGCAGCTCCCTTACATGTTCTATGAAAGACAGGTGTGTAGCTGCTTGCCCAAACACTTGTTGTTTTGCATTAGGCATTGTTCTGACAATGTGTGTGCCCTGCAGACCATGGTGCTGTCCATCGGCACCATCCTGGCGAATGCAGTCATGACCATCTTTTTCAGATAGCCATTGCTCTCTGAGAAGCTATATGTCAAGTATAAACAAAAGAATTATGCATTTACCTCGGAAGATTTGAAGGCAACGGCAGACCTTTAGAAAACAATCCTACCGGCATGGGGTATGCGGGATATGTCCCCGCAAAGATCGCTGAGAGAAAGACCTCTCTGCAGCTGGCTTTGTTTAGCATCACCTCAGACAAGGCAGAGGAGAGCCTGAATGTCCTTTCCAAGCTCCTGCGCAATACTGCTGTGAGCCCATCAGGTGTGCCCCTTGACAAGCCAAGCTGGGGGATTTGGCAGGCACACCTGTGCACCAGCCGACCAGAGCAGTGCATATCTCCCTGCCTGCAGAGGCCAAGTACAGGAAGATCCGGCTGTCCAACCCCACCATTGCCCGGTGTATCAGGGACGAGGAAGGCGCTGTGGAGGTACTTCAGATGATGGGCTGGGTGCTGGAGGAGGATGGGGAGATGCTCACGCTGCCACGCGGGACTGTGGTGACCATGAAGGAGGTGAGCCGAGCACTCTTGGCTGCCATGCTGGGACAGGGTAGCACCGTCCAGCCATGTCACAGCCATGGCAGCTCCTCCCCAGGCTGCAGTGCTTCTCATAGAATATGGGAGCACCGATGAGGGGGTCAAGCCCGGTGGGCCATGATACCGGCATTGTGTCTGCATGCAATGCGGCACCACACCTGGCAGTGCCACGTCATGCAGCATTCTTCACCAGACTACAGTGTGCATGGCAGCCGAGCTTCCCTCATGATGCTTTGCTGTGGCTGGTCCTGTGCAGCCTGACAAGGAATGTGACAGTGGGGGGGGCGCTATGCTGCTGGTGCATATGCTTGCAAGGAGTGCAGAGTCCCTCAGTTGATGTGCAGGTGCTGTGCTGCTGGTGCAGAACTAGCTGCCTGACTCCCTGGCTTGTGACGAGTGTCAGGGTCTCACATCTGCATAGCTGAATGTCTCATGCTCAGCCTGCATTCAAGCTCTTGAGATGGACAGGCCGACCCACTGTGGAGACCCAGCTGTGTGGCTCCTCAGTGGCTTGTCAGCTGCTGTGGATCTCTGGTGGCTTCACTTCTTGGGCTGATTTCTCCTGTGCAGGTGCGGGCTGTTGAAGACGCTAAAGACAGGCTAAAAAAGGAGCAGCGCTTTAAGGCCCGCAACTCCAAGTCAGCAGCCCAGGCGACCAACTCAGACAAGCAGACAATCAGGGCTCAGATGGAGGCTGACCGCCAGGAGCGCCTCGCCACGCAGCAGCCTGTCACTCAGGCCAGCACTGCACAGCACCTCAGTGGGCGTGCTCAGACAACAAGTGCAGGGGATCTGGGCCTCAACGCAGGGTGATTGAGTGCTGGGAACTAATCTAAGAGTCAGTCAAACACATGTAATTATTGTTTTGCTTGTGATATTGCAAGCTTGTGACTCTCTTGTGAATTCACATTGTGAATGGGCCATTCACAATGTGAATTGTACTTCGAGTTTGTGAAGAGCCCTGCTGGGTGTGAGTCATCATTCCATCTCTTGGGCACATTCTTCTGGCACAAATCCTGCAGCCATGCGTACTTTGAGTCCTTTCCGTCTGCTGGCCAAGCATTGCAGGGCTGCACACAGCAACTCGCCCTACCAAGATTCAGAAAGGCAAAGAGGGGGGGGGTCCCTCCTGGAAGGTATGATATGAAGAGCTCCTCTCCTGCCTTGAGCCCAACAGGCTCATCAAAGTGAGTGTTGGGCACATAAATGAAAGGCTCGCCGTCCACAGCGCCCTCATAGCTGCCATTGAGGAGCCAACAAGTCAGCTAGCACATCAGGAACGGTAGTTACAAGAAAGGACTGGTTGCCCAGGACCTGACCTGTCTGGTGGGGCTCCATGTGCTGCATGATTACACAGGTCAATGAATGGCAGCAGACCCACGCTGGGTGCTGCACCAAAACACCTGGACAAGACCTGCAAAGCAAGACGTGGCACAGCTCAAAGTGCGTTACATTCATTGGCCTTACAAGCGATGCAGCTGTGTGCATAACTGGGAGACAGCCTGCCTGACCCATGCCCCATCTAATGTCTGCTGCCGATATCTCAAGCTCCTTGCTCATGGCTGCAGCAAGGTTGTCTGCCTGATCCTGAATAATCTTGCTGGCCCGCTCTGCTTCTTGCGGAAATTCATCTGCAGCAGAGCCTGCAGCAGCACAGGCGCAGCGTGCACCATGTTGGATCTGCAGCTGTCGCGATTGAGGCAGCGAGCCCTTCGCACTGCAGCGCATTTTGCCCTGGCTCACCCAGCACTTGCTGCGCCTGCTTGATGGCTGCTGCCAGCGCTGGCCCCTCCAGGTTCCAGCCATTGCCCGGCTGGTCTGGCAACAGCTGCAGATAGGGTGCCCAGAACGATTTGGCACCCTTGCCACGCTCATGAGCCAGCAGCAAGGCCAGTGGCAGAACAGGGTCAGTCCTGTCCTGCAGTCAAGGGGTGCAGCATGGTCCCAGACAGCACATGGATTTCATGAGCTAGACTGGGAACACTTCTCGGGCACCTGCCTGCAGCAGGCACAAGCTGGCATTGTGCCACCAGTTGGCACCCCACCTTGAAGCGTGTCAGCTCATGGAAAGCCAGAACTGCGGCAAGCTCGTTCTG
This sequence comes from Asterochloris erici, assembly GCA_019693375.1. NCBI lineage: Eukaryota > Viridiplantae > Chlorophyta > Trebouxiophyceae > Trebouxiales > Trebouxiaceae > Asterochloris > Asterochloris erici. The sequence continues at coordinate 135,720 of JAAMXJ010000437.1, forward strand.
CGCAACCTCTGTGCTCAGAACCAGGCGCTCTGGCAGCAGAATGAGCGGCTCCTCGGCACACAGCTCAGCTGGAATGTCCTCTGTGGCGATGATGCCTCTGCAGCCAGGCTCAGCGCATGTGAGAGATGTGGCTCTGGCTCAAGTCAGGGGCCATGCTGGCCCACAACGCAAGCTCCCCCTCATGGCTGAGAGCGGTGCCACCTGCAGCCATGGGTGGGACTGGTGGCCAGCTCGAGAGCAGGGTGCACATATCCGCCATTGTCCTCGATCCAGGCCCTCAACTGCTGCACGCTCTCAGGTCTGGCCACAGTATTGGCTGTGTGAACCGCTGAACGTACGGCTGCAGCACAGAAGAGGGCTGGGTGAGAGGCATCATCTGCTTGCAATGCCAGCAGCCCAGCACTGATGGCGGCTCACATGCACACCATTTGACCCATGAATCATACAGGGATGCGGCTCTTTGTCCATGCGGCACACAGTATACACAGAGCTCACCTGCCTGATGGCTCAGCCGTTGCCTGTTGCAGATCTGCTTGCGAGCCCCATGTGCACCTGCCACATCCCTGGTCCTCTTGCCAAGGAAAGGGCCCAAGGGCAAGGTGCAGTGTTGCTGTGCAGAAGGGGGCTGCTTCAAGAGGGCCACCTTGCGCATTTGTTGGTTGCAAGATTTTTTGGTGAACTGCAAAATCATTTGATTTGCAGGGAATCGAAGTTGACCCTTGGCAGCCGGTCCACGGTTGTCTCGGAGGTTCAGTGCCTCTCTCTCCCTTGGCCAGTGTGGCCAGAGGGTGATATGATGTGAGATCTCTGAAGCTGTCAGGATCCCGACAAGTGATGAGGGCGGTTGTGGAGGCTGTGTGCCTGGGCTTGATGTGCTCACTTGCCAGTGGCAACATCATTCTCAAGGCAGGCTTGCTTGGCTTGGCGCTGACATGGCGCATTCCTGCATGTGCATGCGCTGAGCAAGCTTCCCTGCTGCCTGCAGACCGGCAATGTCACCTTTGATCCCATGCAAGACCTCCCAGCTGGTCAGTCACGGAGTTTCGCATCTCACAGTCAAGCTTGGGCCTCTGCAGTGCCATGTTGAGAGGCTCCATGCCATGGCTGCAGACTTTGGTCCCCGTCTGCCGCCTGAAGGGGTGGAGGGCGTCTTGGTAGTGAGTCCACAAGCTCGTCATTTCTGCCTCAGTGTGTTGAGGCAAATACCTGCAGATGCTTTTGGGATCTGGTGCTGGCTGTGATGTGGAACCATGCTGAGCGCACAGATCATGTTGAGCGCTGCCTCCGTGGGTGCATTGCTGATCCTGACAGCAAGGCCGTAGCCTGGCACCGGATGCCGCAGGCCTGGCCCATAGCATGCCGCACCCGTGGCAGGAGACATGCTGGGCTTTTGTCTGAGTGCTGTCCATATGGCCGGTGATGCCAGGAGGTCTCCACCATGCTGAGCCCCCGCCGACCATCAGGAAGGCTGCTCTGCGCCGAGGTCACCTGTCGCTCACTACTTTTGAGGCCAGGACGCACTTGCAGTGCATCAGGCTGCGTGCTGCCCCTGTGTGCAGATTGCCAATTCTGAGGACTGCTGCACTGCCGCAGAGCAGCCCTCTGCCCTGTGATACACAGGGGCCCCCTTGATAGCAGGCACCCTAGAGCGCTGACCCTGTGCGCGCAGTGCCGATCCTGGGGCTGCGTGTCCCACCGCAAGGCCGCTCAAGGGCTTCGGTGATGCACATGTGATGGCATCAGCAGGCTCATTAAGCGCTGCCCCCCCTGTGCAGATTGCTGACCCCGAGGATGGGTGCACTGCCATGAAGACCCCCAAGGGCCTCCAGGATCGCGCCTGGATTCCCATGATCGTCCGCTCAGAGCGCCTGCACACCAACTGCACCTTTGACGACAAGGTGGGATTGCCCCACGCCTTGGGGGAGCAGGCGCCGGCAGCTCTCCCTGACAGGGCGCTGACAGTATACACAGCATGCTGCACACCATCTGGGAGTAGCTTGAACCTGGCATGCACCTCAACTGGGCGAGAAAGCCTCCATGTCAGCTGGAGCAGGGCCCCTGAGCTCTCTGGCACAAGACTGGCGCCCTGTGTGCCAGTACAGGCTTATCCAACGGTCTTCATCTTCAGCCCCAGCCCAAGCTCTCATCATTGTGTCTCCTACCATGGTTGTTCAGGCCAGCTTGAGTTTGCAGTATAGCTGTCGTTGCTTTTACTGTGGGTGGGCCCTGTCCAGGTGATCCAGGTCCGCCATGCTGAAGAGGCTCATGCAATGGCACCTCACATGACTGCTCTCAGCAACGCCAAGCTGCAGGGTCAACATGCAGACCGGGCTCATCTGCCACACAGCTGGGCGCAGGCAAGAGATTCGGAAGGGGCCAGGGGCTGTCTCACTGCTGCAGGTTCGCCATGCTGAGCAGGCTGGTGCCATGGCAGCCATCATATTTGACGACCAGTATGAGGCTCTGATCATTATGTCCAAGCCTCTGGGACACCCAGACCCCGGCATCCCCGCAGTCTTTGTCACCCAGAAGACAGGCATCATTGTCAAGCGCCTCATGACTGAGGGCGTCACAGTTGTTCGCATCACACTGGTGAGCCTGGGCAGCTTGCATGTTCTGTTGCCCATTGCAGCATCAGTCCCTGCCATCAGCAGCTCTGTGTGGCCTAGCTATGTTTTGTATTTTGCTATCTGCTGTACCAGGAGCGCATTGGGGGTGAGGTCAGTCAAGCAGGTGCCAACCCATCACCAAGCCTCAAGCACCAACATGACATGTTCCTGCTGCTTGCAGACAGCAGCAGCGCTGTGGATCAGCATGCTGATGTCGGCCCTGGCGGGCATGCTGGCTGTCTCTGTGGTGGCCGCTGCGTTTTGGTGGATCAGGTGCGCCACGCCACTGGTGGTCCCATGTGCCCTTTCTGCAGAGTCAATAAGCTGTCAGGCAGCTGTCTTGTGGCATCATTAGTCTGCAGTGTTGCTGCAAGTTGTGCAGAGTGCCTGACACGCTCCACGGCAGAGCGGGTCGTGCCCCTATCTGCCAGGGCACCAAGCCGTGTACCACCACCTTGCAGGAGGAACCGATTGCAGACGGCGCCTGGGCAGTTAGGCTATGAACCACTGCGGGACAGCAATGAAGGCATGAGCCCTGCTCAGATGCGCTCCCTGCCAGTGGTCATGCATGAGAAGCGGCACAGCAGTTTCAGGAGGCATAACAGTAAGTAAATCTGCCTGCTGGCCATTGGCCTTGCTGTTTCCTACGTGGCATGCAGAGCCTTCCATTGACTGTGCCTGCAGACTGCCTGTTTCCCACCTTGAACTTGAGGAGATGTGTCTTTTCTTGGCTTTCCAGTACAATACAGCGGTGTCCTAGACCATCTGCCGGCCAGTGGCTGACCTGCAGGTGGCACTCTGCATGCATTGCAAGGCTCTGCCTGTCAAGAGCCCACCTGCGGGCTGGCCAGACGAAGCAAGAGGTCAGGCGGGCCCTGCATCTGCCCAATCTCTCTCACCTGCTGCCATCTGCGTGCAGGCTCCAGCGCGTGCAGCGACAGCACCAGCGATGAGGGGAGCCCCCGTGGCCCCAAGGGAGGGGGCACCCTCAAGACCTGTGCAGTCTGCCTGGAGGACTACTCGTAAGCATATTCCAACGCTGGCGCCCGTCCTGTGCGCATGATGCCGTCTGCGCTCCTTGCCATCAGACAGTTCTGCGCCGGCCATGACTCCCTGGTTTGATTTGAGCTTGATTTGCTGCCAAGGCTGAGGCTGCAGGTCTCACTGCTGCTTGCTCTTGGGCACTGCGCGTGCTGCAGCCGGATGCCTCGATCCAAGGTGCAGACGCAGGCCCTTTGTTGCGCAGCTGTCTGTGCTGTGCAGGGAAGGCGAGAAGCTGCGGGTCCTGCCCTGCCGCCACCGCTTCCACATGGTGCGCCGCCTGCAGTGCTGCCCCTCCAAGCATGCTGTTCTGTGTGCTGGTCAATGCGCTGCCTGCATCGCTCTGTGGACCTCGACCCTCCCTGTACTGCATGCCCAGCCCTGCCGAGGGGTCTGCTGCTGCATGCAGGAGTGCATCGACCAGTGGCTGAGCAGCCGCCGGCCCCTGTGCCCCGTGTGCAAGCACAATGCCCTGAAGGACAGCAGTGCCTTGACGGAGCAGGTGAGTGCTGCACTCCAGTCGATGTACCCAGCCCCTCAGACAGTGACAGGTTCTGGAGGCCAGTTGCCAGGAGATGGTCCTGCTGTGCAGGTGGCTGAGGGAGCTGCTGCCCCCGAGGCTGCAGCAGGGGTGGGGGGCGCAGATCCTGCTCCTGCAGATGCACTCAGCAGCGTCCCTGCAGTCACTCTGTTCCCCATCAGGAGGTGCGTGCAGTGTGCCAGAGCTGGGTGCCCACTGCCTGCCACCTCTGTGCCACCTGGAGTGAGTCCCGTGGGGGCTGCAGTCAAGCGTCCCTGCTCGGAGGAGCACGTGTGCATGAGCCCAGGAACAGGCTGCAGTGTGCTGCCAGCACCGTGATCTGCTGCTCAGCATTGCTGCCCCCTGACCTCCCAGACAGGCGCAAGCTGCTGCGCAGGTGGCGGCGTTGGCGGTGGGGCTTCCCGCGGGGGCCTGCAGACGCTCGGGTCGACATCGAGCAGCCGACACATGAGCTACCCACAGGGTCTGGCCAGCCCCCAGCGACTGCCTCCCCTTCCAGCTCTGCAGCCGCTGTGCAGGCCGACAGGGCTGCCACGCCGCGCAACTTCCCCCGGATGGAGAGATTTGCTGCCTCTCAGTCGCCAGCAGAGCAGGTGAGGCTGCTGCCAGCATCAAAACTGGTCTACACCTTGCTCGCCTGTGCTGCTGCTTGTCCCTGCATGCATCCTGCAGAGGCACATGTCATCTTGACAATCGGCAGCTGGCAGTTGTCCACATCGTGCTTGGCCCGGCCACTGCCCCAAGCTCAGTCCACGCCGGCACCTCCGGCTGACCTGCTGGGTGAGAGTCACTCTGCCCTCTGCAGGCAAGCCCCTCTGACGACCCTGCTGGCCCTGCCAGTCCATCTGACATCAGCGAGATCACGCCAGCTGACCCCATCCCCACTCATGCTGTGCGGGGCAGGCAGCCCCTGTGGCCGCGGCAGCCCCTGCGCAGCAGGCGCCCCAGCCTGGATGGTCCCCATCCCAGCTCAAGCGCTCCAGCCTCCTCGGCACACTCCGATCACCACGCACGCCCCAATTGGAGGCAGGCTGCCCAAAACTTTGATGCTCCTGCTGGCTCCTCTGGCAGGCAGGCAGACACCCATCAGGATGTCACCGTCCCTGACTCGTCTGCATCATGACGCCCTGTTCAGCTTGTTGTCCCACCATTCTGACAATCCAGCACAGCGCTGGGGCCTTGCTGCTGGCCAGAATGAAAAGCCAGCAGTTAGCTTGAGACACGAGCAGCCTGGTGGAGAACAATGAATGCAAGGCCTGTCGCCTCAATGTAGCCCACTTGACCTTCTTGCTCAACTCAAAGTTGTGGAGTAAACTCCAGATGCTGGCTGCACGTTTTGGCTGAAGTCGAACAGAGGCAGCTGGGTGGCAGAGCAGTCCGTGAGGAAGGTCGATGTTTGCAATCTGACTGGCTTTGCTCCAAGGTGCTCCTTGCTGCAACAATCACTGCACTGGGTGCTGCAACAATAATTGTACTTGGTGCAGGGGTCAGTCACATGTTTAACCAACAGTCAAGTCCCAGCTTATATTCCTAACCATGCAAGATGGATTGGCAGACGCTGAGCTACACAGGCAGGCTGGTTTGGAGCGCAGCACCTTCTCTAGGCAGAGTTACACGAGCACACAGGACATCAGCAGCAGACAGCAGGGGCGGGCAGGGCGCCCACTGTCCCCATATGCTGCTCCCGTGGCGCGATCCCCCTCAGTGACACCCAGGTAAGAGCAGTCCCCCACGCTGCCTCTAGCACCGCTTTGCATGCCATGCTGCAATGTGGCTGCCAGGCATCAGCCTGCAGCTATCACACAGCCAAGCAGGACAGGCAACCCCCGAGGAGCACTCCTGGCACTGCTTCACCCCTCAGCGGCCGGGATCGCACCGCTCCTCCTGCAGGCAGTCACGTGTGGGCCTGAACATCCTGGGCCACAGCCCCTACTCTGTGGCAGGCGCCTGCGCAGGCAGTGGCGAGGGGCCTCGCCCGCCCTCACGCAGCGAAGCTGGCTGGGGCCCACGTCCCAACTCCCGCTCAGGCGGAGGCAGCCGCCTGACGACGCCAGCTGGGCGCCCCCTCTCCCGGACGGGCAGCCATGCAGGCTCAGGGGCACAGGTGAGGCTGCCTGCCGCCTGTCTCGCCGTGCCTTCTCACAGGCAGCTGAGCAGCCCTAGCTTAGCCTGTCAGCCTGGGCCACAAGGTTGCTGGAGGCGACTGCCAGGCCCCAGGCGGCTGCACTGCTGCGTTCTCAGGCTGCGGTGTGGGAAGTGCATGTGGGTGTCCTTGTTGCCTTGTGCACAGCTGGCACGTCAGTGGTCCACTGGTTCAGTACTGATACACAGCGTGTGTGCCCCCACAGGTGGTGTTGTCAGGTGCCTTGGAAGGCAGCTTCCCAAATGCGCTGCATGAAGGCAGGCCACCCTCGCTGCCTCTGTCCCTGCAGGGCGGCTTCCCACACAGCAGCCCCTCCCCGCGCGTGCAGCCGTCCAGCTCCACCAGCCGCCACCCGTCAGCAGCAGCAGGCAGCGAGCGCCCGGCGCCCACCCGCGACGAGGGGCCCTTTGGGCGCAGCACGGTGGTGCATGAGGGGGCTCCCGGACGTGCCGGCAGCCTGACCCCCTTCCAGGCAGCCCTGGCCTCCGGGCAGCGCCCCCTGCTGTCTCAGCAGCACGCCCGCAGCCCTGCTGCAGCAGATGCTGCAGCCCTGGGCAGTGCTGCCCCCCTGTCTGATGCAGCCTGCAGACAGCACGGATCCAGCCGCTCAGGCACTGCCAGCAGCAGCACGAGGCCTGCACCGCCTGCGGGTGGGGGAAGGCAGCCCAGCCGCCCATCCTCTGGCAGGCAGCCTTCACGGCAGGTACACTAGCCACCGCTTGGCTCTTCACACCTGCAAGGCTCTCGGTGGCGCACCATGTTGCCTGCTAAACCCACACGTCCCTCAGCAGACCCACTGATTCTGGGAGTGCCTACAGACGCCCACTTTCAAAGCAGCCTGGGGCATACCTAGATTGACACAACCGCTCAACATTGCAGGGAGCGCCGCAGGCTCTGCGGGCCTGGACGCCGGTGGCAGTGGGGCACTCTGCTGCTGCCGCTGTCAGAGCCAACACAGCCTCCAGCGTACGAATCAGAGGTGCAGTGCCCTGCTCATCCAAGCAGCCAAGACTGCAGACTTGAGGTCCACAGCATACGCCTCCTCACGGTGCACTTGGCAGGCAGTTGCTGCTGTGCAGCAATTCTGCACAGTGCATCTCATGCCCACGCCACCTCTATGCTGCAGTCCATAAGGCAATAATGCATACTGTGTGAGCAGATTGGTATTCTGTGCCCTGATGCCGCGCAGCATTTCCCCTGCAAGAGTGGCAGGTGGTGGTCAGACAGGCCCTGCTGTGCAGGGGAGGCTCTGCGTGCGGCCACCTGCGCAGGGCCCGCCCGGCCCCGGGCACAGGCGTCCCCGCGCATTGAGGCAGGGACCAGCGTGCCCTGCCAGCCAGTGGGGGCCCGCCCCGGCTCACGCAATGCCTCCAGCCCCGGCAGCCGGCAGGCACCGGGGGACCTGCAGCCCCATGGTGAGCTCCCTGTCTGCTCCCAGCCTGAGGAAGCGCTTGTGCCTTGAGCCCTCTGATGGTGCAACTTCAAGGGACAGCACACTCTGGGGCAGCTACGGCTCACAGCATGTCTCCCGGTGCGCAGACTGTGCACTGCAGTGCGGTGGGGTTGGCAGCCGAGAGGCAGAGAGATCTGCAGGCAAAGCCGTCGACAGGTTGTGCGCGTGGCTGCAGGGGCCGGGCAAGGTGGCGTTGAGGAGCGAGGGTCCACCTTTGGCATGACCCTGAGCCAGTACCTCAGCCAGATGCCCACAGAGGAGGCAGAGGCGACAGAGAGGTGCAGGGCACTCGTATGTAATAACATGATAGATGATTGCAGATGGACTGCTCTCTGGGTGCAGCATGCAGATCAGCACAGCCTGCAAGGGCACTACAGCCTCTCCTCCCACCCACCAGAGCGCCGACTTCTGGCAGAAAGCAGCTGCGGTCTGCAGGTCCATGCACCTCAAAAGGCATTCAGCAGCTGCCTGACCCCTCATGTACCTGTGCAAATCCCTGAGGGTGCCTGCCACAAGCAGCGTGTGCAGGCAGCACCGCCGGCGTGCAGTTGGTGCCAAAGAGGGGCTGGAGCAGGCAGCTGTCTGTGTGGCTGCAGGTGGGCACGTCCAGTGTCTGCCAGCCTGACAGATGCAGATTGTCAGAAGCCGTCCAATGCCCTGGATGACGACTTGAGCACCATCGAGGACGATGACAGCCCGGGTTGGAGGTGCAGCACTGTTCTGGACCTGCAGATCTGCAGTATGCTGTTGCCATGTCTCAGCTGCTGCTGTCATCAGCCTCGGCACTGTCAAGGGGCAAGAGCAGCCTCAGCTGCCGGTTGGAGCCTGGCTGGGTCTTTGACCTGACCTTCAGCGGGGTTCTGCTGTGCTCAGACTGCTGTGTCAGACAGGACGTGTTTCTGCCTTGGCTCCTGCCACAGCCTCCCCAGCACTGTGCAAGCATGCTTGCAGTGCCACTATGCATGACAGCAGTGCAGCCGCTGGCCTGTGGCAAGAACCAGTGCATCCCCCGTTGCGCCCTGCAGGGAAGGGCTGATCTGTGGGATCCAGCGCAGCAGTTGTCTATCACTGCAAGTACCACAGCTTTTGAAACAAGGGCAACTTTTGGCCCAAGCGCTGCACCCTGCAGGGACGATTTGGACTGGGAGACCATTCCTGCAGCTCCACACAACCGGTCCAGCTCTGCCCACGACAGTGAGCCTCTGGTGCTCAGCCCGCCAGGGACCGCAGATGCGGAGCCCCAGGACAGGCACCGCCAGCTCAACTCTGCGCGGGGGAATGGGCTGGACCTGAGGCCTGCCACAGCTGTGGGAGCTGTTGGGGTTGGTGAAGGCGGTGCAGGTGGGGGTGCCTTGGCCAGGCCCACCTGCCTGGATGAGATGTGAGCATGTGGTTCTAAGGAGATGGGCAGCTGCAATGTGAAAATGACATGGAGCTGCCGGTTCAGGTGCCCAACACCTCAGAGCAGCTGTGCAGCTGGGCCTGCATGCAGCGCTCTGGGCATGGATCTGATGCCAGCCCCTGTGTCAGGCCTGTCAAAGGACATGTTCATGTTCTGCAGCTGCGGCGGCGGGGCCCCATGGTCTGCAGCCAGTGCATGCTGCCACGCTGGAGACCAATCTGGGGGGCCTGGCAGCCGAGCTGTTTGCACCCAAGTCGATGGTGAGGCGCCGCCTACAGCATGGAGCGTCTGTCCTGAGGTCGACATATCACCGCAATGCACTGCTTGCCTCCAGCCTGCATGGAGCTGCTGGTTTGGCGCTTCTGCGCTGGCGCTGCATGTCAGCACCTGGGCCGGCTGGTGCTGCTGCAGCGTAAGGCAGGGTAGGAGGTTGGGGCACTTCTGGGTGGTGCCAAGAGAAAACTGCTGAAACAGCGCTGTCAGGCGGTGCTGCCCAAGCAATGCTGCCTCCACCTGCAGGCGGTGGCCACGGCGTCCCGGCCGCCCTCGCGGCGTGTGTCGCGGCCCTCGTCTGGCCAGCGGGCGGCTGCAGGTCGGGCTGCTGACTGTGTGCTGTCTGCCGAGAGGGCAGGCTGCACTCTGGGCCGTCACTCGGCCGATGAGTTGAGCCTATGCGTAGTACCACGCTTCCGTGGATGCATGCATAGTATTTGAGGGCACTCGGGCACCTCACGGCCTTAGCAAGCTGGAAGCTGACAGCAGCATTGCAAACCACTTGCATCAGCCCTGAGCTGCAGTGCTGGGGGTTGTGCAGATCTGAGGCCCGTCCCTGTTTACAGGCAGTGCAGCAAGCAGGCCGCGCAGCAGCCAGGCTGCAGTACAGCGACCAGGCAGCCGCCCTGGCAGCGCCTCGGCAGAGCAGGCCAGCACGCTGTCCATGACCCCCTGCCCCACCACTGGGGCCAGGCTGGGGCGCAAGGTGCAGAGCGCACGCACCACCAGCGAGGTGGGCCTTGCCTGCCCAGCAGTCTGGTTGGCACCTGGTGCCTTGCCTGAGGCGCTTTGAAGGGCCACTGGTGCTGCTGTCAGCCACACCGCAACCTGTTGCAGGCCAGAAGCCATGGGGCTGCTGCACGCCCCCTGGATGCTGATTCCTGGCGGTGACACTGATATCATGCCCCTGCCGCCCCTGGTGCCTCTGTGTAAGTTATGCTGAAGGCAGCAGCGCCGCGTGCAGGGCCATCGACCGCCCTCCAGGCAGAAGCCGCCGCCCGAGGCTCTGCACCTGTTTGGGGCTGGGCTGGACCCGGGATGTGGGGCGCCCGCTGTGCGGGACGGCCCCCTGATGCGCCCCTCCACCAGCGCATCAGTGCTGCGAAACCCTGTACACAGCATGCCTGCGCTGCGGCAGGCGCCCGCCATTTTCATGCAGAGCCGCATGACTGTGGGGGATGTGCGCAACGCCGCAGATGAGGCCCTTCGCCAGGTGCGCGGCCTGGTTCACCATCTGTGTGCGTCTTGCAGGCTACTTGAGCTGCACTGTATGGTCGGTCTGCTGCATGATGCGGCAGGCGATGCCCTGTGCCAGGTGAGCTGCTGAGTCTTCTGCTTGTTTCCTACATGGAATGCACCGATCACTGTAGCCAGGTCTGCTGTGCTATGCGTCAGCCGTGTGGCTTGGCATGGTGTTCATGATCAGGTCAGCTGAAGCTCCGCAGATCCTGCAAGCAACAGTGAGCTGCTTCAAGCGCAGCATGACTTCCCTGTGGCATTGTTGCTGGTGCTTTGAAGCGCGACAGAGGTGAGCTGCAGTGTCAGGTGGGCTGCAATGCTTGCCGCGCTCAGCTTCTGCCCGCAGAGCGTCGCTGTGGCTTCAGACTTTGCTTGGCGAAATGCAGTGCCGCGGCGCAGGTGAGCTGTATAGTTTGCCTTGGTCCCCAGGGTAAAGTTGGGTTCCTGCCTCTGGAGGTCTAATGGAGTGGCGACTTCTGAAGGCTTCCATGCTTCTTACTGGCCAGCTCTGCTGCTTTGAATGAATGTTCTTCAGGCCAGTCTCAAAGCAGCAAGTTGAATGCAGGCACATTCGCGGCTAATGGGCAACAGCAGCAGGCCTTCCACCAGCACACGGCCGGAGTCTTGCAAACAGCTGGCTCCAGGAGCCATGTCTGCCATCAATGAGCTCAGTACAGATAGTGGAAGATGCCAATAAGTCTTCCTTGGAGTCTCCATGATGACCAACAAATCCAAGAGTGCCCTCTGAAACTGCAGAACCATGGATCAGGCACCAGAGTATCATGACGGATGCATGTGTGTTTTGCGCTCCTCCAACAGGGCAGAGAGAGTGTTGATGGTGATCGCAAAAATTGCAAGGGCATTGCCACTCAGAGATCAGCTGAACAGAGTGTTTGCCTGAGCTAAGCAGCCACAGGCGTCCCAGTTGCTTGTGAGCAATGCAGTCAGCACCGCAGGACCTGCATGCTGAGAGGGGTGCTCCGTGGAGGAACCTGTGCCTGCACATGCACAATTCATATGTATATCGCAGGACCTGCATGACCGCTGGGTGCGCTTTGAGAGGGATACTTGTTGCAGTACGAGTCGCACACAGCAACAAAATCTCCATAATTGTACACAGCACCCTACTTCAGGCAGCACACGTCTGGGTGTCCCCAGACCCAATGGGGGTCAATGCATCAGACAGTGCAGTGCTCAAAATCTCGGCTTGCTCTTCTCTGTGGATGTCGGCAGACGCGGTGGCTGCAGCGCATGCAGAACATGTCCGCAGTGAGCAGTTGCAACTGCACAGACAAACAACCAATTGGTACCGTGCAGTGCTGCAGAAGGCAACACCTGGAGGCTTTGTTAGCTGAGGCTCAGCAACACCTCTGATGCAGGGGCTGTCCTGCGAGATGTGGTTCCTTTACCAGATGCAGGTCAAGCAGTAGGCGCAGGACACCATCATGCAAGCCACGCAGCTTGCTTGCGCAGTAAGGCAGCACTTTCCCCACCTGGACTGGCTGCAGCTGGTCTCCCCACATAGCACAGGCGCAGGGCTCTCAGTCGCTCACTGTCGCCCAGTTCCCTCATTGCTGTGTCCATGCGTGGCCTGCACAGGTACAGGGTTAGGAGTGTTGACTTGTTGAAGTAAGCTCTCTAAAGTTTGCAGGTGGACTGGAGATGTATGAAGGAACCAACCTGACATAGTTCCAAGCCCCCATGTTCTTGGGCTCCTCCTGGCACCAGACCACTGCAGCACCAGGCACGCGCGTGTGCTTCATGTAGCGGAAGATGACCTGCAGCAGTGTGCGGGGCCTCGCCATGATTTGAGGTGTTGGAAGCTGCTGGTGCTTTGTTTGAGGACTGGAGTGTACTGGCTTGTGCAATCTTCCCTGGATAACAGCTAAGGCTGTAGTACAGATGCCTGCAGGTCTTATGGGGGCTGCCATGGTCAGCTACTAGTCAGGAGGGGTCGGCGCTGCAGTGCCACACCAGTTGGACACGGCACAGAATCGATGCCGAGTCTCCTTTTCCCCATCCAGCTGGTGCTGACATAGCTTCCAGCGCCATGCTGGCCCACCCCCACCGTGGTGACGGTTACCTGACGGAAAGGGTGGGTACACAACTTCGAGCGCGGTGCTGGCTCAGACCCACCAGAATGGGAAAGGGGCTGAGATGATTACCAGTGCAGTGCTGACCCAGGCCTACCTGGGCTACGAGATCATAAGGGAAAGGGGCAATTTGCTCTAGGCGCACCAGGACAATGTCCCTGCAGACAAGCAACAAGCTATTGGCCTCTCAACAAAGTAAGATGTCCAGCAAGCTCAGGACTCCCCCCACCTGATCTTCTTGGCCCGCCTCATTCTGGAAAGCTGGTAGTAGACCTGTCCAGAGCACAGAATGACTCTGCGGATCTGCTCTGGAGGCAGCAGGTAGGGTTCGCCAGTGCGAGGATGGTAGGCCAGGTGGCGGGTGTTGTCTGAGAACTGCAGCAAAGCCCCAGCGCTTGTGGTGAGGCCTTGCGCAGCCTGCCTCCAGCTGCACGCCGTGGTGGGGGCACCTTGAATGCATCAGGCAGATGCATCCCTGCAGCAAACTATTTCAAGCAAATTGCGGCAGGTGCTGTTGAGTACAGCCTAGCTGCTGGCCTGCCCATCACACCAGTTGGGCCCCACCTTGCTGTCATCTATCACTCGACTGAAGAATGTGCCAGTTGCCAGATCAGAGAGGGCAGAAGTAGCTGGGCGGTGGTGCAGCAAGTACTTGGGGGTCAGCAGGATCAAGGGTTTGTGGAAGGGCCTGCAGCCAGCAGCTAGGCGTCAGGTCCAGCCCTCTGCATGAGCTGGATAGCCCAGCATACATGAGTGCCATCGCCCTTCGTGGTTGGTCAGTAGGGTACGCTGTGACAGGTGAGCCGCGCGCGGCATGGCTCTTGGCCAAGCCCGCTGCTGACAAGACTGCGCCAGGCAGCTCACCGGTTCATTTGTCGCCGCAGAACATGAAAGAGCTGGGCAGGGCTGGTTGCATTGACAACAAACAGATTTGCAGAGCGCTCTGCATTGCGCCTCATGTACTGCACCATGACGTGCCGCCACTCAGCCTGCAGCATGGACGGTGGGTGCCTAGGCAGGGGATCCTCTTGCCACAGCAGACCACCAGCCTGCAGTCTGCTGAGTGACGGTGACCTGCTGCAGCCTGCAGCATGGCCAGCATCAGGCGGCAGGGCATCCTCATGCCACAACAATGGCAGGCTATGGGCAGCACAGTGATGCGCGGTAGCCTGCATGGCCAACAGCTCCAGTGCGGAGGGACCCTCCTGCCATGCTGCATTGAGGCAGTCACTTGTGGGGAGGGGCAGGCATCTGCAGCATCGCGCAGGGGAGCAGGAGGGCCCCCTCCAATGCCGCTGCAACCGTCAGCACGCAAGGTTACCAGCACCGCCTTCCTGTGGCAAGGCCGCCGCAGCCAGGTTGCACCTCAGATGCGTGCCAACCTGCGGTTCCGTGCTGCACAGGCGGCTGTGCATGACTGCAGCACCTGATCTGCACCAAGGCCCGCAGGGGTTGTGTGCAGTGCCCGCTCTGTCAGCTGCAGGGCCTGCACACCTGCACCCAGCGGAGCGCCTCAACTCGCCTGGGTTATGTGTGCATCGGGATGCAGTCCCATCTCTGTCCACAGCACCTCTGCCGCCTCAGTTGGCTGGCGGCTGCCAGCACCGCGGGGGTGGCCACTGCCGTCCCCCGCCCAGGTCAGGGAGTTGAGGAGCTCCACCGCCTGGCCTCTGTCGAGCTTGCCGCCTGCAGGTGACCCAAGTCTCTCTCCTGGTTTCGTCAGGCAAGTAGCCATGCACGCGGCAAGCTGCAGCACCAAAACACTACACAAGCTGCCTGTCGGCTGGGTAGCATGCTGCTGCCATGCTGCAGCCTCACCGGGCGGCACCAGAGCGTTGAAGGCTTTCTCGATCTGGCGCCGGATGCCAGGGCCATTGCCAGGAAGGTGGTCGGCATTGTCGTTGCACAGTGCAAGGAAGCGTTCGACGCGGGCACTGCTGTGGTCTGGGCCCTGTATGCAACGCACCAGTCGCGAAAGGTCCTCATCCAACTTGCAGGGTCGATTGGCAGGCTTCTGTAGATGGCTTTGACGGCAGCAGCCATGAGCAGGGCAAGGAATCGCTCGCCGGCACTGGTATGGGCCTGGCTCTGGATGGGGGCCAGGGTTGGCTGGACGGCAGCAGCATGGCACATGGCAAGGACATGCTCTACAGAGGCAGCGCTGTGGTCTTAGCCCTGCATCTGGACCGCGCAATGTGTGGCAGGTGCCACTCTGTGTTGACTGCTGCCTGCAAGCCTCTGTCAGTACGTAGATGGCTCAAGGGAGGGGCTGAATCATTCAACATGGCAGCCACAGGCCAGCACTGCCAGAGAGACCTTGCTTGTGAGCTGGCCTCCATCAATAGCAAGCCACAGAAGGCATGTGGCTGAGCCTAAAGGCCTTTCTGCAGAGAAGCCTGCGCACCTGCCCATCATAGCCATGCGGCAGAAGCATGACCAGGCCGCTCTGCTGCCCCCACCTCTCCTCCCCGGCAGCCACCATGACATCAATAATGACCTGCAGGGTGCAACAGCGATGCTGGCAGCATGTTGGTTGGTGCAGGACATTCAATGCCTTGCACTGGCAGACTTTCGGACCAGCAGCACTTGCCTGGGCATTGTTGGCGAAATCTCCGAACTGAGCCTCCCAGCAGGTCAGTGCGATGCCTCGGGAACCGAGACTGTGCCCGTACTCAAAGCCAAGCACTGCAGCCTCATTGAGGGGGCTGTTCCAGACCTCCACAGTCTCCTGCTGCCTTGCTGCCCCTCCGAAGATGCTGTTGAGCGGCACAAGTCTGCAGCACATGTGGAGAGGTGTGGTAGCCAGTGTGGGCACGCATCTTGTGTGCTCGCATGTGTAAAGCACCTGTCTGGTGCACAGAACGGTCAAGAGCTGGGCCCCGCAGATGATGCAGGCATGGAGCCATGCCACTAGCTGCTGCTCTGATCACACAGCATGCTGTCCCAGAAGAGATGTCAGGGCTCAGATAACTTCTGAGTAGGCTGTTGGCTGCAGGATATGAATATGTTCACTCAGCTTAGCAGCAAGCACAGCAGCCACACCGCTTACCGCTTTCCGTTACTCTGGTCATACAGCGCGCCGTGACGCTGGGAGAAGGTGCCCCGCTCTGAGTCTTGCCCGGACAGCCGCACTGCATACTGACCCCTGTTGAGGCCGCTGGCAGGGTCTGCAGAGCTCTCCAGGGGGCCCAGGCTGTTGGGTGGGTGGGCGCCCTGGTGCAGGGCCAGGCACCCAAAGGCCAGGGCCTCTGCCATGGCAAAGTCGACCCTGCTGCCGGGCGTCCTGATCATCTCCCTGCAGCGCGCAGCAGCTGCACTGAGCAGCGGCCAGGAGGCAAGTGCCTTTTGCAACACCAGGTCCACTCACTGCCTGGCGTTGACCATCTGTCTGCAGAATGCAGCAGCTTGATCAGCATGCAGAAGGGGCTCAGGTGGACTGCTCTCGCCCACGGCGGCCCTGCTGCCTGGCAGCTCAACTGCCTGCAGGGTGCAGCAGCTGGGGGTAGCATCAAAAGCTGTGGGCCAACACTGCGCGATGCCGGCCCTGCTCCCTGCACGCTAGCGTTTGTGGGGTGCGGCTGTCTGAGCAGCTACCAAACAAGCCTTGGTGTCTTGTTCGCTGAACAGGCAGTTGCAGAGGACGGCTGGCTGCATGGGCAGCAGGTTTCGTGCAATGCCCTTGGTTGACAGATAGTTCTGTACTGGCCTGCTGTACAAGACCGGTCTGCCCCGCTCACTGCTGCTCACCTGCGCCCCTCCAGGAGGCTGTCAATGGTCTTGTGTGCTGCAAAGTCCTGTGGCACCTCGCAGATGTTGCTGCCCACCCACTGCAGGGTCTCCACTGGCAGCCCTGTTGGCTCCTGCAGATTTGTTGCCTCTCCGACAACAGCCTGCAGGAGCCATACATGAATGCTGGACATTGAGCTCATTTGCGCGGACACAGAGCTGCTGCAAGAAACCTATAAGCCAAAGGGGCAGCAGTCAAGCAAATCACATGCAGGCGCAACATTGTCCAGCTCTGTCAGACGCTGGCCGTCACCTGAAGCGCATCCCCCTGCCACGAACTGAGCAGCCAGTTCTGTGGTGTTTCCTTGAATTTCCCCTGCTTGAACTCTTGGAAGGCACTGTCAAGCTGCTGCTCAGCCTCTGCCTGCAGGAGACGGGTCGCACTGAACATGCTGGCAGACAAGCATAAGAAGCTGTTTGGGCACCGCCTCTTACTGAGTTGCCAGGACCTGAAGGACTCATCAGCAAGGGTTCAGGGGCAGTCACCTGCCACCCTTTGACATCTGCCTCAGTGACCACCCCCTGCTGCAGCAGGTGGCTGCTGTACAGCTGGCCCACGGGAGGGTGATTGGCCACTGCCTGGTAGGTGAGAGGCAGGGTGATGCTGGGGTCTTCAAGCTCATTGTGGCCATTCCTGCAGGCAGCCAGACTCCGGTGCAGCAGGGAGCACAACTGGCTGGGCGCGCAGGCAGCCAGCAAGCATGTGGTGGTATTGACGACCACAGGAAGCAGCTGAGATGCTGGGAAGTACTGGAATGACTCGGGGCTGTCCCTGGCTGCATGCATGTCAGCCTGCAGGCATGCAGGCTGCAGGCCACCCTGGGCTGCATGCATGCCACTGGCTGGGACGATGCTGTTGGGCAGACTGCAGTGCTCAACATGGCACCGGCACTTTGAGCTGTGCAGGGAGCTGTGCTGGGGAGCTTGTGTGATGGGAGCTCTTGCCCATCAGGCTGGGCAGGCTGTGCAGTCACCACATGGGTGAGCATCAAAGCCGCCTTGTACAGGCAGGACAGCAGCCTGCTCCTCCAACCTTGTCCAGCAGGACCCCCAGTGCTGTCTGCATGCTGAGTTGAGCTCTTTGAGCCCCAAGGAGGCTGCCAATCAAATGCTGCTCACCTCCTATATCCGACGATGTCCACCACAATGTCTGTCTTGAAGCATGCCCGCCAGTCAGACGCGATGCGGCAGGCGTGCACCACTGCCTCTGGATCATCTGCATTGGCGTGGAGGACAGGCACCCCCACTGTCTGCATCAGAGAGCCCATGCATGGCTGCTGAAAGGCATCCCAAGGGGCAGCTGACCGTCCATGCCACTCTAGCTGACATCTTGGGCAGCCAGCTGTGTAGCATGCTCACAATTGAACAGGCTGCAGACTTAGGCACTCATGCAGTTACTGATTCTTGGCAGGCAAAGCAAGTCACGTGCTGATCACGGGTGTGTTGCGCGCGCACAGCGCTGCTACTGCTGCTGCTGGGGCTGTGCACGTCTGAACCACACACCTTGACCACATCAGTGCAGTGTCGGGAGGTGCGGGCATCTGTAGGGACAGTGGTGAAGCCAATCTGATTGTTGATCACCAGGTGGATGGTGCCGCCGACCCAGTAGCCTGCAACACGATTGGAGACTGCATGAGGGCCACCATCCTTATGGATGGCATACAGGGCAACACTGAGGCAGGATGCAAGCACAGTCAGCAGGCCTGGCTTCACTGGCCAGCTGAACAGGGGCAAACAGCGCTTTGTGCATGCAGCAGCAGCGCAACTGACCCAGAACAGCAGCACCATCAACCCCAAGCACTGCCCTGGAGGACACAGGCAAGCCTCAGCTTGCGTGGCTTCCACAGCCTGCAGATTGAGTCAGAGCGGGCCCCTGTACATGGAACAGCATGACAGCACCATGCAGCCTGGGTAGCTAGCTGCTTGACAGCTTGTCTGCCTGGTTCTCT
The DNA here is from genome assembly GCA_019693375.1 of Asterochloris erici. Taxonomy (NCBI): domain Eukaryota; kingdom Viridiplantae; phylum Chlorophyta; class Trebouxiophyceae; order Trebouxiales; family Trebouxiaceae; genus Asterochloris; species Asterochloris erici. The sequence continues at coordinate 154,249 of JAAMXJ010000437.1, forward strand.
GCCTGCTTTTCTGACTGTGCATGTACCCTGCAGGTACGCGGTTGGGTGAATGTGCAGGTGTGTGATTCAGCTTTTGACAAGAGTGTGGGTGTGAAGGACGACCTGGAGCCGACCTGGTGCATTGGCCATCTGCAGGCACTCTGCCACGATGCCCAGCCCGGCAAAGGCTGCATCTCCATGAATCAGGAGGCCCATGATCTGGCTGGCGCTTGTATCCTGGACGCGGGTCTGCTCGGCCCGCACCATTCCCAGAACGACCGGATCAACAGCTTCCAGGTGGCTGGGGTTGGGCGCGATGGACACCCGAACCTCACGTGGACAGGTCTCACCCTGCAAGACAGGTACGGCTGTGACCTGCGATGCAGGTGGGGGCTGCAAACCATGTGGAGCAGCCCTGCCCTGCAGGGTATGAGTGGGCTCTCAGGATGTGCTTGCAGACGCACAACAGTGGTCCCCTGCAGGCTTCGCTGGGTACTGAGCAACGTGGAGCATTCCCTCCCTGCAGGGAGTGTACGGTCCTGAGCTGCGTGCAGTAGTCATGTTCCCCTGCATGGTCAAGGAAGCGCTCAGTCACGCAGCAGACTTCCCTTGCAGGCAACGCTTCAACAGGATTGTGACGGTGACACCAACTTCCCCTGCAGGGTATGTTAGGCCCTGGGGGTTTGGGTGCAGCTGTGGGCCTCACCCTGCTGGCTGTCTGGACTGCAGTGCACTGCACTGCACAAGCACTGGAGCCTGAGAGGCAGCTCCAGCAGCAGCGCAGCAACAGCCAGGCCCATGAAGATGAGGAGATTCAGGTGGTCAGCCTGCCTAAAGGATCTGAGGGGTTGCTGCGCTGACAGCTCTGCAGTCAGCAGTGGGTCAGGGCATCTCCTGGACTGCACTGAGCATGCATGCAGCACATGCACCAGGGTGCTGCCAGGCAGCGTGGAGAGCTGCCAGATGTCTATGAGAGGGACAGGCCTCCAGCCGACATGGCCGCCTGGCGTGAGGCTTTCAAGTTGAGCCACACCTGCATTGCTCACAGCGATTTGGACCTGGCACCAAGCAGGAGCTCACTGGAGGGGGCGGGACCTGGATGCTTGCACTCTGACCCTGGTGGTACTTCACATCCCCAACGTGGAAGGCGCTCTGGCCGCCCTCCATCTCCTGCAGCAGCGCACATGGGCCAGATCAGCAGGACACACACATTGAGGACTGTGAGCAGGTGTGCTGTTCAGCAGGAAAAGATACAGAGCTGCAGGTAAGCCAGAACGAGCCAGTCTGAGCTTTCTAGCTGCTGCATGGGTCTCCAGTATTAGAAGGCATCCTGCCTTTGCAGGACACCTTGCCTGAAGGGCAGGATCCGATAAAGAGGAGGCTGCTATTGACGGCATGCAGCAATAGATGCAACATGTTGTGGCGCAACCTCTCCTGTGCACTGTCCTCTTAGCAGCAAGAGGCGGCTGATTGGTCATAAGCCCTCTGCACTGTTCAGGCAGGTGGTGGCATGGCTGTCAGCAGCCTGGACACAGCAGGTACGAGGCCGCATGCTGCCTGTGCGTCCAATTCCACCGCACGTTGAGGCCATAGGGTTTTGCCCGCATTGCACTGACTTGTGGGCAGCTTTTGAGGCAAGTGTACGCACTCATTGGGACACCCAACAGGCAGTGGTCACCTGGAAAAGGGCTGCAGGCGGCTTGTGCAGCAGGTTGCACAGCACATTGAGGCGCCCCCGGTGGGGCATGCCCACTTCGATGCGCTTGACGCCATGCTGAGCGCAGCGCTGCACCACCTCCTGCAGCCCTGGCAGCAGGGCCTCCGAGCCCTCCACTCCAAAGCGCTGCAGGCAGGAGAGCTGTGCTGGATGTGCTGGACCACAGAAGCTCTCGTCGAATGTGGCTTGACTGCTGGCAGAGTTTTGACATGGCTTATCAAATACTGCAGGCATTTACCTTAGACCGGGGAAAGTGCTTTGCCAGGAAGGCCTCAAGCGCATCTGTGTTGACCAAGGAGTGCAGGATCCTGGCTTGCTCTTCAGGCTGCAGGGAAGCCCGCTCCTCCACCTGCCTGGCAAGCCAGGAGCGCTGCTGACTGCAGCAAGGCAGTTTGCCGGAACAAGGTGCAGCTGTTGATGGTGTCTGATGTAGGTTGAGGATGGCAGAGCAACATCCTCAACCTACTCAGCACAGATGTTGACTGTAGGCAGGGTGGCTTGTGGATGAACAGGGGTGCAAAGGGTTGAAGTCATGCACACACACTCTTACATGCAAAGTCTCAGCGGTCAGCTGCTGGTTTGACGTGAAGCTAGACTGAGCAACCCTACACACGTTGCAGGAAATGCACGACAAAGCAAGGCAGGATCTCCATCCCATTGTACCTTGTTATGCAGCAGCATGTGAGCAGCGCACCACTCACGGGGAGTTGACATGGCTCAGTTCCACAGTCAGGGTGCCACAGTAAGCCCGCAGCATGCGCTTGAATATCTCTGGCAGCGTCCATTTCCCATCATTGGAGGCTGAGTTCGCAGGCAGGAGACTTGGCACATGGAAGGCCCTGCAGAGTGTACAGAGGGCAACGCACTGCATTGGGACTTTGGCAGTTGGAGCATCACGTCACAGGTGGGCAGCAAGCTTGGCTGAGCCCGTACTGAAGAAGTGCATACCTGCCGGCATCGGTTGGTGCATGCAGGCCGAGCTGCTGCGCAGCTGCGGCCACCTTGGCCTGCTCGGTCACCCCCTGCTGCCACGCCTCCAGCACAGACGCCAGCTCGCTGTCATCCCTTGCAGGCAACCAGGCAGTACTGGGCGGCAGTTGTGATGGCACTCCACCAAGCAGCATGTCAGCTGTTGTTGCAACTGCCGTCTGCACAGCCACTTCATCTGCCTGAATGAGAGCTAGCTAGACAAAGACCATGGCATGGCAGGCAGGTGGGCGGCCTTCTGAGCCACAGCCAATTGAGAGAGCACTGCACTGTGGCTGACCTCTGCGTGATGACATCAGAGCGCCATGGTCCATGCTTGACGCGCTGCAGGGGGTCAAGCAGGGCTGCAAGGTGACCATGGCAGCGAAAGCTGTACACCAGATCTGAGACCTTCAATGTGTCCAATGCCTCCACATCTGCAGCTGACGCCCTTGCATGAAGCTGAGGCTGTGCAGCGGCTGCAGCCTGGGGATGGCCGGTGGTCCCTGACAGGCCCCTGCAATTTAGGTTTCAGTGGTGCAGGTCATTTCCATGGCCTGCTGCACACAGCCAAGGATGCATACCTGCACGCATTGAGCAATCTGGTGCATTGGGCCTGGCCTTGCAGTCTCAGCATGAGGCTGTTGGCCAAGACATGGCATTCAACAGGGTGATCTGGAACAGACCAGATCACTGCAGCAATGTTCCTTTGCCATGGATCTCAGACTGGTAAGCCTCATAAAATGCTTACAGGTCCTGCAAGGTAAGATTCAAGTGAGCCTTCCAGCAGTGGGTCAGCTGTGGCATTATTCTAAACCCTTGCAGTTACAGTCTTGCTCATCCGTAGTACTGCCATCAGCTGCGTTTTTGACGACAGCAAGATCATCTCGCATCCTTCCCTGCTATCAGTAGCAGGAATCTCAACCCCTCCAGTATGTCCCTCAAGCACGCATCAGACACCACCGAGTGGTCTAAGGTGCTGGAAGAGGCCAAGGGCAAAAATGCTAACGTAAGGGTCTGGAGCGGAGCTGGTCCAATCTTGTCATGCTTCTGATGTGCTCATTGGCGGTGCTCCCTGATGCCAGCTGAGACAATGCGTAGTGGCCATGCACCAGCAAGCACATCAGGGCGCTCATTCAAGGGCTCACCTTTTGCAGACGAGGCATCTTTGGCATAGCTCCTGGCATTCACAGGGCTCCCCTTTGCATTGCAGGTTATTGTGGACTGCTGGGCAACATGGTGGGTGCCACACACCCTGGCCCGATGCTGCCAATGCGCACCTGCGCGGCTGCAATGCATGTCTCCAACACCTGGTCGGCCTGTGCAGGTGTGGGCCATGCAAGGCGATAGCACCAATATTTGAAGCCCTGTCGAAGGAATACACCGGGCTTTTCTTTGTGAAGGTGGACGTCGACAAAGCTGAGGTGAGGCCCTGCTGTCCAGCAGCAGGGTTGCAGGCAATGCAGCAGGCCCCCGGGCATTGCTCTCCTGCCTGAGCGCAAGCACCCGTGGGGTGCTGCACATGCTGCAGGCTGGCAGGTTGGCCCTCGGCCTTTCCTGCCCCCCTGCACCTTGCCTTCCTCTGAGCTCGCATCATGAACACAGCAGGCAGGGGCTCTGCAGCCGTAGAGGCTTGCCCTCTGTTTTGTCCTGCCTTTCTTCGCACTGTGCTCAGGCGTGTGCAGCAGGCAGGGCGCTGCACATGCTGCAGGGCGTCAGGCATGCCTCCTGCTTGCTGCATGTATGCCACTGATGGGCATCTGTGTGTGGTGCAGGGTCTGGCAGGGGAGCTGGGCATCAGTGCCATGCCAACCTTCCAGGTGTGGAGCTGCGAGAGCGGCTCCTGGAAGAAGGTGATGCTCCGCCCCATCTGCCCTTGCACAGAGTGCCGCTCAATTGCTAGTTGTGTGCCTTGATGGTGGCAGGGCTTGTTGCCGTGCCCAAGACAGCAACTAGTCTGCACCATGGCTTGTCCCCTCGGCCTGCAAACTTTCACAGTGTGCAACACTCAAGACAAAACCAGGGCTGTCCTGAGTGCTCCAGCTGCAGAGCTCAGTGGGGTCCCCTGCAAAGCCTGCCTCTGGAGCCTCCCCCTTGAAGTAGCGTCAGGCCACCTACAAGCTCTCTGAGCTCACCGTAATCTCCCATGACTGCAGGTGGATGAGCTGGTCGGAGCAGACAAGACCAAGCTGGCAGACTTGGCCAAGAAGTACTCCAAGCAGTGAACCATGCCCTGAACAAGGGCGATGTGCAATGCTAGCGCTCTGACCTTTATTCTCGCTGATCGAAGCAGCCAAATGCCGCCTCCTCGTGGCCATGCCAGCAGCCTTCGCAGCACACAGTCAAACCTAGCGCCAAAACCCAAGAAACGCCATGCTTATCATGCATGTGTGCACGTTGGCGTGCAACTCAGCCACTGCACAGATCTTGACACACCCTCCAGTAAAGCCGCCCGCTCTGGCGTTCTTGGGGGGCTCGACGACCAGGTGGTAGCAGGTCGGCATGCCCAGCCCGATGTGGGCTGAGCGCAGGCGAGACTCCCTCATCATGATCCTGCAGCATCCCCTGATGCTGCTGGGCTGCCTCGCGGCGTTTACTCTGCTGGCAACCTCCTCCTCCCTGAAGCAGCTGGCCCGACTCGTGCTGGTTGAGGCAGGAACCCCAGGCAGCGAGACGCAGGGCCAGGAATGGAGGAAGCTCCTCACCGAAAGCAGTGATGGGCCTGAGCTGCCTGGGTGGGCCTCTGGAGCCAGAACGCCCGCCGCCACCCCAGCAGCAGGTGACTCCTGTCTGTTCTGATGGGTCCCCTGCCATTTTGGGCATGGGTTGCCTTCGTAGGCAGCACATCAGGCCACAGTGAGCAGACCTGGAGCACCTCAAGCAAAGCTGTGCAGACTGGCAAATGCTGTGAGGTGCGTCGCTGCAGGGGGCAGGCTGTAGTGATTCCTGCCTGCATCTGTCTGCGCCTGCAGATGTCAGAGCTGCGCCTCGTGTGCCTGAGCCCAGCACGCCGCCCTTCAACAAGTCCCTGCTGGCGCCCTACCGCGAGGGCAAATGCGAGATGCTGCCATACACTGAGTAAGGCCCCTTCTGGAGCCGCAGTGGTCATCTCAAAGTTGACTTCCAGCCTCTACTTGCCCGGCACAAGCTTCAAGGCCCCCAAACATGCCCTGTTGAGCGGGATACATTGCCCACTGCACCCAGCACAAGCCATGGGCCTCTGCATGTGCTGCTGTTGCCTGCAGTTACTGGGGTGATGCCCTGAAGTGGGGGCCTGACAACAAGAAGCAGAGTGCAGGGGAGTGCTGCCAGCAGTGCATGGACATGCAGCCCCTGGACCCAGAGGAGATGGAGTGCAATGGTGAGAGCATCAGCATCCCGCACTGGGGCACTTCAGGGAGCCATCAGGACACCACCATCCTCAGCAAGAGCCTGGCCTTGTGCATCCTCCCGCAACTGCAAGGCTAGCCACCCTCAGAAGCTGTGCCTACGTGCCTCGCCCTCAAAGAGTTTGCCTGCAAGAAGGCGCCATGGTGTGGTCCCTGCAACCAGGCTGGCATGGAGGGGAGCTGCAGGCATGCCGCTACGTAAGCATGCTGTGTGAGCAGCATGCTAGCAGCTCCCTCCACGCAGTGTAAGCCTGACGCTGTGACAGTTGGCTGCATGCCAGTAGCCATCTCCGTGCAGACGAAAGCATTTCGTGGCAGCCTGGTCTGACACAGCAAGATGCCAGTGTGCTGTGTGAGTAGGCATGACAGCAGCTCATGCTGAAAGCACAAGGCGCAGCTCTACTGCTGCAGTCTGGGTGTACTGCGGGGACAAGGAGGCCTGCGGCTCCCTGTACCAGGACTGTTGGATCAAGCACTTGGTGAGTGCGTCTTCGGCAGAGATCTCCTGCTGACAGGACCAGTGCTGCTGTCTATCTCAGGGCGTACCTAGCTTCATTGCAAAGTGCAGTGGTCATGAGGGAAGGCTGGCCATGGAGCTCAGCAACCATCCCTGCTGACAGTGCTGCCAGGCCCGCCATTGTGATCGCACACACCAAGCGCAGAACATCAGCAGAGGTCTGCTCTGCTGGCACAGGCTCACCCTGGAGGGAGCAACCCCAAAAGGGGCGCTGGCGTGCCATGGACGTCTGGCATCTATCAGGCGGAGCCAGCAGAGCCAGCCCAGCAGGAGGCGCCTGCACAGGTGAGGTGGTCATCCAGGCATCTTCAGACGCAGCCCACCTCAGCCAGCCTGGTGATGCAGCTCGCCAATGTCAGCCCATCTGTCAACGCCTCTGCAGGCAGCCCATGTGGGCTGTACAGATATCAACCTGATGTGCTGCACAGCCCATCATTAGCCTGCGCTCATGTCAGGAGCCCAGATGGGCTGTGCGTCATGTGGCACAGTCCTATCCCCATCATCTCCTGTTACATCTGTGAACAGCCCATATGGACTGCCACCGGTTCTTGTGCCCTGCTTCACAGGAGACTTCTGTGCAGGAGCAACCAGAGGATCGCAGCTACCATGTTGTCATCACAGCTCAGGGCTCAGCAACACACTGGCAGGCCAGGGTAGGGTATTACTGGTACCTCAAGGTGGGCAGCAGTGGTCTGTGCAGCCCATACTGTGTGGTGCAGGGTCTGTTGCACCAACAGACAAGTCGAGCGGACAGGGCTTCATGTCCCTGTAGCTGGCGATGCTTTCTGGCGTGGTGATGCTTCTGGCGTGGTGCGCCTTGCTCCAGTGGGGCTCAAACGGTGCCTTGCAGCAGCTCAAATAGTTACACTGTCCTGATCATGCTCCCCAAACTGCTGCATACAATGGCAGAGCTAGCCGCTCTGTGCTGCCTGCAGCAGTGCCAGCGGAGCAGCAAGGCCTGCTTTTTCACACCTCCCTTGTTGCAATAGCAGCACAGTCCACTTGCCTGTGCACTGCCCTGCAGCTGTAGCTGCAGGTGATGCAGGGCACTACTGTGCCACAGTGCTGCTCCTCGTGAAGTGAGGCTCCCTGTGCTGCCCTGCAGCTGCGCAAGCAGTGCCGGGAGGCCGGCCCCTGTGACATGGGCGGCTTCACCCGCATCCTGCACTCTGGGCAGGCAGATGAGCTCTTGGACGAGATACCAACCTTTGTGTGCGACCCGGTGCCCTCTGACAATAAAGGGTGAGCCCCTGAGTCCCCCGACACAGGCTGCGGTGTTTGGAAGTCCCTGGTGGCTGCCGCGCGCAGCGGTGTGCAGCGCGGCCCTTCAGAGAGCAGTCTGCATTGCTCGGGCATTGACCTGTTCTGTTCTGCAGACAGAACACTCAAGAAGTGGCTGTTACTCAGGCGCTGTCATTTTGCATGCCCACAGTTCAGGCCAAGGTGCAGGTCGTTGTTATGCAGCCTGACACATGCATGAACCCAGTGGCTGCTGGCAGGTAGGGCACGCCTCGCCCATCAAGCCCTGTCTCTGTAGGCAGTGGCTGGCTTGGATGGCAGCAAGCTTGTCCTGGGTGTCAGCTCCACACCTTTGCTGCTGCTGCAGCAGGCACACTCAGCAGCCCCTGAACATCCCTGAAGCAGCTCCCCCAGAATGCTGCTCACAATCTGCTGCTCAAAAGCTCTGACAGACCGAAGACTGGACAGCTGCAGTTGCTGCAGGTATCTTGTCTTCAGCAGATTCATGCCCTGTCTGCAGTGGCTGGCTCAAATGGCACTGTGATGTGAAACGGAATTTGATGCCGTTGTTGCTGTAGGTCCTCAACGGCCACATTCTTGTCTGCTGTGGCTGGGCCAACAGACGTCAGATGAGCCCCCCCCATGCCTGACCAGGGTTCATGCCGCTGCTGCTGCAGGTATGTAGTCCTCAACCGGCCCTACTCCTTCGTGCAGTGGCTGGCCAAGGCTCATATCACAGAGAAGTATGTGCTCATGGGGGAGCCAGACCACCTCTGGCTCAAGCCCATGCCCAACCTCATGAAAGGGATGCACCCCGCGGCCTTCCCCTTCTTCTACATAGAGCCAGCCAGGAAGGACTACCGTGTCATCACAGAGCGCTTCACTGGTGCCCTGACACGGAAGCAGGCAGAGAGCATACCCCCCATAGGTGAGCTGCATGGAGTCCTGAGGCACCCAGCTGCCTCTGGAACGGCAATTGGCATGTGACCTGGAAGCCGGCAGACGGCAAGACTCCCAAAGCTGTGCTGCAGACCCATGAGCATGGCCGGCTGGAGCCCCAGCACACCATGTGCCCATCCCTGGCACAGTGCAGACCTCAGGTCCCCATGTATGTGACTGGCAAGGGGTGCTGTGCCTGTATATGCCTGTCGGCAAGCAGGTGCTGCATCTCGCATGAGGCCGCTGGCTGCAGGCAACGCCCTTGCAATGCTGAATCTGGAGCAGTTGCGGCCTACCAGTGCTGTCCCTCATCAACCCACCAACCTGCTAGAGCAACCCGGAGCAGCTGCGCACTTTGAACCCTCTGCCTTTGCATGTCAGGTCAGCAGATTGTGTGCCTACCCTGCTGCAGGCAACGCCCCCACCTTGCTGAGCCTGGAGCAGCTGAGCGTGGTGACCCCTGTGTGGTTCAACACTTCTATGGATATCTTCAAAGATGCGGAGGCACACAAGGTGAGCACCGCAGCCCATATGCAGCATAACCTTTGTTACAAAGTGGCTACTGCATGCTCTCTTATGGTGAGGATGCGTGAACTGTGCACACTGTGTGCACAGTGTCGGACGCCCAGTGCGTTCCAGTTTGAGGATGTGCATCAGAGGCACATGCTGGCTGCACAGACCTTGGCTGCAGCGCACAGTGTGCTCATCTGCCTTTGCAACAGCAGCTCAAACCTGCCTGGCCCCAGCCAGGCGCTGCAACAGTCTGCGTGCTGCAGGGAGATGCCGTCCCCCTGCTGGTTGTGCATGCTCACCCACTCAAGGCGCAGCCCTCCTGCCGTCCCTCAGGGGTCGAATGCCTGCAGGAGTGGGGCTGGGTGCAGGAGATGTACGGCTTTGCCATCTCCTGCTACAAGGCAGGGCTGCCCACCGTGGGACTGGAGCTGGACATGATGTCCCAGCCACCCTGGGACACAGAGCTGGAGCCTTACTACATGCTGCACTACACATACGGTGAGGCCACAGTGACTTCCCTTTCAGGCTTCGAGGCCAGGCTTAAGGCCTGTGCACCGACCATAGGCTAGGCTGGTACAGCCCTGCATGCTGCGCTGCACGGTCTGTGAGCTGCGTGCATGGGCACAGGCGACAAGTGCCTTCTGGGCTGATGCTGACCCTCTGCCGCTCAATGCTGCCTGCTGTAGGCAGGCGTGCCATCAGCCAAGCTTGACCACATGCCTGGTGTGAGTCTGCCATGACCAGGATACCCAAAGCTTCGCCGCTCCTGCAGCCGCAGGAGCTTTGCCAGGTGTGCTGCGTGTCAGACATGGCTCTTCGAACGGTGCTCTGGCCTAAACCCTCCTGCATAACTCAAGTGGCCTGGCTGCTGCATAGGCATGGACTACAGGCTCACAGGGGAACACATGCCGGGAGAGTACGGGGAGTGGCGGTTTGACAAGCGCACCTATGCGGGCAGCCCGCCTCCCCGAAACTTGAGCCTGCCACCAGCAAACGTGAAAAATAAGTTGGTGAGCAGGATTCCTTGACAGGCAGGCTGCGGCCTGCTTTGCATGTATCAGTGGGGGCTTTGCGGCTGACCTGAGCTGGCTGCCAGCTGCGTCATGAAGGCAAGAGTAGACTGATGTGCAGACCCTCTGGCTGGCTCTGCAATGACTTTCTGTCGCAGTGGCCAGCTCTCTGCTGCTGATATGAGGATACTGGTGCGCCAGAATGTATTGTATATACATAAGCTGCGGGGTGTCTGTCAAGCAGCAGCATACCCTGTGCTGCTGACAGTTGCCCTGCGGCCTGCAGGTACACCATCTCATACGCGCTTTGAATGAGGCAACTGATGCCATTCCTGGCTGGGACGAGTATGCCATCTCTGGCAAGGCAACACAGCTCTGGGATGGCAGCACCAGCTGACTATGCCCAGTCACAACCATGTGACCACACCCAACCCCCTTTCTCCTGATGCTGCTATGCAATCTTCCTGCTCTCACATGTTTCCTAGTCAGCCACAGCCAGTAGACCTGCTCATGCTGAAATTTATCTGTTGTGACCAAACAGGCATTTTTTCTTTGCTCAGTAAGAACTCCCCTTTTGTTTCCCTGCCTTCATTGTGAATGTGAGGGGTTCAGAAATGCTACACTGAAGTGATAGGGGAGGTGTTTGGGATGCAGAAAGGTTGATCTGTGCTGCCATTGTGTGCAGCATAGCAGCAGCAATTGTCGCACATGACCTGCTGCTGCTTCTGCCTGTTAGTGGTGCCTGGCTCTGCTTTGACAGATGTGACTGCGCTAAAGACCCAGACTATTGCTGAGCTTGAGCCCTCAGATGCAGAGTCGCACTCCTGTCGGCAAGTGCCAGCAGCAGTCATAGCTCAGAACAGAGGCAGCAAGAGGCCCAGACTAGATGAGTGCGCACCACTGACAACACCAGGTTGCCTGTGCTAGCAGCAGAAGAGACTCTAACAGCAGGTTGCTGCAGGTTCTGTGCAGTCCTTCCGTCTGCCTGAGAGAGAGAGAGAATGCCCACAGCAGCTCAACTCACTAACATTGGCCCTGTCGGGCACGTCATGCTGCCACTGCTGCCGTCAGTCCTGCTGAGCCCAGTATTCCCAGTTACTGTGCCAAATTAGCCAACAGGGCACTGGCAGCTGCTGGAGAAGGGCGCAGGCTGCTCAGGTGGGGCTCACCTGAGCAGGGCCAGCGTGGGCGCCGGAGCAGTGGCAGCTGCCAGGATCCCCTCCGCATCTGAAACCCAGCCTGGCTGCCCACCATGGCTGCAGCATCTGCAAGGCCAGAGGCTCTGTTGCTTGTGAGCTCTGCCAGGCGCCCCTGTGCTGAGCTGAGCAGGGTATGAAGCTTCCCCAATCTGGCATCCTTTGCCTGCTGGGCTGCCTCATGTGCAGCCAGCTGCGCCTGGAAAGGACTCCTGCATTAACATGTGCAGGGAGGTTCACTCCAGTGCTGACAACAGGCACGGTGCAACGCGGCCGTCCAAAGCTGAGCATGCAGACAGTGTGCTGTTGAACATCGCTCTTGCTTGGCAACCCTGCTCTGACACGCGGATGCAAGCTCAACAGTAAATAGCAAATGCAAACTTCACCTGGACTGCAACTGTCATCTGCCCAGCTGGAGAGTTGCATCCCCATCTTGTTTGCCTTCAGCTTTCAGCATAGGCTGAGACGCAGCATTCAGAAAATGCCCAGCGGCATGTTGACTAGTCAAGGTAATTTGTGCTGCCTCCAGGGTCGCTTGCAGGCACAGCCTGGTGAAGGAATGGCATAGAATCATCATATTCAGGCTGTGCACGCAACATGGCCCTGAAGACGGAAATGAGACTCTAAAAGCTGCTGACTCAGACGGCCAAAGCTTGCTTCCGAAGATCCTGCGCGCTGGTGCTCTGCAGCAAGCCATGGAGGCCCGGGTGAGAGGTGGCCAGCAGCTTGGCGGTGCTGCTCTGGGCATGCCTGTGTTGGCTGCTTCCCTGCCCAGACGGAGTGCTGATCTCTCATCAACGCCACGCCCCACAGCTCTACAGAAGAGTGGGTCTGGAGGTTCTGCCAGCCTGCAGACAACGTCAGCTATGGCACAATTGTCAGCAGGCTTCCCCATTGATGCTGCTTCCCCTATCCCCAGCGGCCTGAACTTTGACTACAGTCGGGAATTGAACAACCTGTACACCATTGGGGGGCTGCTGGGCACAGGCGGGAATGCTGTGGTGCGCAAGGTCACGGACAAGCAGACAGGAACAGAGCTGGCCTGCAAGTCGCTGCCAAAGGAGCTCAAGGTACAGCTCATAGTTGTGCCTCGTCAGGAGCTGCACTACCACATAAGAGACTGTGCAGCCCTGGCCCTGGCTTGCTGCAACAGGCTGTGCAGCACTTTTTTTGTTGGCTCTGCACCAGTGCTGTACAGCAAGCAGTGTATGCACAGCCTGTGCTGCTCTCTAGCTTTGCCTTGCGGCATGGCCCAGAGACCAGCCTGCTTCGAGGAGGTTTCGTCTGGATTCAATTATTGCCACTCAATCACAGCACCCTGCCCGCAGGATGCCAAGTCGTCTGCAGTCAAAAAGGCGCAGCATCCCTTTGCTCTGCGGCAAGAGGTCACCGTCCTCCAGCGCCTGAGCGGCAGCCTGAATGTGGCGCGGCTCCAGGTAACACTGCAGTGACTATTGAGACTGGCAAGAGGCCATCCCTTGTTTGATGGAGTGCTGATGGAGTAGCGAGCTTCGGTTGTTGCCTGCACAGCAGCGCCACATGAGTCAAGCGTAGCCTGTGTATCAGACATGACAGACGCCACGGGCTGGCCATTTCAGATAATTGCGCCCTGAATCACATGTGTGTGTAGCAAAGTTGCCATTTTTGAATGCTCGGAAGTGAACAAGGCTGACTGCATCACTCCTGCTTTTCTGCTTCTTCTGCTGCTGCCCCACAGCTGCCTTACTCCTGCAGGGTGTTTTCGAGGACGATACTCACGTGCACCTGGTGATGGAGCTGTGCCGTGGGGGGGAGCTCATTCATGCCATTGGTGCCCGCCATTACAGTGAGCGCACGGTGAGCCCTGCTGCCTGTCCATCATCCTGGGTGGTGGCTGTGCTTCCACAGCTTCATGCTGTACACTCTGCTATTGCTGCATGGAGCTGTCAAGCCAGCCGACTGGCGGCAAAGCCAATCCGCATGCATGATATGCCTGTTCAGGCCACTGCAATGCTGCTCAGGTCAGCACATGGTGTGGCTGCCTGACCTGTGACGGAGCACATGTCCCGCAACAAGACCCAACTCACACCACGCGCCCACAATGCTGCAGGTGGCCTCCTACATGCGGGCCGTGCTGCGCACGCTGGCGCAGTGCCACACAAATCACGTGCTGCACCGTGATGTGAAGCCAGGCAACTTCATGCTGGCAGATGAGAGTGAGTGCGCCCCGCTCAAGGCCATCGACTTTGGATTGGCTGTGCCGTTTGACCCTGAGGCCTTGCCGCGCAGTGACCTAGGGCTGGAGGGAACTCCCTGGTGAGGTCTGCTTCTGGGTGCCATTCATGTGTGGCGCCTGCCACACAACAGCAAGGGCTGCCTGGGCAACAGCAGGCAGTGCTTGGCAGCTGAGCCATGGAAGGGCAGCAAGCAGGTTCTTGGAGCAGCCATGCTGTGTGACACTTTGTACACACGTGGATGTGGCAGCCCTGCTATGGCAAAGCACATTGGTGCCTTGATCTTACCGGCATGGTGCTAATAGAGGGATCTGCTGGCGCGCTGCCAGCATGCATGCATGCAGACTGGGGTGGGCACACTGTCCACATGTGCATGTCTGATTCAGCTCCTCCCTGCAGCAGCCACATGGACCCTGAGGTGCTGGCCCAGCAAGGTCAAGCAGCTCCCTATGTTTGTGGCTCTTGTCTGACCCAGGGACACATTTTCTGACGGCAGGTGCATGGGCCCCAAGGTGCCGTGTAGCTGGCAACTTCGATTTTCAAGCGCTCCTGCTCAATGGCTGCTTTTCGAGGTCACAGTGGCCCTCATCACTTTCCTGCTTTTTGTTTATCTGATTCAATAGCTCCCTCTGGCAGGTACATGGCGCCAGAGGTGCTGAGCAGCGAAGTGACTCCAGCCAGTGACATATGGAGTGCGGGGGTGATGGCTTTCCAGCTGCTCACAGGGCGCTTTCCTTTCGATGACCGGCGGAACCCCTTCAACCCTTCCATCTCAAAGATTTGGTAAACTCCTGGCACCCAGACTGTGTGTTGTTGCATCTGGCTCACGGCAGCAGCATGGGTGCTGTCAGGCCGTCCCTCCAAAGCGCATCATGGACCTCAGCACTGCACACTTGTGCGCACTTGTGCAACATTGTGCTGGCCACTAGCCCGTGGAGCAAAGGCAAGGCCTTCCACGCTGTCAGCATTGGGTGCTGGCTTGGCCTGCCTTGACCTTGGCTGGCTGCAGGCAGTCCGTGCTGACAGACCGCCTGAATTTAAAGCGCAGCTACTAGGTGCTCTCATGCAGCACGGTAAGGCCTTCCTTGCCCTCTGGGCCTGCTCTCAAGGTGTCCATCTGGCTGACTGCAGGCAGGCCATCCTGACGGACCGCCTGGACTTCAAACGCAGCTGCTGGACAGGCATCTCCAATGAGGCCAAGGACTTTGTGCAGCAGCTGCTGCAGCGGGCGCCAGAGGAGCGCCCCACTGCTCGGGAGGCTCTGCAGCACCCCTGGCTGCTGGGGGGCACCGTAGAGGAGCGCAACCAGGGCAAGCCCCTCAGCCTGAGCGCTGTCCAGCGCATTCAGGTGACCTGTTTGCCAAGCCTGCTTCATACTCATCATCAAATGTGGCAGCCAGCCACAGGCAGCATCCACCGTAAAGTCCGCCTTTGCAAGGGCTTGTCCCCTGCCTAGCCTGCTCATCACAAGACTGTACTGCCCTGTGCAAACCATGGACGCGCCCAGCCTGAATGCTGTGACAGCGCACAAAGTGTGGCAGCACACCTGGAGCTGGCTTCAGTGTGCAAGACCCCAAGGCACGGCAACCAGCCTCCTGCATTGCTGCACTTGTGCATCAAGCTGCGTTTTCATTCATGTATTGTCCTTTTATGAGGGATGCAGCACGGCATTGCTGCCATCAGTGCTCTTGTGCCAGAGCCACACCTCCGCCCCTGCATGCTTGCACTGTGCTGCCTCTAGAACTGTGGTGCCAGCACAAGAGGGTGGGCCCCTGCCTGACAGGCCTCACTTGCCCTGCCTGCAGGTGAGTGCTCTCACCTGCATTGCATGCTGCAAGTCAGGAACGTCCTGTGCCTGACAGGCCTTTCCTGTCCTGTCTGCAGCGCTACTCAGGCTCCAGCGCCTTCAAGCGCACAGTGCTGGAGCACATCGCTCAGGACCTGCTGGCAGCACGCTTCAGTCACAGCCCTGGCAGCAGCCTTCACGGGAGCAGCAACGGTGCGCGCCTCTTTGGCCTGCCTGGCTGGATGACCTAGGTCGTCGACCTGCAGTGCTGGTCCTGGATGGTATGACTACCTGCTGTGACCTGCCCACAGCAGGAGCAGGACAAGCGCAAGCTCAGCGAGCGTGCCAGTGCTGCGCTAGTGCCAGCTTCCAGGCCTTGAGTAACCACTGGCACGTGGCGTCAGCCTGTATTGCTGCTTCCTGCTGCTGCAGATTGCCCTTGCATGCGGTGTCACCTGCTCAACAGCCCCCCCTTCTCGCTGCCCCGCAGGCTTACATCATGGGGCCTCGGCCAGCCCTGGCAGCACCATGCACAGCGTCGGCTCCCCCGGCAGCTCCCAACACAGGCTGCGCCCCCCCGCCTCCCCCAGCAGCTCCCTGCCCGCGTCCCTCCCACGCTCCCTCCCCAACTCCTTCATGGGCAGCTCTATGCCCGCTGCAGACGCGCGCCCCATGTCCTGCCCCCTCGGTCCCCAGGCCAGGCCCATCCTGACAGCTCCCCAGGACTCCCCCTTGCAGTTTCTGTACCACAGCCTCAGCTTTGGGGATCGCGAGGAGGTGGACCGCGGCACTGTGGCTGATGGCCTCCGCAGGCTGGGTGAGCCTGCTGCAATCGAGCCAGAGCGCTGGTCTGAACATAGCGGCAGCTGGGCTAGTTCGCTGCCGATCGACTTGTTTGTCAGTCAAATCACCCACCAGCCAAGCCTTGGAGGAAGCATTCCTGCACCAGCTGCAACGACTGCAGTCCAGGCAGATCTGCCCTGGCAGTCTGGTGTGACGTGGCTGCCACACAGGCTGCCCTTCCTGCTGATGATGCTGCCACTTGTGTGACCTGGCGGCGAGGACACCTGATGTTGGTCGGCTGCTGCAGGCTACAAGCTGGACGAGACAGAGGTGACCCAGCTGCTGGACTCGTTGGACCTGGCCCACACAGGGCAGGTGGCCAAGAGTCAGCTGGCAGCCTCCCAGATCGACTGGCGCGAGGTGAGCTCTGCTGCTCACGCCTTGCTGGGCCTGGTCTGCCCTGGCTGGCAATGCCTGTGGTGCTCGACTTGGCATGCAGCAAAAGCTGTTGCTCCCCTGCCATGTGGACTGGCACCCAACATGGGGGCCCAGACGCATCCCCTCTGGGCATTGCTCTGGGTTCAGATATGGCCTTGGCTCACCTGCACATGGCGCAGCCATGGCATCTCGCAGTGATTGGCACACTGCAATGCACTGCTGCCCCTTCCACAACCACTGCCTGGCTGAGCTGCTGTGCATCTTGGCTTGGCTGCTGCTGATGTAGAACAACTGGGCCTGCTCTGCTCTTGCATTAGACAGACACCTTTCCTCAGATAACCTATTTATGCAGCAGAGGGGCCGATTCATGTAACTAACCATGTTCCGCATTGCCCTGCTGCTGCAGCTGCAGCAGAATCATGCAGAGCAGTGGCTGCACTGCGTGAGGCGGGCCTTTGAGGACTTTGACACAGACCACGATGGTGTCATCGCACTGGAGGAGATCATTGCCTGCCTCAGGTCCAAGCTGCCCCCGCAGGAGGTGGGTGCTTGCCCTGTACCGGTGTGTGTGAGACCAAATGCTGCAGGTCGCAACATTGTCTGCAAGGAAGCTCTAGCTGCAGGTGGGGAGCGCTGCTCCTCTGCAGTGTGATTCGAGGATATTTTACATGAGGATATTCTACAGGTGGCTGCCTCCCCGCGTTGAGGAGCCAAACAGGCACTGTAGGGGCTCAGAGTGGTTCTTTGATGTGGGTGGCTGAGCTCTGACCTGCTGTGGTGCCTGCGGTCTAGCCTCTTCCCGATCATGTGAATGTCGGTCATCGACACGGCTGCATTCAGATCGCTGTCTGCTCGAGATGCATTGCATTGCGTGCTGAGCTTGAGCGCCGCTGTGGGACATGCTGAAGCGCCGAGCCTATGGCCAGTCACCCTCCAAGGTTACGACATGCTTGTCTGTACTGTGCAGGTGGCAGCAGCAGTGGAGCACGCCATGCAGGAGGCTCACAAGCACGACGACAGTGTGCACGAGGGTATCAGCTTCCATGGCTTCATGCGCATGCTTGCTGTGACCAGGAGCATGGACAATCTGGACCAGGTCACTATGCTTGTGATCTCCGCCATTGCTTCTTTCATGGCCTAAGCTGTGTGCTTACACACAGTACCGCCTCATGTTGATTGATGAGGCTGCCAGCCCTCTGTTCACATGCCTGCCCAGCTCCTCACTCATACAAGAGTTGCAGGCTGCCTGCGTCTCCCTGTGTGCCCTAAGAGGCCGCCAGCCCGGTCTCCCCGCGTCGACTGTTTCTCGTGCTGTGTGCAGTATGACGACAAGCTGTCCTCCAGTGCGGGCTCTTATGATAGGCTGAGAGGCCTGATGGAGCAGTCAAGGCATGGCTCAGACCAGTATGCCCGTGCAGCTGTGCTGGCAGCAGTGGCCGAGGCTTGAAAATGCCACATTACTGCTTTGTGTGTCCACCTTTTTATGTTACACGGCATTTGCTTTACTGCAATTCATCTGAGTGTGTGAGACCCATTACGTGAACTCCTCAGGATCTCGACTGATTTTGTGATATGGTTGAGACCAATATGACTTTGACGTATCATCAGGCAAGGGCAGCACCGAATGCTCTGTTGCCGAGCTTCAGGGCTGTGGTCTGGCTCTTCTGAGCTGCCTTTGCAGCTCTGTGCAAGGCGGCATGTCTGAGCCTCTGAAACTGTGGGATGTCCAGCTGAACTGGCAGTTGGGACTTTCAACACATTTCATCAACGCCCAAGAGACAATCAGGGCAAGGTTGCGGTCATCCTTGTGGTGAACCCTGCAGCAATGCCACACTGAAGGCTGCATGCAGATTTCAGCCTGTCACAGTGCAACTCTCCACAAGGCAGCATGCAAAGTTCTGGGAGATGTGAAAGTGCCTGCCACATTCAATCTGACCTCAGGCATGACATGCCCCCTTTCCAGTATCCATTATCTTTACGCCTGTCCACAGACTCCTGCAACCGCCCTCTTCTCCCCTCAAAATGGTGTTGGCCATCCACCTCAACTGCTAGCCTCTGCAGCTTTTGGAAATGTGCATCACATCTGCTGTCAGTTGCCAAATCAGGCAGAGCCAGATCACGGAGAAAGCGCACCGCATCATGACAAACCGCCTCAACAGTCCCAAACCCATGCCCCAGTACTCTGTCCTCACACTGCCAATGAACATCTGCATGCAACAAAGTACACTGCAGGGGGATCAAGTCCGGTCAGTGTGCTATGCAATGGTAAGGCTTTGCTCCTGCAGTATACACACTCAGACTGCTTGTGTGCAAGCCAGTCACGAGGCCATGATGCGCTCACCAGTTCGTGTCTGCATGAACTTCTGCAGCCTCTGCTCAGAACCATAACGTGGCAAATTGCTGCAAACCCAGCAAGGGAGCCCCAATGTGTGCTGCAACCTGGAACGGACAGTCCTGAAGGAGCAATGTTGTGGGTTGAGGCAGCGGCAGGTGAACCATGCCTTGGTGCTCCATTTGCCCTGCAAACATCAGCAGGCTAGCAAAGTTGGGCTCGTGCGTTTAACTGAGACTTTGAGACCTTGGGCAGAGCAGGTCCTAACCTGCAGGCTCTGTGGGCTCATGCCAGCATTCAAAGATGGGTGAAAAGACTCTACAAAACTGCTGTCAAGTGGCACTGCAGGGCGACCAGCTTTACCTGGCTTGTTGGGCCTGCAAAAAAAGCGTTTGGGTGTGAGAAGCCACCAGGGCCAGCATTGCCAGCGGCAAGGATGAGCGGGAAATGCCGAAGACCGCAGCAGCGCTCCTATCTGGCTCACCTCTCTGCCAGGTACTCGTCAATCAAGCGCCTGGGGCGCCGGGTACGTCGTTTGCTCCTGGAAGTACTCTCTGGCATCGTCCCACCACGAGGAGCTTGTTCTGGCCCGGCACTCTGCTGATCTGGCCAGCCTATGATCTGTTTCGATAGATTCAGCGCATCTGCTCGGGGATAGAGACCCAGTGCTCATTCAAATTGATCCCGATTGACCTATGCGTATCTGACACTTCATCAGATCAGCACGTTTTCACATGGTTCCACAGTGCAGCAGGCCCTCCTTATTCTCGCCGGACTCGTTGATAGAGGCCGCAGAAGTGCAGATTCTCAAGCATGAGGCTGAGAGAGCTGCCAGGCAACCCCCCTGGGATGGTGAGACATATTGAAAGCAGTGCTCTCTTTGCGCAGCCTGTCTGCAACTACATGGCAAAGCTGTGGCCTGCATGTGTAGGCTACTGTGGGCTTGTCAAGATGTCTGATGAGGAGCTGACGCCTGCAGAGGGCACCAAGGCAGCCACTGCACAGGCAGGCGCCACGGACAGCAGCAGGCAGCTCTCGCATCAGAAATCCAATGCGGATGCTGCCCTGGACCTGCTGCACAGCTCCCAGGCTGTCCCCCAACTGGACTCAGTCGATGCCCCCAGGGGCTTCTCCTATGCCCACAACTCGGCAGCCAATGAGCCACGGCCGGTCACTGCAGCACTGGTCACAGTTGATGACCGCCTCGACCAGTTAGAGCTCAAGCTGCGCTCCCTCAGGTGTGCTGGCCAGCCAGCACACATGTGGTCCGTCAGGCGTGCGTCTGTGGCTTGAGGGGATGCAAGGGCCAGGTGTCAGCACCTTGAACAGCATCAGGCTGGCTGCAGCTGAAGCTCCCTGGGCCATCTGCACCAGGCATCCTTGCGGCATTGCACCCAATGCTCATAGGTAACGATCACAGGCCCTCATTGCAAAGGGCAGGCATCGTTCCAGGTGCTCCAGCCATGTTGCAAGGCAGAAATCAAGGATCAGGACTCCTCCCTGGCATCTAGCAGGCTGTAGAGCAGGCTGTAAAGGGCTGTGGTCTCACCTGCCTTGACACTCTTGCAGCTGTCCACATCTGAGCAGGCTCTGCTGATAACTTCAGTAATGTCCTAAGGCTGGCTGTTATGCTTGACCCCCAGCTGGCGATGCAGCCAGAGGGAGAGGTTCAGATGACACCAAGCCAGTGGATCATCCGCAACAAGCCAAGACCTGCCGTGGCCACCCTGTGCAGGACCAACACCTGCTGCCATGGTCTGCAGGCACAGCCACTTCTCCCACCATCAGTGGCCTGTAAGTCAGCCTTGTGCAAGCAGAGCGCCGGTCTGATGATGTATCGAGTTGTTTCTAACTGCACTGCAGGGCTACAGAGGGGCTGTCTGTGTCAGGCAAGCATGGCCAGTACGGAGCCATTGCTGAGGAAGCCTACAGGAGCGGCCTGGAGCACGTTCAGCAGGGAGACCTGAGCAAGGTGTGTAGAGATCTGCATCTAGCTCAACATCCTGGGTTGCCCTGTGCTCATGCCCGGCTGGGACATGCAGCTTGCTGCTTGCAGGGCACAGGTCGGCCATGGGTTGTCCATGATGACTAGCCCCGCACCATGTGTGCTATCTGTGCAGTCAGGCAGCATGTGGATCTGTGGCAGCATTTGCACTGATCACCTGGTACTCCCTGGGCACATGCAGGCAGTCCTGCCCTGCTAATGGGCTGCTGCTGGTGTTGCGCATGCAGATGTTGTGATACGGCCACATCCTGCACCACGCTGGCTCCTGGGAGCATGCAGGGGGAGGCTTCCCATCAGCAGGCTGAGCCCTTCTGGCACATGTGGGCAGTTCAAGGCGCTCCGCACAAGCAGTGACGGCCCAGCCAAAATCATCGTATTGACTTCTGGGTGCATGCAGGCAGTGGAAGCACTCAGGGTGGCTGAGCAGGCCTGCACAACTGACCATCCAGAGGCCCAGGCGAAGATTGCGGCTCTGCTAGTGCAGTGCCGAGCTGCGCAGGGCAGCCAGAGAAGCAACGGCGGCGGCACTGCCCCCACAAGCGCTGATTCCAACAGCGAGAGCCGCCTGCTCAGCAGCAGCGCGCCCACTGCCGCTGTGGGCAGTGTGGCAGTGCAGAGACCCCCCTCAGCCCTGGGGACTCTGAAGGAGTCTGCCAGCAGCGACAGGCTAGACAGCGAGGGCAGTCACAGGGCCCAGGAGGCATACGCAGCTGCATACCAGCTGCTGCAAAGGTGCGGTGCTGGTCGCAATGCATGTGATGGTGCAGCTTGAAATCTGCCATGCTGTTGTCGGGGATCCCTTGGGAGCATATGCCAGCTGTCCACCAGCTGCTAGAGAGGTTCTGCGTTCCAAGCACTGCGCTTGATACTCAAGCTGCCTCAGCCACAGCAGATATGCTTGGCCAGACTTGCAAGGGGGTTTGCTGCCGCATGCATGCTGAGGCACACTAGGCCAGGAGCCTTGTGTGGCACTTGTTGTGAGGTTGTCATGAGGCCTGGACATCCTAGAGCAGCTTGAGAACATTGGCTTGGGGATGAGTTGATGACAGTTGCCCCGGGAGGTGCATCTGACCGCCCCTCTGAGGGAGATCTGCAGATGTGAGACAGTCTGTGCCTTGCTGCACAGAGTGTGGTGATACCAGACCCTCTCTGACAGACCTCCCTGTCTCCGCAGCATTGGCCACTGACGAGCCCTTTGCTGCGGTTGCTGCAGTGCGGACCTGGATGGCGCACAGCAAATGTTCAAGGCAGCATTGCAGGACTGCCCACGGGAGGAGGTGGCAGCAGTTGCTCGCATTCGTCGCTTCATCCTGGTGAGCCACCCTGCCCTGTCACCTTCCGCGAGCATCATCACTGGCAGCACGTGCCCCGATCTAAATGTGCTTTGCAGAGCTGCCTGGGTGTCTGCATAGTTCCTCACAGTTTGCAGGCCTCACAGGCAGCATGCTAACTTCACAGACCTGTCTGTGCTCAGACCTGGCTGGTGGATCGGGCATTCTGGTTGTCTGCAATGCATGTACCAATATGCCTCCTCTCCTGCAGCTTATTGACCAGCAGAAGGGTCAGATGCAGACCAAGTAGGGGAGCTCAGTCATGTCATTTTCTGGCTTGGTCTTCAAACTTTAGGGTTGCACGTGAATATGAATGTCAGTTGGGCTACAGATCTTTCCTTCCCCCCCCCACCTTCCCCATGCACACTGTTGTACACTCCAGGCTACATAGCAACGGCATTTGTGCAGGAGCATTTGTATGCAGCCAGCTGGATGCCAGTGCCCGCAGTTGCGAATAGAAAATGATGAAATGCATGTAGCAAGCAGCTGTGAACACACTTAGACGACTCTTTCAAGAGGATTCAAAGTTGAACTGTGCGTCCGTGTAGAGATGCTGCCTGTCAAGTGATCCGTCTGCACGCAGCACGATGATTGAGCTGGTCTCATCAACAATGAAGCACTGATCGCAAACTGGGCTCACCGGTGGCAGCGCCATGCTGCTTGCCGCGCTGGGCCCTGCAGCTGCCTCAGCCACCTTGCCCTGCACAGTCAGCTCAGTGTACCACCTGAAGCACCACTTGAGGTCAGCCAGCATGTACTTCAGGGCCTTGGTCCACTTGAAGTCCTTGTTGAACTGCAGTCTGATGGTCATCCCCCCAATCCTGTCCTGGTCAATGGCATAGGGCAACTCAAAGGGGTCGGCTCGCTTGTGCTGCAGATCATGGGCCAGGGCATACTCTGCGAACTCCTGCAGCCAGGCACGAGCAGGCTAGCGTGGTGTGCGCATGTTCCAAGTGCTGTCCACATGTTGTGGTTGCTGCCGACGCAGCGGCCAGCATGGGCCCAGTTCTGGCATTGACACACAAAGCACAGCGAGCGGCTGCTGACAACCCAACCGCCAATACTTGCCACTAATGGATGAGCAGAGGAGCTCAGGCTGCCACGCCAGGTTGCTTGCAGGCTGCACAGCAGCGCCCACCTTGATGCAGGCCAGAAACATGACCATGCCCCTGTCATAGTTGAGGCACAGCATCTTGTTGACAGGCCCATACAGCTCCACTGTGCCCTTCCTGTCGGAGAGGCTTGAGTAGCTGCCCTTGGGGTGCAGGTGGCATGTGGCAAATGAAAACTTGCAAGCCTGCAGGCAGAGGCCCTGCTTGCAGCCAGGTGTCGCATGTCATGTGCCGGCAGCTTGGCATGAATGAATTTGATCCTGAGTGTGCAGCTTCTGTGTCTCTTAACTCAGCTTTCCCTTTGCAGGCTGGGCCTGCCGGCAGCTCGTACTCCAACACCAGTGCCTGGAGTGGCTGCCCACAAGCTGGGTTGAGCATGAGCAGCAGTGCCTGTCAAGCGCCTCAGGAGGTGGCACCCTGGCAGACCTCAGCAGGCGCGCACATGTACCAGCAGTTTCAGCATTGCCACGCTGCAGCCTTCCCTGCTGGCCCTTGCACCTGAGCCAGCATGCACAGCATACCAGCGCAGTACAACGCTTCCAGGGAAGCCTGCGCCTGAGCCAGCACCTGCCGCATGAACACCCTGCACCCCTGCTCTAACCCTGAAGCAGGGGTGCGCCACCCCTGCAGCAGCCTTGCGATTGTAGTACCTCCACCCGAGCAAGCATGACAGCGTGAGCACTCAAGATCCCCCAGGGCTGCATGAGGAAGTTATCGCCCACTCCTAGTGCAGCTTGCTGCCTTTGACCTTTGCCCTGGTGCCTTCCCACTTGTGCTGCAGGTGCATGCGTTACCTCTCACCTGCGCAAGGGTGTGCAGCATGAGCACGCTGTGCCCCCAGGCCGCATTGATCTCGTCCCATCCCACAGCGCATTCAGGGGTGCGCCCCAAACGGAAGCCGCCAATGGTGCCAAAGGCCCCGTCATGCCAGATGTGGAACACATCATTGTGCACGCTGGTCGTGCGCAGGCGCTCCGTCAGGCGTACTGTGCGGTCGATCTGCACCAGACGGGCAACGGTAGGCTGCAGGCTGTGAGGCAGCAGAGCAGGCGCTCCGTCAGGCCCACTGCGCAATCCATGTGCAGAGACAGACGGCTCTGAGTTGTGATGAAACAAAGCTGTGCACCGGCGCCCCGACAGGCGCACATATGCAGGCACAAGCAGGACGAGCCAACAGATATCAGACACTTGAAGTGACATACATGTATGTACAGTACACCCCAGTGGGCTACACTCAGGGGGCTGGTCGAGCACGGGCGTGGGCTGTTCAGTCTACCGCCGAGCCACTGCTCCACAGTCTGATAGCTTGCAGGAGGATGCAGGCGCTACCACTCCCAGAAATGCTGGCAGTGATGTGCCGTCAAGCATGATGCCTCTTGCAACATGTGCTGCTGGTGGGCGGCGCAGCAGCACAGCAACCCCCACGTTGCCCTGCATGGCATCCTGCGCTCCACATGTGCCTGTGCCCCAGCCATGCCTTTGGCTCCTCCCAGCCAGCTCACACCTGAAAGCGGCATCCCTCCGCCTCACCTTCCCCAGCAGGGCATCCCGCTCCTCCACGTGTGCCCGTAGCTGCCCCTGGAAGTCGTTGAAGTCGTGCCAGTACCTCTCCTCCAGCGCGTTCAGCTCGGTGCTGCCTGCCTGCAGCTCCGCCAGGCGCTGCTGGGCCGCAGCCAGCTCTGTCTCAAGGGCATCTGCGCGCGCCCGCTCCGCAGCTTCTGCCTCCTCTGTCTGCCGCAGCTCCTCTGCAAACTCCTGCAGCATGGGGGCACATGCCGCGTGCGTCTGCCTCCTCTGCCATGCCTCAGCTTCTCTGCAGACTCCCAGCAGCAGAGGTGGGGGATGCATGACGTGCTGTGTGTGGGTGTGCTCTGCAGCAGCTACCTTCTCTGCCCCTCCACAGATTCCGATGGGCACAATGCAAAATTTGCATCTGTGGGGGTCATGCTGAGCAGCTTGTGCCTCCATATGAAATGAGCTACCGCATGCTGCCATCTGGACAAGGTGCTGTGGCTCGCCAGGCTGCCCCAGGATCATGAAGTGAGAGCAGCATGGGAGTCGCTTGGAGTGGCCACCAGAGCGCAGGCAGACGGAAGCGGCGAGGGGCTGCGGGAGCCCACCAGGGCCACACAGCCCCTTGTCTGACGGCTGCCACTCTGGAAGTCTGCTGAACAACGAGGTTGCTCACCTCTTCGCTGAGGGGTTGCAGGTCCTGGGCGGCCAGGCGGGCGAGGGCAGCCTCATAGGCGGCGCAGTCGGCGCGTACCTCCGCCAGACGTGCCTCGATCTGCTCCCGCACGCGTGTGGCGCACTCCGCACACAAGGGCTGGTCCACCTGCAACAGGAACAGGGACATGGTGTGGGCTGCGGATGTGTCCAGCAAATGTGCTGGAAAATGTGCTGCACTTGCCTACAAGTAAGTGTGCAGCTGGTCCCTCCCAGATGTGAGAGCGGGCCTGCAGAAGGAGCAGCCGTGGCCTGATTTAAGCTCCCCGCTCTGAGGAGCCTCGTCTGCTCCAACACTGCCATGTCGTGCACACAGCACAACTGTGCTGTGCGACCTGCGGCAGGAGACAATGCACCGGACAGAGCTGAAGGCAGCACACTGTGGGCCACTGCCGGTGTCCTGCATCGTCCTGCAGGGCACAGAGGTTGGTCCACCTGTGGCATAATAGGAGGCAGAGGTGCCTGAGATTGGTCTGCCGGCACCTGACCGGGTGCAGGTGGCAAAGCTTATGTCCCCACGCTGTTCGCTAGCGATAATCCGCGTGCTTGAGGGGCCGGCAGGCTCGTCTGGATGTGGCCATGCACTGCAGCTCCCCTGCACGCAGGGCAATGCTGGCAGGTGGCCTGCATTGCCGTCACCTCTGCCAGGAGTGGCCTGCATCAACAGGGGACCCGCTGCCGCCCATCGGAAGCTGCGAGCGCTGCTGTATGCTGCTGCTCAGCAGGGCAGGGCAGCGCAGCTGTCAGCGGTGCAAAGGTAGGTGCTTGCCAGAGACCTGGCAGGGCACAATGCTGCTGACCAGTTTTCTTCTGGAGGCCAGATGACAGATGGCGCCCACTTGAAGCGGCCAGCGCTATCGTGAAGGGCTCACCAGAGGCGGGTCGGTACATGGTTTGCAAAAGCCAGCCCGTGACTGTGCAGCCTGCTAGAGCCTCATGCTCTCACCAGTATCTCCAGGAGGCGACCTCAGATGCACCTCTGCTGGGCCCAGCTACTCGCCAACTCACAGCAATGGGAGAGGCGTATCTGCCAGTAATATACGATGAGTGCATTGCCCCACCATTCGTGGGTCTGGGGTCTGAAGTTTAAATGTGTATCTTCCTTACCAGTGTCTCGCGCGAGGCCAGCTCAAAAATGGCTGCCATCTGGCGGAACTTGTCGTCGAGGGGAATCTGTAGGGGAATGGCTGGGCTGGGGCTGGTACGTGCGCCTGCAGGGGCCTGCTGCAGCAGGGACGCGGTGCCAGCCAGCATGACGAAAGACTCCTCCAGCGCCCGACTGGGGCCTGCAGAGCACAGGGCAGCTGCTGCATTCTCACCAACAACAGGACCCAGCTGCAGCAGGGAGGCAGTGCCAGACAGCATGGCAGAGGACTCTTTGAGGGCTTGCTGGCGCCTGCAGAGCTCAGTGCAGCCACAGCTGTTCACTTGGACGAACGTTGAGGTTCGCATGAGAGGCTGCACCTGCTGCCCCTCAGAAGGAATGTAAGTGCGCTGATTGAGCAGCTTGCAAAACAGGATGGTACGGGGACCCACATGCTGACCTGCATGGCCTCGCCGAGCAGCATTGCCCAGCAACACAAAGGAATCATCCACGCGCGAGCTGCCTGTGCCTTGGAACACAGACTGGCGGACTGAGGGAGCTGGCGCTCCGTGCTGCGCTGCACTAGGGGTGCCCAGTTGCTGATCTGGCACAATGTTGAGCTTCGCCCTGCACCCTTGACATCGCACTGTGCAAGGTTCCATGCTTAGGGGGCAGGTCCTTCCGATTGAGGACCCTGATCAGAGTACAGTGTTGCACAGGTGAGGAAGTCCTCACATCCCATGCCAGGTGACAGTGGCAGCTGAGTAGCAAGTCGTTAATCAAGATAGGGGACTTATAAGGGCAACCAATTTTTTGGCTGAAACCCTGTTTAGCTGCTTACATGCAAATTGCCCTTGGATCCAGATTCAATTGGCAGTCCAAGCATTGCTACTCAGCACGTTTTCCTTGGAGGGACAGCAGACACAGAGCTCAGTTGGTGACCATGGCACATTCAGTCTTTGGTATGTGCACTCCTCAGCTCCTGCCCTCTCAATACGGATGTGCACAGCATACAGAAGGCAGTGCAGTCCTTGATTTGGATTTGGTCTGAATGCTGCAGTGTATGGCACACTACTCAGTGAGGAGATCCTCAAAATTCTTCTGCACCGTGTTCCAGACATGTCTCCCGCCACAGTGAAAGGCTTCAGGCGACACAGAATACAGGGCAGGGTGTACCCTGCCATCATTCCTGCAGGGGCAAACACAGAAGTTCAGGGTATGGTACGTATTACTACTGCTGACATTGCATTGCCTCTTCCTGTCAGTGCTGAGAGCCTCAAGCTCTGGTCTCGTCCATGCAGGTCCTGTCTGGGCTCAGTGAGCCAGAATTTGCCGTCCTGGACGGTGAGGGCAGCTCTGCAGTGTGTGATGGCTGGCTGACGCTGGCGGGGTCGTAGCCTGCCATGTGCAATGCTGCTGACCTGGCAGGCAACCCAGCACGCTTCCAACTAGCAGCCTGATGTTGGATGGGTTGCTGACCTGCCGAAAGGCCATGCTTCCCAAGTTCAGCCTGGCAGCGTGCTTCGGAAAGGCAGGCTGATGCTGTTTGGAGTGCTGGACGCTGTGCTGCTGTGTAATACTGGCCTGTATTGCCAGACAGCGCCCATGCTCATGTCGCATGGTAATGACCTGCTATGCCATGCTGCAGAGTACGAGGATGAGGATTACTACAGGACTGTGACAACAGCGCAGCTGCAGGATGGCAAGCTGGTAGAGACAGAAATTTATGTATGGGTCGATTCCAAACGGTAAGCAGCAATGTCAGTCGCGTCTGGTTGGTGCGCCTGTTCATGAGCATGAGACATCCAGAAACAGGCGCTGTGGCACCACCCTGACTTTGTAAAGTGGATTGGGTTGCAGTCATCTGCTGTATGGAACCTGGGACTACCAAGACTTTTGCAAGAAGCACCTCTCAGAGTACATGGCGATGTGCCAGGACTTTGGCGCTGAGTTCACTAGCAAGGACATGGTGCTCTGATTGATTGTTCCTAAGCCCAAGCAAGGCTGGACATGCCAGTGTCATGCTCTGGCACCATTCTGCTGCACCCCTCTTGTTCAATTATCAATCTACATGTATCAAAGAATTCAAGAGCAAAATCATGCGACCAGCGTGTAACTACTGGGCTGCTACAACAAACACCTGCTGCGGCAGTGAGTACTGCAGCAATGAAATGATCAAAGGCAAGGATCAGCGTCAGTCAAGGAGTCTGTCTGCGTGCCAAGTGCAGGCTGAGAAGAGAATGGGCCCATCTGGCCTGCTACTTGTCATGAAGGACTTGTTTCAAAGACTGCATTGCACGTGATTTGGAGGCTCTGGAAGTCTGACGCCGTGTCACAATGGTCTGCACATAGCATTGCTTATCGCTCTCAGAGGCATGCCTTGCATAAAGCTGATCCTGCTTGGGAAGCTGCAAATGTGGTTGCCAGCCCCTGTTGAAGCCTGAGTGCTGGCAAGCAGGCAGTGCCTGGCTGCTGTCAAGCAGCAGCTCGCATGCTGCACCGTGCCCATCAGGTGAGCAGCGTATGCAGAGTGCTTGGCTCTGGAGAGGCAAGATTACGGACATGCGCTGCCCACAGGGGGCTCTGCTGCCCTCGACAAGTGGGAGCGCAGTTGCTGCGCTTGTCTTACCTCACGGGCAGCGCTGGGCGTGGGCGCCTGGTCTGGTGATGTGGGCGCCAAGGGGAAGTTCAACTTGGTGTTGGGGCCCTTGATGGCCAGGGCAGCCTTGTCATACTCCCGTGCAGCCTCCTCTGCCGTGTCAAAGGTGCCCAGCCAGAGGCGCACGTTTTTGGTGGTGTCGCGGATCTCTGCAGCATACTTGCCCCAGGGCCTCAAGCGCACACCCCGGTACCTGCAGCGTGGGACAGCACAATGGTGCCCCTGCTGTCTTGGCAGGAGGCTGGATGACAAGGCGGGGTCAGGAGTGAGGTTCATGGCCAGGCAGGATGTTGGAGCATTGGTGCTCCAGCGCACTCGCCAAGCGGCACCAGGTATCCATCACATAAGGCATGCAGCATCAGGCAGCGGAGCAACCAAGCCGCAGCAACGAGTACAGCTGTCAGCAGGACAACACCAGCCTGGCCTGGGCCTGAGCTGCATGCCACAAGGCCTCACCTGATCGTCACTGTGGATGTGGGATCTGCAGCTCCTGGTGTCTCTGGCCCCTCAGCCTCAGCTGCTGCTGCACTGGCTCCCATTGACACCCCAGCTGCTGCTGCCGCTGCACCCTCAGCAGCAGTTGGCACATAGAAGAAGGGGTCCCCACTGCCCTCAGCACTGCTGTCTGAGGCTTGCACCTGCTCAGCCTGTGAAATGGCTGCACGGGCTGCAGAGCTCAACGGGCTGGCTGCATATGTGCTTGGAGATGCGGGCACTGCCCTCCTGGCTCCTGACGCAGCACCTGAGGGGACAGACACAACAGTTGCATGGGAGATCGGGTCCAGTGGGCATGCAGCAGCAGCACAGGGCTGTGACATGGCAATCGACACGCCTGCAGGTTTGAGGGCTTTGCAGAGGAACGCCCATGTGCAGCATTGGGTGAGTTTGCTTTGCGTTGCACATCCAATCTGCCCGCTGATGGCGAGTGCTGCAGACGGTGCTCTGCACTTTCCATGGCGGTCCCCAAGATCCAGCTTGCTACCTGCTCCCCTGCTGGGCGTGAGCAGGTCAGCAGCCTCATCCCTGGGTGCCAGCCTTGGGGAAGCCTGCTCCTCACCCGCCTCCTTCAGAGACTGCAGCCCAGCCTGCTTGCCTGCTGCCAAGCGCAAACCTGCAGGTGCAATACAGGATCCCCATCGGTTTGTGGAGCGTGGCAGCAACACTAGCTGGTCTCTTGGCATGGCAGACTGATGCATGGCAGGGTGGAACATGTCATCCAGGGTCGCCCCATGATCCAGTGCACTCTGTCGCTGGGATGCGGTCAATCACAGGAAGCAGACCTGGAGCACTCTTGCCCCCATACGAGGACATAGACTCCTGCAGATTAGAGGGACGCCAAGGAATGGCCAGGGGAGGTGGCCGCCAGGCAGCTCCTGCTCCTGGTCCAGATGGGGCTGAGCCAGCACCCTTGTTATGAGGGCTTTCAGGCATTGGGCTGCTGCCTGCACCACAGCAGGTACATGTGGGCACGAACGTCAGCGGCTCTTGGTCATTGAGGCTGTCTGCACCACAAGACAGCCTGGGCACTGACTCTGCAGGCAGGTCGATGATGGCAGGAATTGGTTGCAAGCTCAGCATGCCATCTGAGCTGTGCACCTGGGCTGTCTGTTTCTAGCCGTGGCGACTCTGTGGCAGCTGAGGAGCTGCGAGGCGACTCCTGAGCCTCAAAAGCGTAACGGGTCTTGGTGGGCTTCCGGATCTGCCGCAAGGGCTTCACACCTGCCTTTCCCCTCTGGCCGGCTGTCCTGGTCTGCAGGGCGAGAGGGAGGGCCGTCTGAAGCTGTCAATTGTTGCCAATGCATTGGCAATCAACCTCACAGCCAGGGATCTCCTGTCTGTGCACATGAACCGTATGCAGATCGCCCCTCACCTGACTGCTGGTCACCCTGAGGCTGCCTACAAGCAGCCTGTATTGCAAGTCCTGCTTGCTGAAGTCTGCTGAGTTCAATACCTCCGCCTCCAGGTAAGCCTCTGAGGCATAAGCCTCTGCACGCAGAAGGGTGGTGCATGTTAGGTCACATGCCAACATGGAGCGATGGCAGAGCCAGCCCAGCAGGCAGTGCTTCCTGCACCGGTTTCCGTCGGTTCCCAGCCATCGGATGCCCACCAAACTGCTAGACGCTTCGTAGTGGTTCACACCTGGGGATTCATATGCCCTGGGCGACAAGTAGTTGCTGTCGGTGAAGAGCTCTAATGGGTGCTCCTCTGTTCTGGGGGATGTGGGTGTCCTGGGCGAAAAGGTGGCCGGGTCGAAGAGTTGCGAGTGCCATGTTTCCCACGGACTGGCAGGAGGGCTGTCCAGGCACAACACCAGGCCCTCCCGCATGTCAGGTTTTGTCTTGATGGACAGACCTGGCATCATCAGGCAGTGTTGACCGCCATGCGCTCGCGAAGGGAATCGAAATTTGGTTCAAAGAGAGAGGACAGTTGGTGTCTGCCCTGGGTCTCACATTGCTTGTGGGCCGTCAGCAGCCATGGAGGTCACTGAGCAGAACCAGATTGTCTCCATGCCCTTTCGTGTGGAGAGCCTCAGGTTTGGCAGTGTCTCTTGCCTCTGTGCTGATATTCCGGCACAAGTTGCCTCTGATACAGGCTGCTTTCCCCTGCAGCTTCAAGGCCAGCTGGTCATCAGCAGCAGGCGGCCCCCTCGATCTTGACCTGTCCTGCATCTGTTTCAGTGAGTGCCCTCTACGCCGCAGGCTGCTTGCCCTGTGTGTGTGCCTGCACATTGACCCTTGCTTTCTCCATCAACATTGAGGCCCACAAGTGCAGGCGTGGAGGGCATGCTGAGGGACAGCGCAGGCCCAGGCCATCATGTGGCAGAGGATGGAGGAGTGGTGCATCAGGCAAGGAACCCGACTTGCAGAGTGGTGCCTGGCAGAATGTCTCATGAAGCCTCACTGCGCGGCTGGTCTAGACGTGCATGCACAGCCTGCTGATCTACCTCCCTGCCACCAGCAGCTGATTTAGCGCCTTGATGCTGCACCATCGGCAGCTCTAGGGCCAGTCTGCACGCAGCAGCATGAATGGCTGCCTGCAGAGCGGCGATGCAGGGGACAGCCTCACTCTGTACCCAAGCAAGCTGGACCCGCGCTGCGAGGCTCTGGTGTTCGTGCTGAGCGCCGCGGACAGCGAGGTGGCCCTGTTGGACCTGAACACGCCGGATGTGCTGAGCTTTGAGGGCTTCAGTACAGGTGGGGGCTTCAGCACAGCTGCGCGGTGCCTCAAGGCAGCAGATTGGTGACACAGCGCTGTGAGAGGCTCGTCGAAGTAGTGCTGCATCTCTGGTGAGGCGTGACGTCTGCGTTTGCGATGCCATCCTCAGCAGACCCTGCGACACCTGGCCTCCATGAGCTGGACACACCCTTGGCCAGGCAGGCCTAGATGTCTGCCAGCCGTCCCCTTGCGCCTCACTGGCCTCTGCAAATAATGGTGCAAAGCTGGGCGTGCACTGTGTGCAGAGCTGGACGGCGAGCCCCAGCCCCTGCTGCGCTGCGACCTCAAGCCCCACCTGACGCAGCCCCTGCCGACCTCGCTGCCCTTTGGCGATGGCAACCAGTCCCTGGTGGTGGCTGCCCTGTACCGGGCTAAGGATAGCTGGGTGGCCTCCTTCAGCCTGCTTCCGCAGTCCCAAGTCAGCTGGGGCGCCTTCCTGCCGGAGATACGGGGCCTGCTGGGCAGGCTGCCTGGCTTCCCAGTGGAGAAGCTGCTGCCAGCGCCGCCTGCAGAAGCCGACAAAGTAAGCACGGCTGCTTGGAATGTGGAGCGGCCCTGCTGAGGTGCAGGAGTTGGAGCCAGCTCTCACACCACCCTCTGGCGGGAGGGCCTGATGATTTCTCAGTGTGTAGCCACTAGTAGCCTGCTGGATGGCCTGCATGCCCCACTGAAACCCTTGCCTGCACATTGCCTCTGCTAGACTGCACATCATGCAAGACATGCATCAGCATCAGCAGGCAGCCCTGGCTAACACCATGTGTGCTCACTTGTGCAGGTCCTGATGTTGCGGAGACAGGAGGACCGTGCTCTGGACGCCATCGCAGCCGGCGACGTGCAGAAGCTGAGGGTTGATTTTGGATGGGAGGGCAAGCTGGAGGGCGAGGGCGTGGAGGGCATTGAGTTGGAATTCAGCGTGCTGATGTACGACGTGCAGGTGGGTGATGTTGCTTTGTCTGGACATGAGTCGGTGTGTGGTCATGAAGCAGAAGCACTGTCGAAGGTGACGTATGCTGGCTCTAGGCAGCATTGTTTGAGCTTGTGATTGCTCAACATGGTGGAGAACAGCTGTAGAGATGGGTGTGGAGTGTCTGCCTATCTCCACCAACCCCAACGGCTTATGGGAACTCAGGTCCCAGTCATGACGCCCCAGCATCCCTATATTGAAAGGGAGCAGGGGCAGCCTGGCAACCGCAGAGCACGAGGCAGATGGTTTGCATGCACAGCCGCAGTCATCAGGGCCAGCACATCACAAGTTTGCGGAGCGCGCTGGTCAAGGCTGCCAGCAGCAGGTGCATGCTGGTGTGACTGCAGGGGGAGCAGGTGCAGGCCGTCAGCAGCAAGAGCAAGGAGGCAGACGGCGTGACTGCAGTGCCTGACCCCCCCGCCCCCGAGGAGGCTGAGGCTCCCGCTGAGCCTGCAGAGGAGGAGGGGGAGGAAGACGCTGAGGCCAAGGCGGCAGCTGCAGCGGCTGCAGCTGAGGCAGCTGCCAAGCTGCCCAAGCCTGCCAGGCGGCCTGAGGAGTTTCCTCAGAAGGAGGGCATCGTCCTGGAGATGGCTGTGCTGCCACCAGTGAGCACTGCTGCAGGGCAGACGCACTGTGTGTTCCACCGGCTGCGCCACCCTGAGTGGTGCTGAATCCTGCCGGGCAGCCTGACGTGTTTCGTCGAGTGAGGGCATTGTCCCGGATGTCATGTTGCACAGCAGCACCCTGCCTTGTTGGCACAGTGCAGGACTTTGGGCTTTGGCTTGCCTCAAGCTGGATGTCTGCACCTGTGGGCGCTGCTGCTCGCCTTTGACAATGGTTCAGAGACCTGCAGACTCCTGGCAGCATTGCAATTGCACACTGTGACACTGATTTCATGGCCTGCAGACTGTGAGGAGCATGGTGATCACAGTCAACAACTTTGGCGGCGCTGGCTTTGAGGCATTGACTTGCGCCCACATGCGCTTCACAGATGTTGGCGCAGCGGACGAGTCCCAGCACAAGCCGCTGGGCTGGTTCCGAGTGGCCAGCAGGCCTGGGGCTGACAAGGACAAGACCACCATTATCATGGGCAAGCTGTACAGGGTGGGTGCTGCCTTGCATGTTGGCCAGCTTGTCTGGCACCGCTAGGCTGATGAGGTGAAGGTGCTAGCATGTGGCCGCTGCTGCTGGGATGGCCTGCCGGATGCAGTATGGGGAGCGAAGGTGTTGTAGGGCCTGCCCAGTGCTCACAGCTGCTGCAGCATAGCCTGCCATGTCTGTCCCCAACTCCCTTGCCGTCATTTGTATGCTGAAAATGTGCAGACCTGCTGAAGCAAAAATTGTGCACCTCGATGCTGCAGGAGAACAAACTTAGCGCATTTAGCCAGTGGCGGCTTGCAGCCACCACAGCCGACCTGGCAGCTTTTGTCAGCAATGCAGCTCAGGTGCGGGCAGCCATGAACGCCATTGCAGCACAGCAGATGGTGGCAGCTGCGCTGGCCAAAATCGTGGCTGACAAGACTGAAGCAGGTCAGCATCTTACTTGAGCCCTGGACCCTCAGCTGCTGCTGCTCATTGCCGCTGAGCCTCTCCGCCAATGCGTGGCAACTCAGACAGTGCTACACTTCCCAAAGCAGTGCCAAGTGGAAGGCAGCTGCCCGACAAACTTGCACCACACCCCTCAGCCCTGAGGGAGCAGGTGCCCCTGTGTACCCCTGCCACAACAATACCAAGCCTTGAGGTGCATGCACTGCCCTGTGCAGGTGAGGAGCTGACCCCTGAGATCCTGAAGGAGCAGGCAGCTCAATGGGTGTGGCGCCTGCGATGCACCGGGCTCATGCTGGCGCTGCCCTCGCTGGATGAGGCTGCTGAGGACCTCAAGGGCCTTGCCAGCTATGATGGTGAGCATGTGCAACCCGGCCTTCATGCCAGTGCATTGCTCGAGTTAACTGGCGGCATGGCAGCTTCAATGGTGAACACCTGCAGCACGGCGGTCGTGCCTGCGCGTCGTCAAAGGCCTTCTGTGGGCATGGTTGGCTATGGCGGTCAGCGCATGCAGCCCACTAGCAACTTCTTAGTGTCCTGCCCTGTGGCCCTGCAGCATGCCTTCCATGACTGCTAGTCAGTGCAGACTGCTCTGTTGTGGCAGGGTGTGCGTGCCCTAGCTGCTTGCTGCAGTGCTTGCCACTTAATGCTGTAATCAACCTCGAGGCCCTGCGCACATCGTCCTGACGCAAGCAGCAAGTGCTAGAATGTTGCCGCCCTACAGCACTTCTGTCATCTTTCCATTCCTGCTATGCTGGCCCAGTCCTGAACTTGACTGCATGGCGTGTAATATGGGCGGCAAGCAGAAGAAGCCAACAAGCACTCTGTGTGCAGGGCGCTTTGGCACTGACAGCAAGCGCCAGGACGAGCGTGCCAAGGCCATGTACGCCAATGGTGACAGCTTCTTTGGACAGTACTCTGCTGACAAGCGCAGCGGACAGGGGCTATACGTTTTTGCCAAGGGTGGCGTGCACGCAGGTCAGCGGCAGCAAGGCGGCATGCCATGCCAGGCCAGCAGGCCAGTGCGCTTGCATGCAGAAAGCCTTGGTCCGGTGACTACCCCGTGTGCATTGACACAGGCAACGTCGCATTCCTGTGGCTCAACGCAGCAAAGTCTGGTAGCAGTGGATCTGAAAGCTCTCAAGTCCTGCCTCACACGCCAGCAGCAAACATAGCAGTACAGCAGGATGCAGCAGGCACTCCAAGTTGCAGCTAATGAGCGTCTGAGGGTCCTGCTTCACTATGCAGGTGGCCACGCCAACAGCAAGCGCAGCGGCGAGGGCATCATGCTGATGCCTGACGGCGGCATGTACCAGGGAGGTTTTGCAGAGGACAAATTTGATGGGCAGGGCCAGTATGAATATCCAGATGGTAGCACATACGTAGGCCTGTGGCGGGCAGGGAAGAAGCATGGCCAGGTGTGCACCCTCTGCAGCGTAATGGCCGTCTGACTTCGTAGCTGTGCTTGTCGTGGACGTGTTGCACATAGGATGTGGTGTTCTGCCCTTATGAGTCCACCCAGGACTCGGGATTCAGCAGTCAGCTGCAGTTCTGTTCCTGGGAACAGCAGGCAGTCAAGTCCTTGCAGGGCTAGTACAAACAGTCCATGACACACTGAGCTATTGGATTCATGGTAGGCAGGCAGGATGCAAGCTGGCGTCGTGATGCTGTGTCCTTGCCTTCATGTGGGCAGTGCAGCAGCGTGGCAGACCTTGGGGCTGCGCACGTAAGGTGGCCAGGGCAGTTGCAAGCTGCCCCACGAAGCACACCCAACAATGTTGTTGTTGTGTGCCTGGTCCAGGGGGTCTACTGGGACACCGCCCATGGCTGCCTGCGGGGCACCTGGGAGGCTGGCGTGCTGCAGGGGCAGGGCACCTATGACCAGCCCTCCTACCAGTTCCAGGGTCTGTTCAAGCAGAACATCCCTGCCGGCGACTGCACCTTCACTCTGTGCGCGCAGCGCACGGTGGGCCTGCCAGCTCTGGCTGCAGCCCACATCCTGGCTCAGCATGGGCCTGTGCTGGCGCACAAGGGGGCGTATGCTATCCCAGCAGGTGCGCACTTCATGTTGTCAAGCTTCACAAGCCTGCTTATCGACTGTGCACTGAGGTAGTGGACTGATTTTGGGTGCTGAGTCTGTGATCCAAACTGTTGATGGCTGTCCTGCAGGTGCTGCAGATGCACCTGCAGAAGCTGATGCTGAAAGCGGTGAGGGATCCACGATGCCGGCGTATCCAAAGTATGAGGGCCTCAGTTATACGTCGGCCAGTGTGCTACCCCAGTCAGCTCCTGATGTCCCCTTCCCTCCACCTGCAGCCGCAAGGCCGCTCATTGTGACTTAGAACTGGCTGCCAGGACCACGCCTGCCACTCTCGATTAGGTTACAATCTTCGAGCTGCCGGCCTTCAGCACAGTATATCAATCTGTCACCAGACTGAGTCAGTCCATCCGTGGATCACTCACCATGGAAACTCATCAGCTCCTCGGGCAGGTGCAGCGGAAGAGGTACGATTGCCTGCCCTGTTGGGCTAGGTAATTAGCTATCGCTGGCAGAGGTGGTTAGGATGTATAGAACGCAGCACTAAGCATGCTGCAGGATGGTGCCCCACACGCTGGTGCTGGAGCATGTCTCCCCAGCAACGCGCCTGCTGGAGAAGCGGCGCCAGATGTTCGAGGTGCAGGAGGCGCTTGAGCAGCAAAAACAGGAGTTCAACAACAAGGTGATTGTCACAGCATAGGTTGCTCGAACTCGCTGATCAGTTGCCGTGTTGCTGGGTGCTTTGGCAGTCACGCCTCATGCACCATCAAATGTATTATTGCGACAAGCTTGGATGTCAGCGGGCCAGCTGTGTGCTGTGGCAGACCCATGTGTTGTGTCATAGCAGAGTGACAGCTGCGGCAGGCAAGCCTCTTTGCCATGTCAGCAGCAGGGTACAGCTGTGCAGGAGGAGGTGTTCAAACGGCGGGAAGACGGGCTCAAGAAGAAGGACTTGGAGCTGCAGGAGTCCCTCATCCGCTTCAGCAAATTCTTGCAAGTGAGTGCATAGAGAAGCCCGCCTCAAATCTGCCAGGCAGTCTGCCAGGCAGATGTCAAGGAGTAGCTTCCTGTTGTTGGGTCCCGCGTGCGGCCTGCAATGCTTGAGGCATGGTATAGTGCAGCTCCCTGCGGACAGGGCATCCATCCATGCCGGACAACGGCATGGGAATGTTGGAGGCATGCTCTTGCTGAGTGCAAATGCCTCAACTCCAATGGCAATATTGGCAGTAGAGCGAAGGCTATGCAGCAAGTGCCCTGCACAAAAGGAGCACAGCTGCGCACCTTTGCAAGGACGGGCGCAGGCAGGCACTGCTCATGTTCTGCACTTTCCCTGCACAGGAATGAGAGCACATGCGTGCAGACTGCATGCTATTCTTGCAGAGCCACAGCTTGCTGTGCAACCCACATGGCTGCATGCTGAGTCGCTGTGCCCTCTCTCCAGGAAAACGACAGCAAGCGCATGCGAGCGCTGAAGCGGGCACAGGATGAGCGCAAGACGCGGGAGGACAAGGAGAAGGAGGCTGAGGCACTGGTGAGATTTGTTGGGGTGTTGTGACAACCCTGAGATTCTGTGGGGCGCCTCGCCGGCCAACACAGCCAGTGCAGCCATGCCTGCAGCCACAACAGCGGCAGCCTGAGGCCATGGCGCATCAGAGCCATGACAGGTCCCAATGCAGAGCCCAGATGCAGGGCTTTGAACAGCTTGGAGGCAATCTGCTACCATATGCAGCCACACTGCTTTGCTCGCAAACAGAGTTCCTGGGTGATGTGAAGCTGCTGCAGCAGGCTGTCAATTGATATCTGTGCTGCCACCTGTGACGGAGAGTGCAGCCTTATGAGCAGCATCATCTGCCCAGCTCAGGTGCAGCTGCAAATTGTGCTAGCTGACAGCTACAGCCAGCCATGCCAGTGCAGTAGCAGCAGTATACCGGGCTGCAGCAGCACCATGCACAGCATGGGAAAGTGCTGCCGCGCTGTCTTCGCCACACAAAACCAGCACAGCCATGCTGCTAGCTGTGGTAGAGACCAACATCAGAGCTGCGGGCAGCAGGTATATGGCCATGCTGCTGCAGGGCGCTACATTGGAGGAGCTGCAAATGCAGAAGCAACACGTCCAGGACCTCCTGAATCAAAACATCAGGCAAGCTGTGTAGTGCATTGGCTACTTGAGTGACCCTTCCAAGCACTGCAGACACCAGTCTTACCGTCGTCTGAGGCCACAGCCAGTCAAGTGTAGGCTGCACAGGTGTAACTCCTCCTATGCGCTGCAGCCATCACCAGATGTGGCAGCCAAGCCCACAACGCCCTTGACACAGCAGATGGCCACAGAAGTCGAGGCTGCCTGCCTCCCAAAGCATCCTGTAGTGGTCTGAAGCTGTCCAGCACCCTGTGTGCAGGTACCAGCAGTATCTGGAGAGTGTGCTGGAGACAGCAGAGGAGTTTCATGAGGTCAATGATCTGATAATGCGGCACACTACGCTGACAGCCACCAACCAGGACCTGAAGGACCAGCAGGAGCAGACGGCGCTCTTGGCAGAGCAGACCAGGTGGACCAGCCTTGCCCTGCAGCATGTTCTGCGCCTTGTCTGGCTGGCCCACCCGTCGCTGCAGCCCGTCTTCTGGCTGCACCAGGGCAAAGCTACTTTGCAGGCCTCTCTGGTTGCCACCATATCGTTGTTGATGGCAACTGATGGGAGCTGAGAAATGCGCTGGTGCCACATGTGCTTAGTCTCTTGGAGCCCGGAGAATGAGCAAGGCCTTGCAGTGGATGCTGCAGGTGGTTTCATGATTGCCAGGGCATCAACCACCAAAGTGAACTGTGTCATGCAGGGCGGAGCTGCAGGCCTACACCAAGGCCAAGACAGATGAGATCCTGAACCTGAACAACAGCATCAGTCGTCTGAAAACAGAATTGGAGGACTGTGAGGCTGAGTCTTATGCACAGGAGTCCAAGAAGGACTACAGCCTCCAGGTGGCATCCCAGAAGACGCTGGAATATGGCCAGGTGGGTCGCCTCTGAGCTTTGAAGCTGTGTTGATGGTGCTCTTGATTAGGGATGGCGCCGCTTGCAGCCAGTATTGCAGCAGCCATCCTATATCACTGGTGCTGCCTGCTGCAGGTATGTATGGCAACCGACAACCTCTTCCAGCGGTGTCGGCAGCGGTCCCACACGGGGCACAGCAACACAACGAACCCCCTCGGGCAGCTGGACGTAATAGGCAACTTCGTGTCAGACCTGCTGGCCCTCAAGGATCAGAGGGCCCCACAGAAAGCACTGACGTCTCCCCCTTCTGTGCATAGTGTAGCCGCCAGACCAGACAAGGCAGTGGTGCCTGCCATGTCATAGGTTTGGTCAAAGGCTCCAGTCAAGCCAGTGAATTTGAGGTGCTGTCGCAGTCACGTCCTCAATCTGATTGTTGCCGGCATGCAAGCTTTGAACCTGAAGCCTGCAACCACTGTCAGACATCAGCCTCAGGGGCAGGTGCCTATTGGACAGTCAGCTCGGCCCTCGTCTGCAAACAGGATTCTGGCCTCTGCAAAAGCTAGAGCTAAAACAGCAGACCCTGGAGTCCCCAAACAAACCAAGAAGAGACGTAGAAAGCAATTTGAGGATGGCAAGGCTGCTCAGGCACCGCCTGCTACAGAAGTAGCCAGGCCTCCAGAAGTCACTGTTGCACCAGTGAGGCTCTAGCATGATCCCTTGGCTGATTACACTGGGGACTTACCCAAACAGGAAGTGCAGGAAGATGTCTACATGAGTCCTAGCTTCTCGACGGCAGCAGAGTGGGATGCTCAATGGAGGCAGCAAGGGGTAAGCAGGGAAGGACATGCTGTCTGCACACCAAACACTGAGGCTCACACCGCCTGCTGCTGACATGCAGGAAGATGTGGATGTTGAGCCCGACACAGCTGAGAACATGAGCACCGCCACACAGCGTGATCAGATCAGCAGGCCTTTCAGCAGATACTGGGACGGCGCACAGCCTGACCCCGCTGCCCAGAATGGCGATGACTGGTGGAATTACCTGCAGGAGGTAAGTGCAGAGCAAATTTCACATTTCACATGTTTCCAGCTTGGCCTGAGAACAGTGCATGCAGCATTCTTTGTTGTGCCATGCCACCTTTCTGTCTCCACAAATAGCACGTGCCATGGCGCCTTGTCTTCCTGCAGCCTGAGGAGGTTGACAACACACTTGATTCAGATGTGGTGGACGATTTCTTGGCAGAGGTGAGCAGATGCATGCGTCCCTGATGGGTACTCAAGCACAACATCAGCCAGAACGTGATGCTCTTTGAGGCTGGTACAAGCTGCACATTGGGCAAGCCATTTGCCGGCGTTGAGCTGCTGCTTGGGATGGCATGAGGTCCAACTGTCTCTGGACAGCAGGTACCACCTACGCGGCCGGCACTTAGCGCCAGCACATCTAGCAATCGCAATGACTGGTGTTCAGCACCAAGAAGGCAGTCTGGCTATGAGAATTTATGCCTGTCTTGTTGGCGCTGTGTCTCTGATGCCACTGCCCGCCTGGAGATGGAGGGTGCAGCTCATGCATCCCGCGCACAGGGCGGCTGAAAGGGCGCCGCTCCAGTGATGTCTGAGAGTGTTTCTGACTGCCTGAAGATGGAGGGCACCGGCGGGATGCAGGACGTGGACAGGGAAGGCTTGGACGATGCACTGCAGGCCTTCGAAGACTACTTCCCAGAGCTGGATCCTCAGCAGGTGTGCACAGGTTGCGCCTGCTGGGGTCGTTGTGCCGCATGCTTTGTGGCCTGCGCGGGTGCAAGCTTCAGCTTGCTCCTCTCGATTCCTGGAGGCAATGACATCTGCAGTCTTCACGCTGTGCCAGATGCAGCTGAGGCTGTGTCTCTGCATAGCGGTACACAAATGATGTGTGTGCGCTGAGGGCGTGTGGCAGACCCAGGGGCAGCATGCTTGACAGCCCAGAGGCGAGGGCCTGCAGGAGGCGTTTGAGTATGCCTGTGTGCCGGGGACGTGTGGCAGGCCGCAAGGCAGACTGCCGAATGGGGAGGTGTTACTGGAGCCGGCATGAGTCCCTTGTGCACAGGAAGTGGGTGAGACAGGCAGGAGCAGGCTGGCATGCATCCCCAGACCTCTACAGGAGGTGCTGCTACCACAGGGTCATGGAGCAGGCTGCAGAAGGCTTGCAGACTGTGTGTGTGCTGGAGGGGCTGGCAGCCCACAGGACAGACCCTCAGACTCCACCTGTAAGTGCTGTGGCTGTACCTCTGCAGGAGGCGCTGCTGGAACGGAAGTCGCAGGTCATCCTGGAGCTTCAGAACGCTGGGGACAAGATAGAGGAGGTCATTGCCAAACACCGCCATGAGATTGACAATGACCTGCTGGAGATGGTGCAGCGGCGGCTGGACGCCTCCATCAGGTCTGGAAGCAGCATAGCATGGTGATGCTGGCCTTGAGTATGCTGGTGCGCAGGAGGCCGGCACCCAGCAGTCACTCACATCTGGCGGCCTTGCAACAGCTGCCTCAGGCAAGTCACCGCATGGAGAGAGTGCACAGGGCTCTGCGCTCCCGTGAGGGCTCCAGCCTGAATGCAGGAAGGGGCCGCTCAGCTGGCCCACTACTTCATTCCAAGCTGCGGGACTCACACAGTTTGCCTTTGCCATTCATGTGCACTCAAATGCCATTGCCACCAATGGATGCTGCAGGACGGAGTAGGGCAAGCAATGCGATGGTGGGGTAGGGTCTGGTGCTTGACCATCTGGTCCCCAAGCACTCGAGCTGTAATCCCCCGCCTGCCAGGTGCAAGAGGGCAAGGTTGAAAAAACGGGCTGGGTGTGCTGCCTGCCGCTTGGCCAGCAAGCAGCACCAGCTCTGTCACTGCCTGCCTGCAGGCAGGAGTTGAGCGTGCTAGAGAGGGAGAGCTATGGCCTGCTGCTTGCCTGCCTGGTCAGGGAGCAGTACCAAGATGTCACCGCCTGCCTGTAGGATGGAGGAGGGAGAGGTTGAGAGGGAGGGTTGGGGCCTGCTGCTTGCTCGCCTGGCCAGTGAGCAGCAGCGCATGGAGGCCACGCCGGCCGAGCTGCTGCTGGACCAGGCGATGCGTACCATGCTGCCGCAGGCCTCCAAGCTGTTTGACAGGCGCAAAGAGGTGGGGTCAGGTTGTGCCTCAAGCCAGGCTTTGGCCTTGGCTTGCTTCAGATGCTTCCGACTGCTGCAGCCCAGCTGAGTGTCCACACACAAGGTTCCACTTGGGCGGCCAGCGTCTTGCCTGCACATCTGCCTGGCGGTGTCTTGCCTGCCGCTGGGGAGAGTAGCCTGCAACTCTGCAGCTCAACCTGCTGCCTGCAGGAGACACGGGCGCTGCTGCAGCAAGCCTTTACCCTCCCAGACGCTCGCCTAGACGTCTTCAGTATGGTGGCAGGCCTGGCAGAGGGTGAGCACTGAGTTGGCCACAGTTGCAGGCCAGCAAGGCAAAGCACCATGCAACACTCATGCTTGCGTGCATGAGGGTGGCAGGCCAGCAGTGCGCCATGCAGCGTTTTGTGTTGCTCGATTGCAGGTGATGCAAAGAAGGAAGATGAAGACCAGCCTGCACCTCAGTTTGTGGCAAAGGATCAATTTCTGTGGGAAGCACGGCAGCTGATCACGGCTGCTGAGGACAACATAGCAGAGGTGCAGGCAGCGCTCAGGTCGGGGTGAGCTCAAGACTCGCTGTGCAGCTTTGCGCAGGCGCTCACAGCCAGCAGC
Source organism: Asterochloris erici (assembly GCA_019693375.1). Taxonomy (NCBI): domain Eukaryota; kingdom Viridiplantae; phylum Chlorophyta; class Trebouxiophyceae; order Trebouxiales; family Trebouxiaceae; genus Asterochloris; species Asterochloris erici. The sequence goes on from JAAMXJ010000437.1 coordinate 198,173, forward strand.
CGCTGCAGGAGGTGCCTAAGTCTGCACCCTGAACGACGTAAGCTGCAGCAGTGTCAGCTGGCATATGAGAGGCGCACCATCTTGCCACGGCACAAAGGGACGTGGCCCCCCGCTTGATGGCATCGCCATTCCTGCAGGGAAGCCAAGGGACAAGAGGCTGTCGTGCACGACTTCATCAAAAATCGCCGCGACAGCATCCAGCTGGTGCTGCAAGTCATCCAGGTTGCAGATGAGGTAGAGGCAGGATACAAAGTCGTGCAGAACAGATGAAACCCTGCCTGCCACCATTCCCTCTGACAACCTGTCACATTATTGAATTGACACAACACCTACCCGCCAGGTCGCACTAGGGTGACTCATAGGCCGTGCTGGTTTCTGTCTTGTTCAAAACTCAGGGGCCCTGACTGCACGAGGCATCGCCCAGCATGCAGGGACAGCCAGACCTGAGTCAGCAGCTGCTCTATCTGATGCAGATGGGGCAGGCAGGGGGTCAGACCTCTGCTAATCAATCCCTGCAGGCCATTCAGGCTCAGCTCAACCGGCAGAGAGGCATGCAGGGCATTCCCGACTTCGCCCAGGGTGCAGCTCTGCAAGCGCTGGCTGGGCAGCCCGTGCTGCAGGGCCTGTCTGGACTGCCTGGGGACGGCCTGAGGAACCCCACTCCGCCCGATGAGCACGGCCTCAAGCGCGAGGGAGAGCCGCTGGACCAGTCGCCACCCAGGTCGGTTGCTAAGACAGCCCTCTGGGCAGCCGAGGCTCAGATCCAGTTAGTGTAAAAGGCTTACTGATGCCAGGAGATTCAGCCTGCATGACTCAGTGAACGGCTAGTCTCTCATAATCAGTACGCTCGCATGCTCAGCGCTGTCATGGCCGTGCGCCAGGTGAGCAGCTGCGCTGTAGGAGAGGCTGCAAGAGGCGCAGCTGCCCCACAGCCCCTCCAAGCCAAGCAGGCTGTTGCTGCAATCAAGGATCCTTACTCGTGTTCGTCATGCTGGATCAGCCATGTGGAGGGCCTGACCATGCAGCAGGGCCTGCAGCGTGCTGTGCATTGTTACCTCTGCCAAGACCGCATGCCTCGATGCATGCCAGCCCCACCTTGCTCAGATTCTCTGCCTGCCTGGCAGGCAACTCCGCTGGCTGTGTGACACACCAGCAGCTGGGTGTGCCCTGCCTCTGATGCTGCAGGGGCCAGCTGGGTGCCTGGCAAGGCTGGCAGCTTGCATGTCTCACCTGCCTCACGTCCCTCTGCCGCGCCTGCTGCAGCAAGACAAGGGCGCGAGGCAAGGGGCGAGTCAACACAGAGCTCCAAGCAGCCGGCAGCGGCCTCAGCGAGCCAGGTGTCTCAGACGGGGGCGGCGCGGCAGCTGAAGACGATGCAGGTGGCGATGATGGGCGCTCAGGCGCCATGTACAAGAATGCAAAGGAAAAGAATCGGCAGGTGGGCACGCCTGTGCTCCGCGGCATACAGGCTGCGTCTTGTGGATTGTGAGGCGAGCCACTGGGTCAGCAGGTGCTCTGGACCAGCATCAAGCCAGCAGATGCTAGCAAGAAGTCTGTCTGGGCCGTGGGCAGGCCTGCGCCTGGCTGAGAGTCCGTGGCTGTCAGCGTACAGGCTGTCAAGCCATGTCCTTGGTACGGCCTGCAGGCTGGGCAGCAGCAACAACTCATGTCACAGTTGTAGGCAGGTAGTGTGCTGTGCTCCTGCTGCAGGCTGGCTCCCTGCTGCAACAGAACAGGCAAGCTGTGTACTGCTCATGCAGGCTCAGCGCCGCTTCCGGGAGCGTCAGAAGGCCCTGATCTCCAACCTGAAGGACAAGGCTGCCACGCTGGACAAGCGGGTGGACGAGCAGGTGGGCGCTGCTGCAAGCTGCTCGCAACTGCTTTGACTGCAGCCTGCGTGTAAATGCCCTGTAGGCAGCGCAACAACTGGCTCGACCCGCGGGCGGTATGAGCATGTCGCACAGGGTTGTTGCTAGATATGTGTCACCAGTGTTGTGTAAAGCCAGGCTGGTGCATGTCAGTGGCCAGGCATGCGCGGATGAGCAGGTGGGCGCTGGTGCAGGCTCCGACTGTGACCTTGACACTGCATGCGTCCTGCTCACAACTGTGGTGTGCAGCGTCATTCCTGGCTTGATGAGCAGGTGGGTGGTGCATGCTCCTGCTGGGACCGCAGGTATCCTGCCCTGTGCAGTGCCCTGTGTTTTGGCCTGTGGGGCCTGCAGCTTCTGTAAGGGCTGCCTCAATGGAGCTGCTGCAGCCTGCTGTGCACACCTTGTTCCGCAGTCGCACCAGTGATGGCCCTTGTGGTGTCTTGGGCAGAGCCTTTGGCCAACTGCTGTCCCCCATGCAGTCATGCTGAGAGGGACATCAGCAACCCCCACAAATGTGTCTCCTCTGGGCAAGATCAAAGCGTGCCGCTGCGCAGAGCTGCCTCCTTCTTGCTTTGCAGGCCTGTGTCATCCAGGGGCTGAAGGAGGAGAACCACATGCTACGCCTGCTCCTGGCTGAGAAGGCCTGCGTGCCCCAGGCGCAGATGCTGTCCCAGCTGCAGGCCCAGGGCGGTGTGTCACAGGCCATGCTGGCAGCCAGTGCAGGCATGCCAGCCTCCGTGGGCCTGAACCATGAGGCTGCACTGCAGGTGAGACATAGGATCACCTGGTCAGGGACAGTCTGTGCAGACTGGTTTGAGTAGTGGTAGCACAAACAGCACACCTGTCTGGCTCCAGCCACATGCCTGCTTGCAGTCAGGGTGTGGGCATGCACAACGGCGCTGCCATGTGCTGGGACTGCTCTGGCCACAGCCTGAGACGCCTGCTCTCGCTGTGAGCTCCCAGTGGAGACTAGGCGCGGTGGCTGGTTGTGGTGCATGCCCCTGCTGTCAATTGTGCCAGCCTGGCCGTGCAACATCCAGCCCGCAGCATGGCTGCATTTCACCGATGGCAACTTGTTGTGGAAACATAGAGTGGGGCACAAAGGACAACAGCAGTGGATGGGCAGCTGATTGAGCAAAGTGCAGTCATGCGCTCTCCAGGGCATGCTGTGCATATTGTAGCATGTACAAGCTTGTAGCTCTGAGGCATTATGCATATGCATCTGGCGTGTCTGCAACAGAGGGAGACACTTAAGCATCACAAGCGATTGACACCCCAGGCCCAAGATTGGCAGGTGAGTAGATGTGTAATGGCTGAATGGAGTACCCTCGCAGTCCCTGCTGTGCTGGCTCTCCTCACAGCCTCAGGTGCCACCTATTCACCTTGACTTGTGCATCTGCTGCACCGTTCAAAACTGTGGTCGCTCTGCAGGCCGCCAAACAGCAGCTGCGGGGGCAGGAGCCACCTCGGAAACCTTCCCCTGGGAGCTCCCAGTAGCATGGACAGCTGCCACTTGGCCACCTTTTTGTATGTCACAAGCCCCTGTCTATGATCAGGAGCTCACTGATCCTAAATTGATACATTAGACCAGCTTCAGGGCTGCAGAGAGGCATTATAAGCACCCCATGTCATGATCGTCTGCATACGCTGCTCCTGTCTGAGTGTGACTTGGCAGTGAGCAACACTAGGTTCCCCTTCAATGGAACTGCTTGCCCGTTTTGTTTGGGACCAAGAGGGTTGCATCCCACCATGTGTATAGCATTTGCAGGCGCCCTGTGCTGACATTAGAACCCACCCAGAACTCTGAAGTCTTTCTTAGTGCTGGCCCTGCTGCAAGGTCAGCTAGTTGTCTCCACCAGACAGGAACACGTCAACTGTGTCTTGATACAGGATCATGCCCTGAGAGTTGCGGGGCATCTGCCCCACAAGCCGCTCAACATCCTCCTCTGTCACACCCTCTCCACAGTAGTTGAGCTGCAGCCATCACAGATAGGTTCAGTGCACCTCTGCTGGCTGTGCTCTGCCAACCAGCTGTCAAAGTCACTTGCCAAGTTAGCAATGAGGGTCCTGGGATGGATGCAGCCCTTTGGGCTGCCCTGATCTGAGAAAAGCCTGAAGGCCCGCATGAGCTCCCGCTTGCTGTACATCGGCCTCTGTGCCCCTGCCATCACCTGCAAAGGGTATGTTGCTGCGTGGCATTTTGTCTTGTAAGAGCTGCACATGTGAGTGGCCTGGTGCGTGCCAAAGTTGGCACTCGGGTGAATGCCTGCTCAGCATGCGGCTGCAGTGGCTGCCAGGCCTGGTGCTACATCTGAGGGATTGGGGCTGGGTGAGTGCAGCTGCAGTACTGACCTGCAGGAACTCCTGGAAATCCACGCAGCCATTCCCATCCTTGTCGATTTCTGCAGCAGGGTGCTGAAGGTGCACATAAGAAGCCTCTGGCGGTCTACGAGTGCTCTCAGACACTCTGTGCGCCCTATACCTGCGATCATGGCTGATACCTGCTCAGGGCTAGCCTGAATGCCAAGCAAAGCCAGCAGCTGCTTGACCTCTTTTCCATCGATAGATCCACCTACAAGAGAGCATGAGGTGAGGCAGAGAGTTAGGGCACTTTCTGTGGCAGGTGCCTAGGCACAACCTGGGCTATTGTGACATGTGGTTCAGCACTTGCCTTTATCTACGTCCACAAGATCAAACACCTCTCTGAAGGTGGCCACGTCTTCGTCTGTCAGCTCAGTTGCTCCAATCTGTATGTCAGCACCGATTCAGTGTCAGGGGTCATTGCTGCAAGGACTCCTCCAATTCCCTTGGGTACCAGTTGCCGTACCTTCACCTTGTTCTCCAGCACCACCATGCTGCTGCAAATGTTTTGGAAAATGGCAGGGCAGGTCAAAGTTTTATCAGTTATGCACAGCGCTTTAGAATAACAGCTTGCTGTGCACTAGCAGTCAGACATCGCATATCAGGACGCCCCAGGCGCAGAGCGCCATGAGTGACTGCTCGCAGGCAACCTAGACGGTGCACAGTGGCAACCAGCGGATGCCTGGCTCGACCCCAGCATGCATCATGCATCCAGCAATCAGAGGCCACATGCTGCGCAAATGCTTGCTCACTGCAGCTGCAGCACCTGTCAGCTAGAACTCGAGACAGGCTGCCAGACGTCACCAAGCTGACGGGCATTGTCTCTTATTCCTGTGGCAAGAATGCAGTGCATGTGGCAGGAGACGCAACGTATCAACAGCATCCATGAGAGACTCTGGCAGACATCTTTGCTGACCACCCCTTGCTGACTTGCTGGGTTTGTACAGCGCTGCTTTAGCATGATTCAGCATTGATGTCAGAAAGCAGAAGGCACATCTGCCTTTGATTCATGAGGGGACATTGGCAATCCCATGCCCTGCTGTGGCCCGCAGACTTTCATTTGTCTTTGTGTCTCTCACGGCCTGGGAAGGGCAGTATCACTCAAGCAGTACTAGTAGTACTGATGACAGCAGTATGCTAGCTCAAGAGGTGACCTCCTGCATTATATCAAATGCTGGCAGTACTCTGGACATCTGAGCTAAAAGCCTTGGGCCCAGTTCCCGCTCGGGGTCCCTCTGCCTCTCAGCCTGCAGAGCATGCGGCAATTGGGAGCAGGCTCGCCTGTGCTAGATCAGTGCCAAAGCGACATGTCATGAGTGTGCACCTGTGCCTCAGCAATACCCTGCTTGACTGTGCGCTTGACACGCTGATACAGAGCCATCGTGGCATCTGCATCCCTCACATCTGGCAGCTCCTCCTTGGCATCTATGGGAGCCATGAATCTGCATTCAAGAGATGATGGCCGTGAAAGTTCAGACTACCTCTGTACTCCATAGTCATCCACAAGCAGAGTGTCACTTGCAGGCTCCACCCTTGAGCAGGAAACCAGCATCATATCAGATGGTGCAGCGTAACAGCCCAGAGCGCAAGCTGCAGTGTATTCAAGGGTCAAGCGCATCTCAACCTGCACCGCCTCTTGGTTTGACATACAAGCTCAGCCCAGCTCACCTGAAATACAGTCTGTTGATGCGGGGCACAGGGAATGGGGTTGGCAAGCCCAGCAGGGGCAGCTTTGCCACCGGAGTCACGCTCTCTGCAGGGTCTGTGCCAGGAAACTGCCTGCTGATGATGTTGCGGGCCAGCGGCCCAAGGATTGGGTTCTGGAGAATCTCCTGAGAATCTAGTGCAAGATCGTAGGCATCATCGGCTCCAACCGCGGCAAATGGGATGATGACAGCATTTAGACGGGCTGCCATGCGCACAAAGTCGGGGCTATCTCGCCAGAACTGCAGGCCAGCGTGTGCGATCTGCTGCATGGCAAGGGTGCATAACAGCTGCAGGGCAGGCCAGGGGCCTCCCCAGCACCTAACAGGCATTCACAGCTAGCTTAACATCAGGGCTGCTGGTCTGTGGGCTTCACAAGGTGCTCCTCACCAGCTTGTACTGATCACCCTTGCCCTTGTTGACCTGCAGCAGAGACATCGTGCTCAAGGCTTGCTGCGTATACAGGTGTGGCCAGCAAGTTGGAGGTGTAGCAAAGCTGGGACCAGTCTGTTGCAGATCTTTTAAAGCAGGCTTGCCAGTGAGAGGATGGCAGGCACCAGCGTGCACATCGTCAAAGCCAACAGCAAGCAGACTGACCATGCTGCCACCCCACCTCTCGGCCACCGCCTGGGAAGAGCAGCACGGACTCCCCTGCCTTTAGGAGCCGGTAGGCAGCCATGGGAGAGGCCTTGACAGCACCAAAGCGCTCAAAGACAGCCCCCGAAGGCAGCAGCCAATGGCCGGGGTGCGCCAGACCTCGCACCTGCAGCCAGACACGCCATTGCCAGCCCTGCACAAGGCCTGTTGAGCGCAGAAAGCTGGCTAGTGTCGGGTAGCAGCTGCGTCTGCACGTCAATCTGATCACTCTGCTGTGCCCTTCCTGCAATCTAGCTTGGCCTGCTGTGCCAGTGAATGTGGGACAGCCTTGCCATCAGTCCAAGGGCAGCAGGCTTTGCTGACCATCCAGGGAGAAGAGACTAGGCCGCAAACCCAGAGGGCAGCCCACAATCAAGCTCAGCACAGACCTTTACCGCTGCCCCACCTTGAAGCCCCTGTTATACAGCTCCAGCATGATTAGGCCTAGGTCATACAATCCAAACTGCTGATGGTTGCCCACGAACAGAAGAGGCCGCTTGGGGCCTAGGGGGTCAGGCAGGTTCTCAGTCCCGCTCAGCGCTGGGGCTGTCAGGGCCCTGCAGGCATGCACAATGACACATCAAACTGTCCAACAGCTGGTGGGTCGCCCACAACCAGCAGGCTTTGCTCCAGGACCACAAAGAGGGGAGGGTCGCACCAATGCGTGGGAAGCTCAAGGGCTCCGCAAGCATTGAAACAGGACTGGAACATTTCCACCGCCAAGCCAGAAGCAATGTGAGGCAGATCATCACATCAGGGCATGTGCCTCCCTTCAGGGCAACAGCAGCCCGCGTAGTCCTCCATGCCTGGGACCTGCTGCCCACTATTGCTGGGACCCACCAGCCAGTGGATCCAGCAGCTTATACGCACAGACTGCCACCATCACATACCTCCAAGGCGACAGCAGTCGCCGCATCTCCTCCATGCCTGGGTCAGCCTGCTGCCAACTAGAGTTAGTGCTCTTCCGGAGACCTCTGGAGGCAGCAGCCCTGCTGCTGCCAGCAGCTTCAGAGGCAGGCTGTGTGATTGCTGTACCGACACTGTTCTGCGCCTGCAACCCGGCGACTGCCTCTGGCGGAGCCATGGCGACAGCCCCACTGCTGCTGACGGCCTGCTGCTGGGCCTGCTGAGCTTGGTCAAGCTGCTGGTAGAAGCTGGGCGGCTTGATGGCTGTGGCAATGGACAGCGTGGGCTGGGAGCCGACAGGCAAGTCCTCTGCCACCTGCAGGACCTGGGACTCTGCCCAGGCCTGCAGCCGCCGCCGCCGCCCTGCACCAACAGCGACTGAAGGGTTGCAGCCCTGGAACACAGCTGTGCACGCAGTGCCCAGCCCCCTTGCGTCAGGGCAGACGGGACTGCATGCATCAAAGTCAGGCCAGCACACTGTGTCACAACTCCTCTCTGCTGAGGGTTCGAGACCCGGCGGAGAGAGACGGCTGCCACGCCAGGTCACCTTGATGGATGGCCACAGGCTGCGATGTGCTAGCAGCACCATGTGATGCTGCACGCTCCTGCTGCTGCTCCTGCAGGAGCGCATCCGTGCTGCTGCCCAGCCGCTCCTGCTGGTCTGCCAGAGGCATGGCAGCAGCCAGATCGTCAGGCAGAACCCTTGGGGCGGCATCGTCTGCCACAGCCACCGGTGATTGCGGTGGCCCTGAGCCATCCAGGCTGCTTGGGACGCCAGCGGGCTGATTCACGCTGCTGGGGGCCTCAAGATGTGCCCTTCCATTGCCACTGTCCACGCTGCTGCCCTGTGCAGCTGCAACCCTTTCGTCCGCCCTGCCCACGCGCAGATCTGCGCCCTCGCCAGCATCGACCTGAGCAAACTCCCCCAGACGTGCCCCGGCAGCCGGACTGGGGCTGACTGATGGGCCCAGGCTGATGCCTGCCTCTGGGTCCCAGCTGCCGACGGCTGCGCCCATGCGCGTGAGGGGCTGCTGCTTTGCGCCGGTGCTGTACACATTGGCGATGGCGCTGCCGCCAGCAGACACCAGCGTGGAGGGGGGCAGGGGGTGCGTGCCAGGCGGCAGCATGTCAGCTCTCTGCATGATATGGGCTAGATGAACGTCCGCCTGCACAACAGCACTGGGCATGAGCAGCACACAGATGGAACCCAACTGTTTGGAGGGTGTCTGAGCATCCAGGCTGGCAATGAAAAGGCAGCCCCCAGAAAGAATGGCCAGCACAAAGGACAGCTGCTCATGCATGTCTAGCGCTGGATGCGCAGGAGCCCACCCCAGTCAGGCAGTATCTCAAGCTGGGTGCCAGCAGCCTGCAGCAACGCGTGGCCTGTTGTTGAAGAACTGCCTCACCTCCAGGAGGGCGGTGTGCCCGCTGTCTGGCAGCACCACTCGCTGTGCGCTGGGCAGCAAACTCTGCAGGCGCACGGCCTCTGTGAGCGAGGGCAGCAGGCGGTCCTCCCCACTAGCGATCAGCAGCGTCCGCGTCCTGCAGGGGCAGCCAGCGCAGCACATGGGAGGCCTCTGCACTGGTGCTGGAAGGCACCAAGCAGCAGCCTCCACTGAGGTGAGTGCTCTGGGGCTCGATCAAGCAGAGATGCTTGGTACTGCAGGCAAGCCTCATATGCGATGGTGCAGCCACATCAGGTGCAGACTTGACATCTGGTAAAGCAGCAAACCTCCTCATATGATTGAACTGCTCGTTAGGCAGAAGAGCATCACACAGCAGCCCAAGGAGCTGACGAGATTGGGAAGACCCCGACCCGCTGCACTCGATCTGCTATTCAGGCTCTTTGCCATCACCTCCTGCACAGGCGGGTACCTCGCAGCTACCCACCTGATGAGCTTGAGCTTCTCGTCAGGCAGATTGCCGCTAATGAGCAGCTTGAGCCTCCAGCTGGCACAGGTGCTGGGCAGGTACCAGTCAAAACCTGTGGGGCCAGGCAGGGACAGCGGAGGCCGGAACTCTTGTAATGTGACGTAGCCCTGGCCAGTCTGCATGGCGCAGTACAACAAGCATTATCAGAGGTGGGACCACTGCAATGTGATGTAGGCCTGGCTAGTCTACATGCCGCACTATGCAAAGTATCATCAGTGGTGGGGTCTGTCAAGCACTGGCCAGCGGCGAGGCGGGTGGTGCGCCATTTCTTGCAGCACAACAGCAGATCAAGCATAATACCCAGACCGTCAATGAGAGTGACAGGGGTCCCTTCCACCATCACTGGCAGGGGATGCTGGGACTCTGTGTGGTTGTGTCCCAGATGCTGCTGGCTGTCAGCAGGCCTAACAAGCTGCTGACCACTGGTACAGACCTGTCACATGTGTTGCTGCTATTACTGCCTGCAGAGCTTTCGCACCTGAAATGAGGTGGGAGGCATCATCATCATCATGTTTTTGATGCTGCGCTGGCCAGCAGGCCCCACCTTCATCTTGTCCACCAGCAGGGGGATCAGCACAGCCTGAGCCACCTGCACATGCCAGAAGCTCATTGAACCTGGTACAGGCTCTCCCAAGGTCAGAGACAGCAGGTTGCAGCATTCAACAGGGTATACAACACTGTCCCTGCCACTTCCGCTGCTGAGGGCCTGTTGCGCAACCCTGCTGCCCGCTTACTTCAAAGCAGCGATCTTGACCTCTTACACCTCACCACAGGCTTGCATGGTCAGCACATGGTCAGCCTGCCTGCCAAGGCCAGGCAAGGAGGCAACCTCGTACAAATGCTCCAAGATTCAAGACAGCGACTTGGTGCATCCCCGCCCCTCGCCATCACAGCAGCTGAGAACCCACCATGCAGGCCTTCTTCCTGCTTGCATAACAACCCTGCCCTCCCCCACAGCCAGCAGCACAGAGCAGCCATGTAGCCTGCCTGCCTGTCCAGAGTCGACAACTGACCTGGTACAGGCGCTCTGGGAACAGAGACAGCAGATTGGTGCGTGCCACTAGCCCGGTGATGCCCAGGTAGCTCTGTTTGAAGCAGGTGGCAGGGTTGACAAGCACCATCTGGTCGATCAGCTCTGGGGCAGCCAGCGCCAGCCGCAGGGCCAAGCAGCCGCCGAAGCTCTCTGCCACGATTGTCACACTGCTGTGGTGCTGGCTCAGGGCCACCAACTTGCGTATAAGGGGCACCAGCTGAGCAACAAGGGAGTCCCAATCTGAGCGGTCGTCCATAGAGATGTAAAGAGCCCTGCAGCCACACACAAGCAGTACTAGATCTGATCCCAGGCCGAGGCATGCCTTGTGGGTGGACAAGGGCAGAATGCGACTGTTAGACTAAAGCTGATCAGGAACATATACAGCACCATTTGCATTTGCATCTGCAGCTTCAGGCTTTTCACAGATGCAGACTAATACCAAGAGTGAGGTTCGCCCCAACAAATTGAGAAAATGATGGTGGCGGCATTCATAGCCATACAGCACGCTGGGCATGTTGGCCCTCCTGGCCAGCCAGTACAACTGCACCAGGTCATTCAGGCAGAGCCCTGCAGCCACACATATGCAGCACTGTGTTTGTCAAAGAGCTGGTGCACCACACTCTCACATGGGAGCCAGGCAAACGATGCATCGCAATTCAGCTAGGCACCCCTGCCTGTGGGTGAGGGCCACACGTAGAGGCATGAGCTGTCCTGCCGAGGGCGGCAGGCCTCATGTTGGTACCAAGGCCCCTCATGAAACTCGTAGGCCCAGCACCTGGTAAGCGCACATGCTGCCCCGTGGCCTGCCTGCCGCGGTGCCCATCGTCACCTGATGTCAAACCCAGCCCCGACCAGACCAGGCAGCTGCGGTGCTATGGCATTTCCCGTGCCATCAGTCCCTGGGAGGTAGACCAGCAGGGGCCTGCCCTCAGCAGGTTCCACTGCCACAGGCTGTGTCAAGGTGATCTGTACATAGAGGTGGAGTATCAGGCTTGTGGATAAGGGTCAGCCCTCTTGTACCGGGGCCAGGCTTCTGCACCTTACAGGCAGGAGCAGGATTCAGAAGCCATCTGACTCAAGATGATGCTGGGTGGTGTGAGATCTGGCACAACAAGGTCCCACAGCAGACCTCCAGATGTGCAGGATTGTCAGTGAATCGCATCTACCTTTGCAGCAATTCTTGAGGTAGTCCTGCATCGCTTCCCTCCTTGTGACTTGCGTCTGCAATGAAGAGGGCTGTGGCGTGTATACCAGCTGCTTGACAGTCTACATCCCCTGTGGAGGCCATTGGTACCCTTAACATGGCCCTGAAGGAGTCCAACACCTGTTGAGGCTGTTGATACGCTGGCTTTCATTTGTACCTGAACAATGCAGCTCGTGAAAGGCGGTGTCAGTCAAGCTTGACTGCCATCGTGGCAACACAAACAGAAGACAAGTAGCAACCTATCGGCTGCTGACCTTAGGACCTTTACTAGGTCATCTGGCTCTGCTTTACGCTGGGTGTGAAGATGCCGGGGCAGGTAAGAACTACTGGCTCTCCAAACAAGCACCTGGTGATGGCTGACATGTGCCTCATTGCTGGGCAGGTGACATGCCTGGTGTTAGCGACAGCAGATGGCCAGGCACTGGCACACGAGCTAGCAGGGACAAGTCCCAGTGTTCACACCAGCCAAGTGCCACCACGGGTGACACCAGTCCTGCAAGACATCGGGGATGCCACCATATTGGACCACTGGATCCAGGCCATCTGCAGCTCCCCCCACCTGCTGCCGCTCGATGAGCATGTGCATGTGCTGTGCAATCAGGTGAACTCTGAGGTGCACACCTCAGCCCCTTGCTGCCATCTCCGTGTGTCTGACACACCTGGGCCACATTGCCCACCATTTGCAACAAGAGCAGCCTTGTCGCATTGCCTCTTGCTGCCAGCTGCATCTCCATGATGACCTAGAGCACTTTCACCTGACATTGTGGACTCATGAGGGGCCGGCCCTGCTAAGGCATTTGCAAGCTTGCATCAGCTGTCTGGAGGCTTGGACCCTCGTTGACCTGCAGGACTCCCTTGCAGACCTGCAGCAGTGGGCTGCCAGCAGTGGCAGCAGGGGTGTGGCAGCCTTTGCCGGCGGGCTCAACCCTGCAAACATTCACTCCAGCGGTCAGCCTGACGGCGTGCAGCAGAGCGAGGCAGATGACGTGGCAGTGTTCTTGCGCCAAGTCAGCGTGGACGGCCCCCTGCTGATTATCAGCGCCAGCCAGCTGTTGGGGCCGCAGTTTAGGCTGCAGCGCATTGTGCAGCATGCCCTGGTTCGTGGGCTGGACTGTGTCTGCTACACAGCGCACATGCCACGGCCAGAGACTGCCGAGGGGACGCCCCAGGCGGTGCTGCACTTCCTGAACGATAGCATCAACCCTCAGGCATGCAGTGCATCATCCTCAGCAACTTGCTCAGCCCTTGCTGCTGTGCACAACTTGCCGAGCCCTCTTGAAGCAAAAGAAAAGTGTAGGTGATATTGGTGCATCATACTGTCCATGCTGCCCGCTTCCTCGCATGTGCTGACCACTCGTGCTTCTCTGCAGGTCATGAGCCTGGAGATGCTGCAGTCGGCCGAGCAGCAGCAGGACATGGGTGCAGGCGCTTGCTACAATGCTGCAGTGTACCTCCTCTTTCCTGACACGCTGCGCAGCCTTGGAAATGCAGCAGGACAGAGCATTGCGCAGCTGCTTCAGGACAGGGTTGATGCGGGGGCTCCAGTGAGTGCTCAGGGTGCAGATGAGGCCTGACCTCCTGGAGGTGCCTGCTGGATGTTGTGAAGCAATGCATACTGCCCTTGATACTGAAGCACACTTGCGAAGTCTGACATGATACCTTTGCCACTCTGCAGGTGTACGGACTGCCTGTGGAGTGCTGCTTCAGTGTGCATGGGCTGCAGCAGCTTCTCTTTACAGATGCATTCTGGAGCTATGCACAGCAGCAGCTGCGCAGGCCTGCAGGGATGGGCCGTCTGGCGCAGGCGGCCTTGTCAGGAACGGTGCCAGGGACAAAGCCGTTGCAGACGATGATCAGGGCTACCCATCAGGTAGACTTCAGCAGCTGCTAGGAGTTCAGCGGGTCCTTGTGCCTCGTGGTGATTTTGAAGAGCGCTGAGTCACATATTGAGCTGCGTTGCATGCATGCAGTCCGTGTGGCTGTTGGGCAGCAACTTGTTGTCTACTGCAGCAGCATTGATGCCCTGCTGTGACCCGGGCTCTCTCGGCGCAGCTTGCGCAGCATAGCGGTGGCCACCAGCCAAAAGCACATCCGACCATCCATCGTGTGCTATGTACAGCCTCCACACAAGCGGCAGCCATGGGAGATGGCGCGTATCACTCCATCACCCCCGCCCTCTCCCATCCCCACAGGGCCCAAGGTCCAGTTTGGAGCCACCCGGGCAATGCTGGAGGACTTTCTGAGGGCAGGGAACACACAGCTGGCCATGCTAAGAGCACTGGACAGGTGATTGTCCTGTGCAGCTATGCCATGCTCCTCCATTTGGCAGACTCATGCTCACAGCATGACCATGCTGAGGGCACTGGAGACGAGTCGCCCTGCGCAGCAACACCATCAACCCCAGAGGTGTTGACAAGCAGACTGATGAGCACTGAACATTCAAACAGTAGATATATGCTCACAGCATGCCATGCCATGCTGAAGGCGCTGGCAGGCAACAATTGAGCTGTCCTTGCAGCGATGCCATCTCATCCAGCATGAGCAAGCACTGGCAGTGTTGACACAGCCATTTGGTGTACACAGCCATGCAGAGGGCTCTTGGCCCGTCAAGGGGTGTGCAGGATGGGCCCATTCATTGAATGGTGATTGTGAAGACAGTGACTAGTTCCCTTGCAGGCACCTGCCTGGCGGCAAGAGGAGGGCGCTGGCAGCACCAGACATGCCAGAGCGGTTCACAGATGCAGGGCTGTGGCGGTGGCACCGCAAGCAGGAGCACCCAGTGTATGCTACCTCAAACAATGAATATGGTGAGGCACATGCGGACTCTCTGCAGCAATTACATAGATGAGCCCCAAGAAAGGCTGCTCCAGTCTGGTCTGCTACACCTGGGAGCCCTCGGCAATGTGGCTGAAGCCTTACCTGCTGCAGGCCGTGCGGCACCATCCCAGCCTCAGATGCCCCTCACTTACAGCGGCATCAAAGGTGGCTTTACCAAACACTACATTCGGCGCACCCCAGAGGCTGGCAACTTCAGCACCAAGATTGAAACCTCAAGAGTCCATGATGAACTTACAGAACTATACTGAATTGACCAGTGCTGAACACATAACAGGTGACTTGAGCTATCTAGAGTAGCCAAGACCTTCAAGAGCTTTGCAGCAAGCATTTGGCAGTTATTGGAGCCTAAGCTCCATGCTCCCCAGATGCTGCTTGACCTCAACGGGAAGTTCTGGTGTATTGAGTCAGGTCGGTGCAGGGAGATGTCGCCTGTAGCAGCCAGCAGCGTGATTGACCCGCTTCATCCGTAAGCCACTTTGCCGCGTCAAAATCATGAGCTCCTTTGGCACACAGGCAATGGCAGATGGCATCAAGGCTGTGGCTGATCTGCCCCAGTGCTTTCAGCAGGCCTTCTCCTTCAGGTGAGGGACCTGTGCATGCACAACTGACCATGGAGCATTGGATCCCTGTGCCTGCCTTGCAGGTACTTCAACTCTGTGCAGTCCGATGCATTTCCAATCGCCTATGGCTCAGATGCAAACATGGTGAGCTGCTCGCTAAAGAACTCGACAGCCAGCAGAGAGAGGAGCTCCTGACGCACGTGCTGCCCTGCAGGTGGTGGCAGCTCCTACTGGATCTGGCAAGACCGGTGTGATGGAGCTGGCCATTTTGCGACTCTTCAGCTGCTTTGTCACCCCCACAGGCAGCTTTGCGCACCAGCCAAGCAGCCGCAAGGCAGTGTACCTAGGGCCAGTCAGGGCTCTTGTGCAGGTCTTGACAGCTCAGCTGCCTGTGCATGCCTCTGCAGCAGTGGTTGTGGACTGTGCCAAGGGTCCAAGTCATCCTGCTGCCTGCCCTGCAAGGGTCTGAAGGACCCTGCTGCCTGCACAATGCAGAGTGCCCTGCAGCATAGCAATGCTATAACATTGCCTGAAGCGACTTGCATAACTGTATCAGTTGCCTGCTGCAGGAGAGAGTCAAGGACTGGCAGGTCAGCCATCGCACTTGTAAATGACGATCGTATGTGGCTGTGCAGTGCACCGCTGCCGAACTTTTAGCACTGCCTTTAGCAGTGCCTTCAGCACTGATCAAGCAGCCTGCTGTGCTGTAGGCCCGCTTTGGCAGCAGCATGGGGCTTGTGTGCCAAGAGCTTACTGGCGACACCGATCATGCCGATCTGAGCAAGCTGCAGGCTGCAGACATCATCTGCAGGTCTGTGCTGCAGTGCATCCAGGCCTACACTCATCTTCTGTAGGTGTGTACTGCAGTGCATTTCCTGAGAGTTCTTGCTGTGCATGATGCAGCACACCTGAGAAGTTTGATGCAGTCACACGGCGGCGCAAGGACCAGGGCGGCATGTCTTTCTTTGCAGACGTGAGCTCCGTGGCTGCATGCTTGCTGAATGCCTGCTGCATGTGCCTCAGTGCCCTCATGCTTGAGCGACGCTCTGCATTGGAGCTTGTGAGCTGTGAGCCTGCTTAATGCCTGCTGTGCAATGCTCCAATGTTGGCAAGACGCCTGCCAAGTCATGATGTGCTGCTTGCTTGCCATGAACATTGCCCTGTACTTGTGTCCAGTGTCTCGGTCTGGTCATAAAACAGCAGAGCTGTGCTCTGCAGATTGCGCTGGTACTCATTGATGAGGTGCATCTTCTGTCAGACAGCAGGGGTGTGGCGCTGGAGACTGGTGTGGTCTCACGGATCAAGATGGTCAGCAAAGACACTGGCATGCAAGAGGTGAGGTCCTGTGCTCTGGTGTTGATGTGCACTCTGTTGAAGGAAAAGCTCGATGCCAGGAGACCATAGCCAGTCTGAGCACACAAGTGCTGAAGGCTGCACCCTGCATGCCTGCTTTGACAGACCAGTGTTGACCTGTATCTTGTGGCACTTATTGTGTATGTCGCCACTTGACGTGCAACGCTGCTGACCCCT
Source organism: Asterochloris erici (assembly GCA_019693375.1). Classification (NCBI taxonomy): domain Eukaryota; kingdom Viridiplantae; phylum Chlorophyta; class Trebouxiophyceae; order Trebouxiales; family Trebouxiaceae; genus Asterochloris; species Asterochloris erici. The sequence goes on from JAAMXJ010000437.1 coordinate 214,748, forward strand.
GATGCCTGCCTGCAGACGGCAGTGGCGCATGTGCGCTTTGTGGCAGTCTCGGCCACCATTCCAAATGTGCGGGACATCGCTGCCTGGCTTGAGGTCCCTGAGGCTGGCATCCTGGTCTTTGGGGAGGAGATGAGGCCTGTGCGCCTGCGTACCATTGTGAAGGGCTACAGACCTGCCAAGAACGACTTCCTCTTTGAAAAGTCCGCTGCACTTCCGTTTCTTGACTCCGTTTGTTGCTCATCAGCTGCATGTCATCCCGCCAGCTTCCCAGCGAAGAACGACTTATGCTTTCAAAGCACAAGCAGAGTATGTGTGAACTCCAGCTCTTTCAGTGCTACCAAGACTGGGCAGCTTCAACCCAAAAGCTCATGCTGTCTGCAGGTACCTCAACAATTATCTGTCGGGCATTGTACACGATTTCAGTGCTGGCAAGCCTACACTCATCTTCTGCAGGTCTGTGCTGCAGTGCGTTTCCTGAGATGTTCTTGCTGTGCATGGTGCAGCAGTTTGACTGGGGTTGTGAGGAGGGCCTGCACCTGACCTCATAGCTGGGGACCTTGACCAGATGTTGCTGCTCTGGTCTTGCTACTGACAGGATTAGTATTGTCGGGCTGCAGCTCCAGAAGAGGCGCAGAAGCTGTTGCCTTCCATCTGGTCAGCCAGTGCACCAGGCAGGAATGCAGATACGTCACGAGCGCTGCCCAGCAGCAGCGCCTGCAGCAGGCTGCCATGCTGACAACCAGTCGACAACTGCAGCAGGCTCTGGTGGCTGGCATTGGATTTCACCACGCTGCGCTGGACATGCAGGAGCGCGAGAGAGTGGAGAAGCTGTTCCTGAACAAAGATGTCCTGGTGATGATTCAACTGTACATGAGACATGGCTTGCTGGCATGACTTTCAGTATGCCTTGTGCTGGGACTCTGAAGTGCTCCTCAGAGTCTGAGAGGAGGCTTGCATCCACACACAACTGTTCTTAGCGGGCTTGCAGAGATCTGCTGACTGTCAGCTCCCAATTCAGATGCATGTTCGAGAGGGACTGGCACAGTGTGATGAACTGCTGCCAGCTCAATGGGCTTGCCCCGCCCCCACTGCTGCAGGTGCTTTGCGCCACCTCCACTTTGGCCTTGGGAGTCAACCTGCCAGCCCACCTGGTCATCATCAAGGGCACCCGCCGCTACTGCGGCGGCGCGAGCAGCGACGGCTCAGGCTATGAAGAGTATGAGCGCAGCATGTGCCTCCAGATGGCAGGCAGGGCAGGCCGGCCCCAGTTTGACAGCGAGGGGGTGGCTGTCATCATGACGCAGCGGCAGGTAGGGCCGCCCTGCGCTGCATGCGCCAGGCAGGGGACTGTGCAAGCAGTCACATGCCTTTACGTGGCAGGCGGGGCAGGGTGGCCCCATGTTGAGACTGATAGGGTGATTGCAGCATGCGCCTAGCGGCAGGAATGCTGTCCAAGGGTGGCTTGCGCAGCAGCGCAGGCACCCAGATCAAGATGAGCAGGAGGTCTGACAGCAGCAGCGCCTACACAGCTTCATGTGTACAGCTCAGCAGTGCCCGGCGCGGCTACATCTTGGTGATGCTGCTATTGCACCCCGCTGTGACAGCCCCGCACTGTCCCACTTGACAGCCTGATCTATGCTCTGCTGCAGGTGGTGGGTCAGTCAAAAGGCTCCTGCGTCAGATGCCTGAGAACACACCTCATGGCATGATGCAGATGGCTGTTTGATAGCGCACCTGTTGCATGGGCTGGACATGCGACAAGTGCGTCGAGCTAATGGCTTCCTGAAACCTGTGCTGGTTTTGTGGCGTCTGAGCACCGCTCTCGTGCTGTGCTGCAGATGGTTGCTCGCTACCAGAACCTGCTGCATGGGGCTGAGCATGTGGAGAGCGCACTGAGCATGTGCTTCCAGGAGTACTTCAATGCAGAAATTGCACTGCGCACCATCCGAGACGTGTCGTTGGGCATTGATTGGCTGAAGAGCACCTTCTTCTTTGTGAGGGTGAGTGGCGCTGCAGCACTACCCTTTGTGCTCAAGCAACCTGTTAGCACCTGCTGTGGCTGCCCCTGCCAGCCTTGCCAGAGATGGCCAATGACTGCAGTGCTGTTTGTTTGCATCTCACAGGTTGCCCTTTGATCCTGGCCTTCAGCAAGGCTCCTTGTTGCTTCCCCATGCATAGCACCAGCTGCTGGTAACAGCACGGAATGCAACTTGCAGGCATGCAGGCAGCCTACCATCTGTGGCCTGCCTGCCACGGCCTCTGCTGCTCTGGTTGAGAAGTCTCTGAAGGAGAGGATGATCTTGGGGAATGTGAAGGAGCTGGCCAAGCACAGCCTGGTGAGCGTGTGAACTTGACGCAGTGGTGCTGTGAGGTGTGATTAGGCTTGTGCTGCCTGGTGAGCAGGGAGGTGCATGCATTGCCGTGAGCGCTCAATGCTGCGCAAGCTTCAGGCCGCCAGTCAGATGATCCCTCTGCAAGCTCATACTGGACCTCACTGGTCTTTGCAATGTGTTGATGAAATGGTCCACCCTTCTAAGATGGGCGCACCGCTCTGAGCAACCTCACGGTCTGGAGGTCAATTCTGGATGAGGACAGCGTTGAACTGGCAGCATTGAGCTGGCATTATTGAAGTGCAGCCTGTATGTACTGATGCTCAATGCTCTGCAGGCCATCCTTTAGCTGCATCTTTGGATGGCCGGCCTGAAGCTGATGTTGCCTGACAGGCCACCTCCAAAAAAAAGCTCAATGCCCTGCAGATCATCCTGGATGAGGATGGCTTTGGTCTGCAGCCTGAACTGGCCGGACTGCTTATGGCGCAGCATTACATCCGCTTCCAGACCATGATTGGCATGCTGCGAATTGGGCAGGGCGTGTCCATGGTAGACCTGCTGTGGGTAATTGCCAACAGTGAGGAGCTCTCAGTGATTGTCCTGCGCAGGAGTGAAAAGAAGGTGGGGCAAGCAGTGCACTTGCTTGCTGCCAGGCAGCCTTCATCTTTTCCTGTAAGTGCATGCAATGTTCTGCTCTATATGAGATTCCAGCTCTGCACTACATGATAGGCTTATGATCCTCTTGCAGATTGCGTGCAGTGCCGGACACAGTGGCCGTGCAGAGCGAGGGGCTGCCAGGCCGAACCTCTTCTCTCTTGTCCGTTGATCACGAAACCTGTATACCTGCCTGCTGTAGGTACTCAATGCCATCAATAAGGGCTCGACTGCAACCGCAGACAAGCAGCACAACCTACGTTTCCAGGTACATGATCCCAGCAAACCGCAGAAGATCAAAGAGCGCCTTGCAACTGGGGCAGAGAAGGTTTTTGTCCTGGTGAGTGTGATGATGAGGCAGCATTATTCCTGCTGCAGGCCAGGTAAGACCAGATCCCCTGTGTTTGCTTCCAGCCTGGGAATCTCCAACAACCTCTGTGTCTGCATCATGCCTGAAATCTTCAATGTCCTGTCAGTGTGCTGCTGCAGATAAATCAGGGCCTGGCAGACCAGGCAGCAGACACGCTGGACTACTGCATGAAGCAAGAGATGAGCCAGGTGTGGCAAAAGCACGATTGGGCTTGTGTAATGGTTCTCTATGGGTGGTTTGAAAGGAGGGCAACACGCCTGCCTGGCCACTGGCCATCTCAGCAGCATGGGTTTAGCTGGCACTGGGCTGCCAACATCCATAAGTTCTGGATTTGCTGAGCTCTGGCAGCTAGCATGGAGACAGAAGGAGCTTGGTGCTGAGCCAGCTGTAATAGCTGGCTTACCTTCAAGCAGCAGACTAGGTGTGCTGTCCTGCCACACAGGCAGCCACCTTCTCTTCACACTATTGGGGTGCAGTTGAGCTGGCCTGGCCTAGTGTGCTGCAAAATTTCTGAGCAGCATGTTCTGCCGTCCAGGTGCTCAAGACTGGGCAGCGCATTAGTGCCTGCATGGCCAAGTAAGCCACACCTTTGCCCTGACGTTTGCGTTCAACATACTGCTGCTTCTGCTCTGGGTGCTTGCCAGTGTGGCAGGGTGAAGGTGGCGAAGGACACCACTGGGGTCTGATCAAGCTCTCAGCACACTCATTGTCTCTGCAGGCTGTACCTGCACAGGAAGCAGCTGGCGGCTGCTGCCAACGCCCTGATGTTGCAGAAGTGCCTGAAGCAAGGACTGTGGGATGCCACACAGCTGCAGTGCAAGCAGCTGTCAGGCATTGGCCCACTGCTGAGCAGCAGACTGAGGGCTGCCGGGCTGTCCAGCCTGGCCCAGCTTCAAAGGGCAGACCCTCGCAGGGTCGAGAATGTCTGTCAGAAGCATTTCCCCTTTGGTGCGTGAGAGGCCAAGTCTGGCTTTGACAGGCTGCTGGCTTGACTGATGGCCTCCTGCTGAACTCTGCTGGACGTCGCGTCCCCTGCTGCAGGTGAGGTTGTGAAGCAGGAACTCAAGGCCAAGCTCCCTCCTGCGGTCACACTGGACCTCAAGACCATAGGTGTGTTGTTTGAGCTGCAGAGGACCTCGGCTGTATCAACTGCTGCTACAAATGCTTTCCAGCCCATTGCTGCCAAGTGGACATTTCAGCGCTGTCTGATCAGCCTCAGTTGCTGAACGGTCTGCCAGCGTGCAAGCACACAAGTGAGCACGATGGCGTGTGTCCCCACGCTGTCCTTCATGCAGGCTGGTGTAGAGGCGGGATGAAGGCCCATGCTGACTCATGTTGCCTCTGCACAGCTTGCAGCTTAGGTGTGTGAAGTTGTCTGCATGCAGGTGGTGGGACTCACAAGGAGGCAGCGCTTACCTGCAGCACAGTGCAGAAGGCTCAGCTTGCCCAGTAAGAGATCAAGTTGATGCCATGCAGGACGGCGGGGAAGCACTATAGAAGCTGGCCTCACACTGACTCGCCAGGAGGGCACTGGCGCTGCCAGCACACGCAGCTACGCTCGGTTGCTGGCAGGTACCCTTCACGATGACCAGTTACTGGTGAATGAGAGCCTGGTCCTGGAGCAGTTCTCCTCACCCTACACCGTCAAGGTGGAGATCAATGTGGCAAGCTGCAGTGCCTCTCCACAGCGCCTCGTGGCCTCGGTCGTCCATGACTGGCTGATTGGCATGGATGTCACCAGCAGCTTGGTGCTGCCAGGTATTGGCAGCCAGGGGGTCGGTGCAGGCTGTTCCCCTGCTGCGCAGCTGCCTAGCAGACCTGCCGCGGAGCAGCAGGCCACACCTCTGCACCAGAGGGCCAGGAACGAGCAGCCACGGGCCTGTGCAAGCATGCAGAAGCCGCCACCAAAGGCCAGGCAGAAATCCCTGCAGGCTGTTGTAGCCAAGCAGCAGGAAAGGCAGGCCGCCACTGCTGCCGTCTCTGTGGCACCTGCACCAGTCGTCAGCCTGGCAGACCGGCTGAATGCTGCTGCTGGACCTGCAGCAGACACAGCTGACAGAAGGGCCCAGGTTGAGCAGATGCAGGCTGGCAGCCCGCAGGGTGTGCTTGGTCAAGAGCAGACTTTAGGGATCCTGAGGGACAGCGCGCCACCCTCTGGCCACATCTTTGGCTTGCCCAAGGGGCAGCCCAGCTGGGCACCTAGCAGGCTTCTTCCCGCTGCGCAAGAGCCTGTCGCTGCTCCTGCCTTGGCAGCAGCACCTGCAGCATTGAGACCAGGCTTTGGGGGCCGGCCCGATGATAGGGCTCTGCTGCAGGCAGAACCTGCCACAGCAACAGAGCTTGGGCACCAGCCTGCTGAGCAGCAGATGGCGCTTGGCAGTGCCAGTGGCAGCCAGGGATCGGGACGCTGGATAGGCAGCTCACAGCAGGTTGCTGGAGCTGCAGAGCCTGCAACGCAGCAGGCACCGCAGGCATACCCTGCCACAGCGGGAGAGCAGGGACACCCTGCCACAACCAGAGAGCAAATGCACCAGCCTGCTCAGTGCCTGATGGCGCTCAGCAATGCCAATGGCAGGCAGGCCTGGGGTAGCTGGCCAAGTAATGCACAGAGGTCTGCTGGAGCTGCACAGCCTGTGGTGGAGGCGGGCCACTCTCTGGCTGCAGCACCTCTGGGAGCTGGGGTGCATGAGGACGCGCCTGACACCGCTGGCAGGCAGGGCCAGGCTGCACGCTCTCATGACAGGGCAGCCACAGCTGTCGGCCAAGGAATCGCAGCAGACCCTGCGCTCTGCCCAGCAGCTGCAGTGCCGCAACCTAGGAAGCGCAAACTCACGATGTTCAGCGGCTGCAGCTGGGAGCCTCCAGCGAAGCTGCGTGCGCCTGGAACACAGAGCCAGGCTGATTCAGGGCTGCAGGGGCCACCTGTGGCTGGCCAGAAACCAGCATGCACCACACAGCAGGAGGGCCCTGGGGATGTGAGCCCCGCCCAGTACCAACACCAGCCTCAGTCAGCTGCAGCTCATGTAGGAGGCCTGCCAGCCGTAGCAGCTGCTGCTAGTGCTATGCACAAGCGGGCCCCTGCTGCAGCAGGCAATGGCTCTCCAACAGCCTCCCATGGCCTGGCCTGTAAGCACGGAGACGACAGGCTGCAGCAAGCTGAGCAGGCGGTCGAGGTCACAACGCTCTCTGCTGAGCCATGCTGGGGGCTGGGGCGCCCGCACTCAGGAGCTGCCGGGGCAGGACTGGCCCGCACGCCAGGTGTCTCATGCAGGGTGGCGCAGACTTGGCATGGGAGGGTGCAGACCCCGCCCAGTCTGGCTGACTCCTGGCCTGCAGGAGGGTTTGGTGGGGCCTTCCTCCCAACTCTTCACCCAGATGACGCGGCCAGCATGAAGGCAGACCAGCACCAGACGCCTGCGCCTAGGCTAGACAGCAAACTTGGGAGAGGTGCCACACCTCGGATGCTCAGCCGCCAGCAGCACCTTGCCCCCAGGGCTCACGTTCGTGTCCCATCTGGGCGCCATGGCGGCGAGCTGGCTGCCCAGGCCCAGCACAGCCCTCCCAGCGTTGCCAGCAGGAGTGGTCTCCTTTGGCAACCACCTGCCTTTGCCAAGTTCAGCTGCACGGCATCCCTCTCAGAACGTGAGCATGTCTGCCCACACCACCACTAGCTGCTTCCTGCAAGACAGCACCTGCATCGTCTGCCAGAATGGCGGAGCTCTTGAGCTGAATTAGCAGCATAATCAGTTGTGACACTGCAGGCAAGCCAGCTCCAGAGTCAAGGCCAGCCCTGGCTTTTCAGGCAAGGGGGTCCAGCTTTCTGGATGCCGTCCGCAACAAGAAGCGACGCTTGTCAGGCAAGAGGGCGGGTGAGTGCCTGAGCGCTATGTGAGCACTGAAATGCACTGCCTGTAGCCCCTTCATACAAGTGCAGAGTCACACATCTGCAGACTCCCCAGTGCTGCCACACCCGCAACCAGTGGCGCCTCTGCAGCTGTCTTGAGGTGTGCTCGCCATGGTTGCTTGTAATGCGTCAGCAGGCACCATCTGCGTGATCCATCTATGTGATTCAACAAGCCTCCAGGAAAGCACTGTTGCCTGCGTAGTTGTGTACTGCCGCTGCTCAGACTATATTGGAGGTGGGCCACTCTGTGGCCATAACGCCTTTGCCAGCTGGGGTGCCAAGGGCGCCTGCCACTGCTGGCAGGGCTGCATACAATGATGCCATGGCAGCCACAGCTGCAGGACAAGCTCCCACAGCAGGCCCTGCTCTCTGCAATGTTGATGCCTGCACAGCTGTCATGAGGTTTGCTTGCCAGGCTGCTGCAATGAGCTAGCAGGCACCTTCTACATGTGATTGCTGTGCAGGGGGTGGGCTGACTGGTGCTCGTGGGCTGCAACAGGGGCAGCAGAGCCTGTCACCCTCCCAGGCATCTGGACAGGTGCGCAGTGTGCCCATGTCCCTGCAAGGTGCTCATGTCGGATCTGTGACACCTGCTTGCTTCCATCAGCATGGCCAAGCATCACTCTTTGTGTGTGCGCCTGCATGTGTTGTGCAGGCTGCCGTGGCTGAGCAGCAGCAGCAGCAGCAGCAGCAGTGGAGCCAGCCGGCCAGCATGAACTGGCACTTCTTTCTGGAGAAAACTCCCAGCTCTGCTGTGCAGCAGTCCTCCCTCACGTCTTTGCAACCTGCCCGGCAGCCCTCCGGTAATCATGCCAGGGCAGTTGCAGGGCTGGGCAGTCAGGTGCAGAGTTGGGCAGGCATCATGCCAGCAAGCAGGTATCAAGCTGCTGCGCCAAGTCCCTGGGCTCCCCACAGCGCAGAGGCTGCTGCGCGGATGGGCAGGCCCAGAGGCCTGGATGGTGTCCTCGAGCCTGCTTCGGACAGGAGCCATGCAGCCACCATCTCTCAGCCCACAGACCAGAAGGTGCACTTCCAGGCCAGCATGCCATCCGCGCAGGCTGGTCAGGAGGCAGACCAGCTTGCTAGCAGCTTACCTGCCCAGCTTGCCAATGGTCTATCAGTCAGTGGCAATTCACCATACCCGTCACAGGAGATTAATATGAAGACAGCATCTCAGGCCGCGTTCAATGCTGCCAGTCAGTCAGATGAGGACTGCCCCACCATCCTTTCAGTCTTTGATGGCATCTGACTGTGAATGACATGGTCTTGCTTGGTGCACAATCAGCTTTGCTTTAATTGTGCCGTCTAGGCTTGGGTACCATCTAAGTGGCCTTGCAGCCTTGTGATGAGATCTGCCTTTTTGCCACCCAGCAGCAGCCTGCGCGCCTTTAGCAGGACCTTCAGCTGGGGGATGGACAAGTCTCCTAGTTTGCCTGCTGCATGCTTCTCCTTTAGCTTCACCTCAGTCTGGGCCAGGTCGATGTCAGCGGCCTTTGCACGGGGCTTGGCAGCGGCTACAGGGGACTTCCTGGCACTGCCATTGATGTCAGCATTGGCTGTTGGTGCAGCAGCAGTGCCTGCACCTAAGACGGCTGCTGAAGGCTGTGGTGCAGGCCTGTCATCAGTTCTGGCAGGAGGACGCGGTGCACGCTTGCGTATTGCAGCTGCCTTGCTTGCTCCTGCTCGTCTGCCGGCATCTGCTGCATGCCCCGTGCCTGCTGCCTTGCCTGGCAGCTTAGCAGCCTTGGCCTTCAGCTTGCCTCCCAGCATGGGTGCAGCAGCACGTTTCAGCGCAGGCTTCCTGGTGACACCAGGCTCCACTGCCCCCCCAGCTGCAGTCCCACTGCCCTGCACTGGCTGTGTGCCCTCTGCTGGCAAGGGTGGAGGTGCTGAGGGCCTGACTGCAGCATGTGCAGCATTTCTGCCTGAGCTGGGAGGGCTGGTGAACAAAGCCAGGCCTCTGCCAGCTGCTGGCATCCTGCTTCTAGGGGTGCCCGGAGGCTGTTCGCCAGCTGCCTCTTGCAGCATCAGCTTCAGGCCGGCGCTTTCTCTTTTCAGAAGCGACCTGGAGTGGCTCAGGTGCAGGCTGTCAGACAATTGCTTGCTGCCCGCCAGCACCTCAGAGGCAGGCACCAGGTCCTCAGAGTGGACTGCCTGCAGCCTGAGCTCGGGCACTGCTGGCAGGCAGAACTGCAGCCTATCTGCCAGCACTGATGCACGCACAGAGGGCTCATCTTGGGAGTACTCTACGTCGAACTCTGAGGCTATCACCCAGCCGCCAGCAGGCACCTTTGGCAATGGCTCAGCCACAGCCAAATGAGGTTGACTTGGCTGCCGAGCGGCCAGCTTGTGGGGATGCTGATGCAACAGCACCTCCACGCTGCCGCCCAAGAAGCCCTCAGCCATCTCTTTCATGCAGCCTACATGGCAGCACAACCAAGCTGACATTACAACTGCTGGTGAACAAGACAGTACAGCGAGCTGCACGACAGAGCCACGGTCTGAAGCTGTATGTCAGCAGTGCTGCCTTCTTTCTGGCAAAGCACACATCATGAGCACATGGAATGACTTGTTGCGCTCCGCAGCCCTGGGCACCTCAGTGTGCCCAGGTAATAATTTTACCTGGTGCCATGGCACAAGCCTGCGGCACACAGCAGCAGCCCTCAGAACATCCGCTTGCCTGCCACGCTCTGCAGCACAGCCCTGTGCACTTCCGTGTCCGGCCGGCTGGTGTGGCGGCGGAGGCCTGCCGCGCTCAGCAGGCAGCAGGAGGGGACTGGAGTGGTGGGTGCATCCTCATCGCCCTCTGTGCGCACATCCACCATTGCGGCAATCTCGCTGGGCAGGGGCATGTCACAGTGGGCCTCCCAGCTGCTGCGCACCGCCTGCTGGCAGGCTCCCCCCTCTGTGGCGCGGACCACAAAGGCCTGCCTGCAGTGCACGACCCTCCTGTGACCAGCCTGCTGCCCGTGCAGGCCATCAGACCATTTTGAGATGCATTACACCTGGGGGTTTAGCTGAGCTGATCAATGACCAGGGGACTGATGTGAGACACAAGTTTTGCCTTTGCTACAAGGCCAGAGTACAGCTGAGTATCTCACAGCAATACAGGACCCAGGCAGCCAGGCGCCTGCACCTGTTGTGGGGCAGCACGCAGCACACGTCCCCCGGCGCTGCACGGGCAAGGCTGGCTGGGGAACGACTGCCAGCTGGAGACTGACTGGCCCCTTCCCTGCTGCCACCTGCCTGCACAGGCGTGAAGCTTGCCATGCCTGCGTGCAGAATGTGGAGGTCAGAGCAGCTCACACATGGTGACACTTCTGGCGACCTGAGCACACACATGCAAGGTATTGATTACCTGAGAAGTGCAGTCAGCAGCATTGCAGCCAGTATCTAATCCTGGTGCCCTCTCAGCAACTTGCCCCAGCAGCAAAGCACCGTCTGAGCACCTTGTACTGCTGCAGATGGTACCATGTCCGCTGGCCAGCAGCTCAGGGTGCAGCGCTATGCGGCCCTGACGGACTCCATAGCAGACACTGTTGCTCACGCAGCTGACACTTCTGCTTGCAACAACCGAGATTGCACCTGCAGCAACAGCCAGCAGCACCAGGCCTGGGGCCTGCACGACCACAGTGATATCCAGATGAGCGCAGCTGCACATGACCCCAGGTGCTGCACGGAGGGGGTCGACGCTGAGCAGGCTGCCGGGCCCTGGGCAGCTATGCCACTGGCCAGAGGCCAGCAACATGTTGTGCACAGCCAGGCTGGCCGCCAGCTGCATGTGCTGCAGGGACAGGCGCGCCAAGGAGACGCACTCCTTTAGCTGCAGGGCAAGCCAAGGTTTGTGCGTGAGCTTGCAGCACCAGCCTGGCTATGGAGCTCCAAGCTCTTAGACACGGCTGGCATGCAGCTGTCACCAGTTGTTATTGCGTGCCAGACCTGCCCCTCCGGCCTGGCTTTATGCTTTCTGGAAGGCCGGGCTGCACACAGCAGCATCTGGCATGCAGTTGCAACAAGCCAGCCCTTTGGGAACTGCATGCAAGATAGGGGCACCACGAGCAGCACCTTTGCTGCACTGCATGGGTTGCTGCAGCAGGACCTCACCTCTGGCAACTGGATGCGCAGCTGGGCTTCCAGGACTTTCAAGGCTCTGAAGAGCTTTGCGACTGACGTCTGCAGGCAGCAGCTGCGGCTGAGCTTCCTTTGCTGTGCCAGCACAGCGTCAATGCGTGTCATGGAAGCACATGCCAGCCGGCACCTTGGCGCAGATGACAGTGCAATGCTTGTCATCCCTGGGCCACGCAGCGCAGACCACGCCCTTGGGCATGCTGGCGCCCAGCTGTCTACAGAGGTGGCGCAGACGTGCTGCAACTGCCTGCTCAAAAGGCTGGACATGAGGTTCTGACACAAGAGGTACTGTGATGGTGGCAAAACTGGACAGGACAGCGGAGCTCCTTAAGACCAATACATGCTGGTGCTTGGCCAGCATCGTGCAGACTGCACCTGATCTGATCAGATTGCACATCAGGTCAAAGTCTCCCGCCCATCGATCGATAAATCCCATTGGTCGGCAGCTCAGATGGACATGCCCACTCAGGACTACGGCACATCAGATGAGGTGTCTTTCCAAGATGGCTCCCTTGCTGGTAACCCACATTGCAGCCCAGGGGCAGATCCCCACCACCAGGACGCTCAGCAGCAGGACGCTCAGCAACAGCAGATCCCAAGCTACAGCAGCCATTTTGTCAAAGAAATGCAGCAGCAGGTGTGAACATCAGAGCCAGCTGTGCATCACCTGCCCACAAACAAGCAGTCAGCACAGAGCAGCGCTGTCAGCTGCCTGTTCAGCCATTCCCCCAGCCATGGCTGATTGCACTGCAGGTCAGTGCCCTGCTGGACAATGAAGTTCTCAGCATGACCAGGGAGATTGACAGCAGCATCCAGGCAACAGCGAACTGCATGGGACAGGTGAGGCAGACCAAGCTGACTGGGGACTGCCGTATGGCCTGCTGCACTGCACGCATTACATGCCTGCTAAAACCCCATGCAAGACAAAACCTGCTAGTCCTGCCAAGGTGCCCCACGATGCCCTGCAGGCCAGGCATGACTCCATCAAGCTCTTCCAGGAGACCATGGCGCAGTTGGATCACTTGGCAGACATGGTCAGGGATTTCCAGGTGCATGAAGAGCATGTTTTGGCCCTCTCTGTGCAAGGCTCCCGTGAGCACTGCTGCAGGGAAATGTGAGGCGGCTGCTCCTGGACCGCACCCCCCTCTCCCACCCCCCGGCTGAGCAGTCATTCAAGTGCCTGCTCTGTGCACAAGTCCCATGGTCAGGCTGCTTTGCAAGCAAGTGGCAGAGCTCTTGCTGACGCTCCCTGACAGCTGATCAGCCACCACATCTATTCAGCCTGATTTGTGCCAGAGCTCCTGTGTGAGCCAGCTACTCCTTTGCAGGCATCAGACAGCAATGCCAAGCCCTGACATGTCAGAGAGCTTTACAGGCGGCACTTACATCTGTTGTACTGCGTGCAGGGCCAATTCATGATAAACTACGAACAGCGCCCTAGCCCTGAAGTTCCCCACAACGGCCAACAGCAACACTCGGAAGAAGCTTTGCGACAGTTCAGCACCAGCTCACAGCAGGACAACCCTGGCTGATCAGCAGTTTGACAGTATGCTAGGAAAGTGATGTCTGCAGTTCTATGTTCTGACTGGTGCACTTCATGGATGTATGAGCAGGAGGAGACAGTCTTCACTGTATGGGGAACATGGGGGCCAGTCATCATCGAGGCAGCGATTCAGGATCTTGAGCAATTGAACAATGTACAGACAGCAAATAAATGCTGCAGATGGCCACCCTGCAAAGCGTTCGCACAAGCATGTCGACGGCAACTGCAGCAGACTCTCTGGGTGACAACTCTAGAGGCGAGCATGTGGTGAAGCACTGCCCCTGACAATTGTGGCCTCGATGTCTCCATGAGGCTCGCTGGTCGCAATGTAGACATCATCCTCAAACTGCAAGCATGCACATGGCAGCTTGAGCTATGTTGATAGCATTGGCAACTATCACCCATAGAAAGCTCAGATGCTCCAAGCAGCAGCAGAAAGACGGCAGGTCTGCAACCTATTAACACAGGGGATTCCCCTCACCTTGGATGTCACTGGGGTGCAGGGCAGGAAGTGGATGTTGGGCATGTTCAGAAAGATGGAGTCGATCTCTGGGACCCTGGGCAGCAGCAGATAAAAGTCGTGGAGCCTTTGCTGTGTATGAACGCTTCTATGTATAGCAGCCTGGCGAAGCTCAGCACCTGCCCCCGCTCAAGACAGTTTGGGTGCTGGCACTCAAGCACAGCAGACCTATTGCCTCCTACGCATGCATCAGCTCACTTCTTCATTGCAAGCTGCCCCATCTGGTACAGGGTGGTCTGCACAGCAGGGCTGTATACTCCTTTGTCAGGTGGGCCCAGGAAAGCCTCCACCAGCCCACTCTTGGCCGCTGCAAAGGCTGCATCGTAGCACTTGGGGGTCGAGCTATACCTGCATGCAGAGCGAGCGGCACTGAGGTACTGGAGGCTGCTGTATGGCACCTGCTTGGCAGCAATCCAAGGCTGCAGGGTGCTGCCCCACAACATCACAGCGGCAGGAGAGCACCAGCCCTCAGTGCTAGAGCTTGCTGCACCGCCAGGGCCACATCAGCTGCAGGCTGCAGGTCATCAACCCCAGGAAGCGGGCAGGTCAGTGCCTGCGAGAGAGCAGCAGCCCAGGCATGTGTTCCTGCAAGAGCAGCAGCAACGCCCAGGACTTGCTTCAAGGTGGCCTGCATCCCGGGACTGCCACTGCCCGCCAAGCGAGCAGCAACAAGGCTGCCGCACCACTGGCAGCTACCTGTCACACACAACGCCTTTCAAGCGGCCCAAAGGGCAAAGTGCCAGCCGCAAGACTTGCCTCCAGGTGGCTGTCACAGAAGAGGCCATCATCCGCTCACTGGTGTCCTTCAAGATGGTGTATTTGTCATGCAGGAAGCCCTCATACCCAGACTGGGTGGTCTTGAGCACCCGCATGCCCCTCACGCCTGCACAGCAGGCTTTGCACGTGAGTGAGGTCGTAGAGGTGAGGCAGCCTCATGTCCAAACTTGCATCCTAATGGCCAGATATGAGGTGACTGAGACGCTTCCCTAAACGCTTTTCGATGGCTGCAGGCATGCAGCCATGCAGCATGCGTGGCACAGCTGCACATCAACAACTCAGGTGGGGAGGGAGAGGCACACCCAGATGGAGAGGCCTGTAGCCCCCACATTCTCTTTGCGCTGCATAACAGGGTGGATGGAGTGAAGGGAGGCAGTAGATGCTGTGACTGGACAATATGAGCTGGCATACCAGTGCCCTGGCAGCCAGTGAGGGCTGTTCCCCATCCAACAGCCTCTCTTGTTAGGCAAAGCAGCAGGCAGGAGCTGTGTGGCTACACCCTGCTGGGCAAGCAACCCCTGCTGCTAGACAGTATGTCATTCTGCTGCAAGGAGTGTTCAAGAGCAGAGGCCACATGCATGTGACAGGGAACGCTGCAGCGTGCGTGGTCACCTGAGGTCACGGAGATGTTGTCCTTTTTGTCAACAGTGACATAGACGGTCCTGAGCTCTGTGCCAGTCATCGAGTAGCCTGCATGCCAGGCAGCCTTGGGGGTCACAAAAATGTCTATCTCTGGGGGCAGGGTCAGAAAGTGCAACGAGCCCAACTGCAGAAGCAGCCAGATGCGCACCATGGACATGCTCCTTTCCCTGCACAACGGCTCTGGTCCAGGGTGCCTGTTCCACTGACACCTTGCATTTTGTGACCTACAGGGGTGCAAAGATCTGCCAGTCAGCGCCAGGCCCATGCCCTGAAGTCATTCACACCACGCTCTGCACCAGCTGTGCGCTGGCAAGAGGGTCGCCAAAGGGCCGATAGGTACAATAGCCTGAGCTGCAAAAGCCAGGGCTGGCCATGCTCTGCCGGCAAGCAGTGTCTGACCAGGGGGTAAGTCTTCACGAAGTGCCTTCCCAGCATTATGGCATACTCCTCTGCGCTGCATCGCTTGGAGCACTGCTTGGCAACGTAGTAGACCTGCAGCGTGTTTGGATCAAATCTGGGCTCAGTCAGCTGCAAAGGAGCCAATGTCAGTGTACCAGGCAGGTGCCAAGGGGCTCACTGTGTTCTTTTGCGTATCTGTGGCAGTCATGCCCTCGTTGCTGCCGTGCAAGAATGAGTGCGACATGTCGCTCTCCAGCATAGTGTTGACACTCCACTCCACCAGGTAGTGCTTGTTGCCCTCCACCCACTTGCGAGCAACACGGACTTTGCCCTTGCCATGCTGGTGCAGGGCTAGTTTGGCGTCCCCAGACATGATGCTGCCGACTGCACGAGGTGATTGCCGGGCAAAGCAGATGGTGCCAGGCCTCTGCCCCAGATCAAAAGAACTCTAAATCAACCATCAAGTGCCTGCATTCTCCTCCTTCTTCCGTCTGCTCATCAAAACGCCACTGTACAGATGCGAGATGCTGTGTGATGTCTCCTGCCATGCTGCTGGTTGGCTTTCGGCCACAGGTTGACCGTTGCTCGCCGACTGCCACATGGCCCTGCTTTCGTGCAAAGCAGTGCAGCAACGGCAGCAACAGGAGGGTCACAGACTCTAGGAGGCAATGCAAGGCTGCAGCAACATGGCAGAAAACACCTGCCAGAATGCCTCCAGCACCCAGGCCGCCTGGGCCACCAGGTGAGGGCATTCTCCAACTGAAGCAGTGCAGCTGAGACAGGAAGTGAAGGCCCGCTGCCTTTCTGCAGTGTCCCTACGCTTGAGGCAGGAAGTCAATACCCTGGACAAGGCTCTCTTTCAGCAGGACGCTGGCGCCTGCTGGCGCGCCGTGGAGGCCATCAGGCGCAGCATCCAGCTCAAGCACTGGGGAGCAGCACCAGCATGTGACGCAGCGCCAATCGGAGGCAGCCCCGCCTCCCAGCAGCAGGCCCTCCTGGCCACAGCAGCTCTGCCCTCCCCAGACGGAGCAGAGCTGCTGCATGTGCTGCATGGGCACCATCAGTCGGTGATGCACTGCTTCCTGGCAGCCGGCAAGGGCCACTTGGCAGTCAGCTATGTCCAGCTGCTGAAGCCAGATGTCCGAGTGTACAGCACTCTGCTGAAGGCATGCGGGGATCTCAAAGACTTGAGCACGCTGCAGTTGGCACTCCAGGTGAGCCCTCTCTACGCACTGTCAATGCATTGCTGCCGTATGGGTGTGTCGCACCCTGCCACAGGAGTGTGGGCAGGTGTGACTCAGACCTGGGCATGCTGAAGCTGGTGTCCCAAGTGCGCCCCACTATGGGGCTGCAATGCGCTGCTTTGTATTGCCTGGGCATGCTGCAGCCACTGCTTGAGTTTGATTGCAGTACAGCTTGTGGGAAAATCTCAGCTTACAGGCCGCCGTGCCGCATATTGGTACATGATTCTGTAGATGCTGGTCGCATGCACACCTGAAATGAGCCAGTCTCGGGTGCCTCTCCTTTCAGCCGGGAGTCTCAGACAGTCAGCATAGATCTGAGCCATGCTCCCCCCGATCTGCAGGCGCGAGCAGCTGCAGGCTTCCCGCCGGACCCCTTCACCTACAGTGCCCTCATCTCAGGGTTTGGGAAGGCCGGCAGGCTGGGGGACGCCCTCCAGGCGCTGCAGGACGCCTGTAACGAGCAAGTGCTCAACCTGGTCGTCTTCAATGCAGCCCTGGACGCCTGCCAGCGCTGCCGGGATCCAGAGGTATGAGCTGTGTCTCGCATTGTTGTTTGCAGGGCCCGCTGCACATGCAGGGTGTAGCACCGGTCATTTTCTGCCCAGGCATAGCCAACTATAGGTGCGGCCAGCAGCAGCCACCCTGAGGCTTGGATTTTGGTTTGGTGGTGTCTCGTTCAGGGCCAGACAGCTTGCAGCAAAGCACACCACCACCCGGCACATGTGCAGCCACCATCAGGCAGGTGCATGCATTGCCTCAGGCATTGCTCTGTCCCTGCTGCACCAGGCAGCAGTGGTCCTGAGCACCTACGCACATGAGCAGACCTTTCCAACTTGGGCCCACATCTGCACAGGGCATGGGGTTTCCTGACCCAGCCTCATGCTGCTGTCCAGGCAGCTCTGGATGTGCTGGGCCAGATGAGCACAGCTGGCTTGGACCCAGACGTCTTCACTGCCAACGCGCTGCTGCGGGCCATGTCCCAGCCTGGCCTGGGGAACTCCCTGCGCCGCGCCTACGCCCTGCTGCGTGACCACCGCATCCCCCCAGACAGCCGCACCTTCAGCGCAACATTCCACTCTGCGTCCCAGATGCCAGGGGAGTTGCCAGCTAAATGGCTGCTCCAGGTGTGATCCGAACTGCGGCTCAGAGCTACTGCTGCTCAGGACATCCTTGCATTCTGCCTGCCAGATGCTGGGAGAGCTGCAGGCCCACAAGTGCAAGTGTGGTCTTGAGCTGACTCAACAGGCCAGTCACCCTGTCACTGCTCAAGCTGCTATGTCAAGCAGAGCAGCCTGTGAAGCACAATTCAACATGGTGCTGTCTTGGTCAGATGCCCGCTGCTGTGCCTGCTGCTGCTCAACCTGCACGTCAAGCGGGCGTTGCACCTAATGACCCTAGTGGACAGCTGGCTGCCTGACTCTCCTGCATGTGGCTCCACTTCAGCAAATCCCGTGAAGACACAGCCTGTTGGCGGAGTGATGCAGGCTCTGATAGGCTGCCCTGAACGCGCTCTTGCTCGGTGTGCCTCCCTGTGCAGGTGTCTGCTACTGTGCCGGCTGGGTTCACACGCACTTTTGAGGGCAACCTGACTTGCATGTGCACTGTAAGTGTACAAAAGGGGCACTGCGGTGCTGAGGCATCTGCTGCTGGGTGCCTGCCTGTGCACAGGTTGGCTGCTTCCCGAAGTGTGGTGTCTGTGCAGGTCATGGCTGATCTGGAGCAGCACAGGCTGCCTCTCAACAGCCACATCGTGTCCTCCTTCCTGGACGCCTGCAAGCATCCAGCCCTGACAGCGGAGCAGTGCGGAAAGGTGTTTGCAGTGGCAGCAGCCTTCCGCGCCACCCATCAGCCAGACAACTGGGTGTACACAGCCCTCCTCAACTTCTGCGCAGAAAAGGCGCCGGAGCAGGCGCTGGACGTCTGGCATGCACTTGCAGAGGTGTGGGCCCAGTTGTTGGTGCAGATCCTGGGGTCCTTGTCCATGTACTTTCTGTTGACCGCCCTGGCCAGAATGGCTGCATCTCTGGGCAGGTACTGGGCGCTGCTGCAGCATCGCTCTATGGCACCAGCAGTGGTACAGCAATGACATGCTGAACAAAGCGTGGGCCTGGCTTGGGTGCAGCCGCCACCATCAGCTCAAGCGTGAACCCCTGGTGTGCAGGACAGGATCCGCGTGACTGGCTACGAGCTGTGCGCCATGTTCGCAGCCTGCGCGGCAGCTGGAACTCCTGAGATGCTGCGGGAGGCACGGGCTCTGCATGTCTGCATGGAGGGCCTCTGGAACAAGCTGCAGGCGCGCAGCATGAGTGGCAGGCCCAACCCTCAGCTGGCTGCCCAGACCAGGTCAGGCTTGCATGGCAGGGATTGTCAAGCTTCAGGCACATAGCAGCAGCAGGTGCAGCTACCCTGAGCTGGCTGCCAAGTAATGTCATGCAGAGCTGTTGGATGAACTGCAGGCAGCAGCAATGGCAGGTCTGAGTCTCTGCTGGTTGCTCAGAACAGACCGACTGCCTGTGGAAAGGGATGCAGGAGTGGGTGACAGGTCTGGGCCAGCTCCTGAAAATCCACACCTAGGAGCAGCTTTCCGACAGTGCTGGGTCAGTGTGCATGCCTGATGTGGCCTGCGCTCCATGTTGAGCCCTTGGCTAAGGTGCGCCTCAGTGCTGGCCACATGGCGGCATGCTGCTGCCTGTGCGCCCTGGGTGCACAGCGCTCAGCACAGCAGGCTTGGTGGCCTTGTGTGTGCCCCAGTCACACATGCCTCAGTGGCGGCTGCTCGTGCAGGAGCATGCTGTGGGCGCACAACGGCCTGCTCAGCGTGTTTGCAAACGCGGGGCTGGTGGCGGACGCTGAGGCGCTGTTTGCGGCCATGCAGGACAGGGGGCCCCAGCCAGACATGGTGGCCCACAACACACTCATCTCGGCCTATGCCCAGGTGTGCGGGGCTGCCACCCCTCTGCTGCACCTGTGTCCTCCTGTGTTGCTTGGCTGGTGGCCACACCACTCTCGCTTCAGCACTGCAAGCACCCTGCTGCTGCACCTCGTGGAGCATGTTCAATGGGCCGGGGACTGCGTGTAGGTGTCCCTGTTCTCAATGTCCTGTGAGACACAGCCTCATGCCTCAGTGTTCAGCAGCCCCACCTTTTTCTCTCGAACACCAGGCACAGCAGATGTCAGCCTGCTGTCTGGCATGCAGAGTGGCAACTATCGGGCTGCCCTGCGACGCTTTGGCGACCTGCGCAAGCAGGGGCTGCAGCCCTCCGCCATGACCTACACAGCCCTACTGAACGCCTGCTCCAAGGCAGGGCAGCTCAAGGTGGCGCGCAAGCTGTTTGCCACCATGCACAGCCTGCAGCTGGAGCCGACCGTGCAGGCCTACACAGCGCTGATGGACGCCTGCGTCAACAAGGCCACTCCAGAGAGCTTCAAGGAGGCCTTTCAGGTGAGGGGGCAAGCTGCAAAGGTGCAGCTGGGTTCCCTTCATGGTAGCTCTCTGTCAAGTGCAGCACAACTGCCTGGATGTGAGGCATCTGCCTGCATCAGGCATTTGGCTATTGTCCTGTACCAAAGCATGCCTGCACTGCAGTTCTCGCCTTGAGAAGTGTGTGACTCCCCTACTGCAGGGAAGGATGCAATGTGCTGCATGTGCAGCTTCCCTGCCGTTGGTGCATTGCAGCCTGTGTAGTCTGCCAGTGCAGCACTAGAAGCGGCCCCACATGGTGCCTATGATGCCACCTCTGCTGCCCCAATCTGCAGGTTTTGGAAAGAAGGAAGCCCACTGCAGCCACACCATGGCTGTCTGATGGCACATGGGCATCACACATTCCCTGCTCACATCATGTTCCTGATCGTCCCCCAAAAGCTTCTGTTCACGTGTGCAGGTCTTTGAAGAGATGCAGGCTGCCAACATTCAGCCCACTGCAGCCACCTACGGCTGCCTGATGGTAGCCTGCCTGAAGACTGCAGACGCCGACACTGCCGTCGCGCTGTATAAGCGCGCCTGCCACACGGGCGTCGTCCCCAGCGATGAGTGTCATGACATCCTGCTGCAGACCTGCACTGCTGCAGATAGGTGAGCAGGCCTCCCTTGGGTGGTGCCCATTGTTGTGTCCCCTGATGCTGTGCTTGCAAAGCTGCATAGCTGCTGACAGGTGTGGCAAGCCTTTGCTTTGTCACTGCATCTGACAGCTCTCTCTACACCATATGGTGCTAGACCTGAGCTTCATTGCTGATCAGCACTTCTTGAGAGCTGTCACTCAGGATGTGTGTGTGTGTGTGTGTGTGTGTGTGCCATGCCTCACTCTGGCAGGCTGGAGGAGGTGCTACAGGTGGTCAAAGGTCTGGCACACAGCCCTGCAGCATGCAGCTGCACACCCTCAACTTGCTCATGGGAATGGCAGGAGCCGACCAGCTTTTCCCATGGCTGACTAGCTGTCCCTGACAGCAGCCAATTTCAGATCCTGCCGTGCTTGAACCTGCTGTGCAATGTTCACATTGTTGCGGTGCAGGCTGGAGGACGCCCTGCAGGTCGTGAAGTCCCTGGCTCGCCAGCACCGCAGCATGCAGCAGCGCACCCTCAACTCGCTGGTCAGGGCCCTGGCACGCAGCTCGCCCGAGCGCGCCCTGCGCGTCCTCAGCCTCATGCAGACGATGCACATGGGCGCTGAGAGCGCCACCTTCCTGACCCTGATCAGGGCCTGTGCCAAGGGCAGCATGAGCGCCAGGGCACTCGAGCTGTACTGGTGAGTGGCTGCTGTGTGCATGCAGCCAGGATGTTTAAACCAAGCTGTGAATGCTGTCATGGCTGCTGTTTGTACACAGTGCCGGGGCTGCAGGCTGCACTGAGCTGCTGCAGATGCCTAGCTTGCTGGGCACACCTATGTTTGACAGATCAGTTGCTGACATGGAAGTGACCAGCAGGGCAGCCCCCACCTCAAGTCTCACTGTGACATGCTGCATGTGGGGCACCTT
The DNA here is from genome assembly GCA_019693375.1 of Asterochloris erici. Classification (NCBI taxonomy): domain Eukaryota; kingdom Viridiplantae; phylum Chlorophyta; class Trebouxiophyceae; order Trebouxiales; family Trebouxiaceae; genus Asterochloris; species Asterochloris erici. The sequence continues at coordinate 236,230 of JAAMXJ010000437.1, forward strand.
CTGCACTGGCATGCAGGGAGCTGAGGCATCAGGGCAGCCGCAGCTCCAAGCAGGCTGGCTCAGCGCTCCTCATGAGCCTCTGCAAGGCCGGCCAGCTGGAGGATGCAGTGCGGATCTATGAAGACATGATGGGCACAAGGGCCGCCCCTGCCCCTGGCCCGCTGCGCGCCCAAGCTGAGAGAGCCAGCCCAGGCAATATTCAGCCTGTGGCTTGCCATGACCTGGCAGCGGGGTCAGCGTCACCCTTTCCCTCAGGTGGCAGCTCTCAGGTGCTGCTGGCCAGAGGCGTGACCGCAGGTTCTGGGGATGCCCCTGCCCCTGAGCAGATGGGCTCAGACATGGTGGCACGAGCACGCCACGAAGAGCCCGTCGATCGGAGGGATCCTGCCCGCGGGCAGACAGGCTTCGCCCCGGGCACAGCAGGCCACCAGGATCCTGCCGAGGCTGCACGTGCCTGCAGCCTGGCTGCGTCTCCTGAGCAGGGCGGCAGTCTGGCCAAACGGTCCATGCAGCCCACTTCAGAGGCAGTGGCCTACCTGGTACACACCTGCGCAGCAGCTGGAGATGTGCAGCAGTGTTGGAGGTGAGGCCGTGTCAGCTGAGACAGAGGCTGCACATCACAGTCCCCTGGGGTTCAGGCTTCTCTGTCCAGCTGCAGTGGGAGAAGGACTGTGCTGCATCAAGCTAAGAGCTGGCTTGCCAGGACACAGCCCGCTCAGCACCTTTAGCAGGAATTGGTTCCTCGCTGGCCTGCAGGTTCTACCAGCATCTTCAGACAGACAAGCTTGCATTGGCAAAGCTGACAATTTCATACCGGCGGATGTGGGAGGAAGCCATTGAGGCATCCTGTCGGCATAGCCGCCTCGATGTAGCGCTGCAGGCAAGTAGTGCAATCCTGTCAGATTTCAGCGCAGTGCTGTGTCTTCTTTGCATGGCATGCAATAATAGCCATCATGAGCCGGAGCAGTCATGCCTGTTGCTGTCAGTGCAGAACACTTGTAACGTCAACAGGGTGCTGCCTGCAGATTTTTGATGACTGGAAGACAGCCTCTGTGGCTGCCCTTTTTGTTCAGCAGAGCGAGTCTGGGACCCATCCTTACTTATCGCGCGTCACGCTGGCTTTCCTGCAGGCCTGCTGCAGCAGCCAGCCAGCATTTCAATGGCGTGTGTATGATGTACTTGCCCAGATGCGCCAGCAGGCAGAGCACATTAGGGAGGCTGCACTTGACAGGCCCAAAAAGACCAGTCATCACTTTCTGGATGCCTGTACCACCAGCGAGGCTACCTGATGCCAACAGGCCTGCATTCCTGTTGTGTATGCAAATGACCACCTTCACATGATACTGTGAGTTCTGCTGCTGGCTCTATCAATTCAAAATTTGATGACTATGCTCTAGAGTTCATTCAAACACTCTTTGACCTACAAAGTCACGTCCTGTCAATTCAAGCCATTGGCATCTAACTTGGCATTCAAAACCAGAACTCGTTGTGAAAACAATTGGGGTGGTGCTTATGCAGCATCAGCATCAAAGTTGACACGCTTGCTGCTGCCAAAGATGGAGTAGATGACCAGCCCAAACAACTGTGCAGCAGCAGTGGGCAGGAACAGGGCATTGGCCCAGCTGTCTGTACGGTCTAGCAGGAAGCCGACAGCGCTGACTCCCAGGATGCCTGGGAAGGCGCCCGCGGTGTTGCTGATGCCCAGCAGGGCGCCGGCATACTTAGGGGAGAGGTCCTGGTGATTGCAGTACAGCCCAGCGCGCGACCAGGCCCCCAGGGCAAAGGACACCGACAGGAGCGCCACAATCAGGGAGACAGGCACGGTGCCTGAGATGGCAGAGGCGGTGTGCCGGGCCCCGCTGGGTGTCAGGTAGGCACAGGCCAGCATGCACAGGGAGGGCCCCGCAAAGGAGATGCCCTGCGCCAGCTTGCGCACGTTGGTGACCGTCCAGCCGTTGTCCACCAGCTTGTCAGCGATGGGCCCCACAAAGGGGGTCATGCACGTCATCGCAATGTAGGGGATCAGAGTGAGCAGGCTGGAGCGCTCCACATTGAGCCCCAGGGCCAGCTCGAAGTAGCTGGGCAGCCAAGCCAGCAGGGTGTAGTAGCCCCAGTTGAAGCAGAAGTGGGCCACGATGACAGCCCACACAGGGGCTGAGGTCATGAAGCGCCCCCAGGGGACAGGCTGCTGCGCCCCTGCACAGCCAGGACCACTCCACTTTGTTGCAGGACATCTCTCCAAGCTGCAGCACCCAGGTCTCTCAGCAAACAGGCTCCAGTACGCATGCAATCCACAGCTGACAGGCAGCCTGTGCTGCACGGGCAGCAGCTGGTGCATTCCACAGCAGCACAGCACCAGCGGCCAGCTGCCCCAACCCAGTGCCAACATGTCCCTGCACAGCCAGCATCTCTGACCTCCATCAGGCTTGGCGCCATTTGCGCTGGCATCAGGCTGCTCAGCACTCGGAAGGTCTGGGTCTGCGTCGCCAGGCTTCAGCTGGGGCCACACCACGCACCACACAAGGCCCAGGACAGCAAAAAGGTAGAACACCGAGGCCCAGCCGTAGTGCCGAATGAGGGGCCCACAGAGCACCAGCCCCACGGCGCTGCCCACGTCCAGGCCCCCAAAGACAGCTGTGACTGCCCGTGAGCGCTCCTTCCTGCAGGGGGGAGGCACAGAAGATTGGAGCCAGCTTTTGGCTGGCATCTTTAAAACAGCGCTCAACTGCTGTGCAGCAGGCTGTGGCAGGATGTGCCAATGGCAAGCGCCTTCAAAGACCCACTCAGCTGCTGCGCTTCAGCATCTTGCAAGAGCTGCTCACTGTGCTACGCGCAACGACATGGCTGCAAGCTGCAGGATATGGATATGTGTTAGTTGGCCCAACGCCACTCACTCTGGGATGAGGCGGGCCATCACATTTGTGGCAGACGATGGCGCCAAGCCCTCCCCAAGGCCGACCTGCAGGGAAGCGCAGGCAGGCATCAGCGCAGGGCATCTACACAACCCCTCCCCAGCACCACAGGCAGAGACGTCAGCGGGTCTCGGCATAGCCAGTGCATGCTCTCCGCCAGGGCAGGCACCCTTGCTGTCATCAACCCTGGCAAAGTGCCGCACCACAGGACACTGGCAGGCAGCAGCACAGCCACTTAAGCTCTCCACCTGGACGGCGCCGGCCGCCAGACTAGGTGCAAGCAAGGATGCAGATGGGCGGGGAGCAGCACCCTATATGCGGGCAATGCAGATGTCCATCAGCTCAGGTGCTGGGCAGCAGGCAGGCATGGTGCAGCTGAAGCCAGGCAAGGTGTTGTTCTGACAACAGGCTCGGGAGGATGCAGAATGGCTGCCAGGAATACCCTGCCGCAAGCAGCTGAAGCTGCGCAGACTCACGAAGACGCGAGAGGCGCAGAGCGCGAGGAGGCTCATGTGGGCCAGCGGGGGCGCGACGACAGTGCCCAGCGACCACAAGCCGACTCCCACCAGCAGCACCGTGGCGCCACCAATTCTGCAGCCAGATGGGCATGCACCAGTGCGCTTTGGGAACCGGCGGTGCACTCAGCTTGTCATGAATGAGGTGATGGGTTGTGCAAGAAGCGAGGTCTGGGCTGGCTGGCCAGGAGGCGGCAGGCACGTACGGCAGCCAGGCAATGCACAGGCTGAGGCAGTCAATGCTGAGTACATCAAGGTCCAGCACATCAAGCATGTTGGCAGCAGGCAGACAGTGCCCAGGGCCTAGTCAACAGAGGAGGGTGCAGGGCAGGCAGGCAGCTTGCAGCCTGTAAGAAGCGCTGCACGATAGCACACGGGCATGGAGCCTCACTTGGTGGAGACGTAGCCAGCTGGGATCTGGGTGAGGGAGTAGCCCCAGAAGAAGGCTGAGGAGACCAGGCCTCGGTCTGTGGCGCTCCAGCCAAGCTCCTCGGCCATGGGGATGACTGCCACCGACATGTTCACCTGTCAGCAAGCAACCAGGCTTGCAGAGATGAGCAGCGCAGCGGCGTCACATGAGAGCTGGTCGTGTTGCGCAGAGCCCTGGTGCAGACCAACAGGGGCAGAGCTGCCCTGTGGCGCCAAGCCAGAGTGCAGCAGCCCTGCCACCTTGGCATTGGTTACAGATGGCCTGCAGAGGACTTGGAGGGGAAGACTTCACAGGGAAATGCACCGCTGTGGCTATCAGGGGTGGCTTTGCTGGCAAGTTATCATGTGCCTGGTCACGAAGGGCAGCCCTGCCCACCTTGTCCATGTTACAGAGCACAAAAGCCAGGCCCATCATGCCCACGACCTGCCACCGATGGGGGACACGCCCCTTAGAGGGCCCAGGATTGGGGTTGTTGGGGTCTGACCCATTGTCTTGGGCAGCCTCTCCCTTCTCCTTGTTTGCGGCTGCCTCAATCTTGAGGGCAGCGACTGCAGCATCGTCTGAGTTGTGCAGGGCTGAGTATATGAGGCCCTGTTGATCATCGCCCGGCAGCGGGATGCTGGAGAATGTGGAGGATCTGCAGCACACCACCAACAGCAGTGATGCATCTGTGCAGCATGCCTCACCAGGCATCACAGGAAGCTGTCACCATGTGTCAGGGGTGCAAGACCTGCGTGGCAAAAGACCTGCAGTAGCAAAGCAGCTTTGATACTGTGTGAGTCAGCAACAGCGTCTGTGCTGCACTGCTTGAGCTGGAGGATGCGAAGCGCCTGCAGCCGATGGGACAAAGGCATTATGACTGCTGTTCACTGCGTGGCAAAGGAACTCTGGAGACCATATGGCACCTGCAGCAGCAGAGCAGCCGCAGTGACACATCAAACTGCAGCGCACACAAGCTGAAGTGTCTATCAGCACTGCAGCAAGACCTGTTGCGTATCAGCGGAGCAGAGGACAGTGAACGTTTGGTTGCCAGAGCTGCAAACATAGTGCAGCACCGTAGCAGCTGCAACTTTGCGCTATGCCCATGGTGCAGCTGACCCTTGTCCCCTCAAATTTAGCACTGTGCGATGCGCCATGGGCTGTGGTGCAGGTTGCTGGCACCAGCAGGACCATTGGCTCACCTTATCCTCTGTTGCTGACGAGATCGTCGTGGTGCTCCCCGCCGGCCAGAGGGGCCTGGACAGTGGCTGCATGTGTTTTTAGATTTTAGATGTGTCAGTCTGATCTGCCTGACAGGGAGGCTTGGCCCTGCTGTGCATGTGTGCTTCTGTTGCTGTGCCTTGCCAGGGCATTGACTGGCAGTATGCAGCTGCATGCTTCAGCTGTCCAAGCCAGCCCTGATGTTGAGCTTGGGGCTGCGGCCCCAAAGGGCTGTTTGTACTCTATGCCTGCTGCTGATGGAAGTGGGATTCAGGCTCCTGCAGATGAGGATCCAGCCCACTTGCCTGAAGCCTGACGGGCTTGCTTATCAGACTATGATGTCAACCTGCCACAATTTCCCCTGAGCGTGGGGCTTGATTGTCGAAGCCCAGGAGGTCAACGAGCCAAAGGCCTATGCGACAGCAAGCTCAGACTACACATGACCATGTAGGGCTGCCGGAAAAATTGTTGATACACCGCATATGCAAGTTAAGTCTACAAAGCTTCAATTGATTGAGCTTAACAAGTTGAGCTGGACACCAGGAGGAGTGCATGAGGGGCGGGCCTGGACAAAGAGAGAACAGACTGGATGCAAACAGTTGTTGCAATTCAGGCTGTGTGACCTGGAGGTATTTTTGGAGCAGGTCATCGCTGCATATGCTCAAGGAGGAAGAACTTGGGAGGTCACTACTTCCGTATGCGCTTTGGCTGAGCTGGCTGGCACGCTCTACAGTGCTGATCCAGCACTGCGTGGGGCAGGGTTGCCATGCTTGATGTGGTGCATGTGGACTGTTTCCAGAGGTTTGCCAAGCTGCCTGGCACACGCTGCTTGAGCTGCTCTGCCCCAGCAAGTCGCTTGCATCCTCCATGACCATGCAGACCAGGCCCCTCTAGAGCTGGACTGCTCCCAGGATGCGCCACCTCTCTGACGCAGCCACTGCTGCTTCCCCCAGCACCGTCAGTCGGCAGGGGTGACAGCGCAGGCGGGCCATCCTCCTCATTCAAGCATCGCCTGGACAAGGTGGGGTTGCCTGCTGAGCTGCCTCCTGGGCCGCAGCCTTGGCGGCCTCACCTCAAACATTGCCAATGGGTACACCTTGCACCAGCTGCTGGGGAGATATGCTCTGACAGGAGGCCCATGCCCAGCACAAATTGGGGGACCCCCTCCTTGTGCTGGTGATCCAAAGGGTCCTCAAGCAGTGGATGAACTATTGACCCATCTCGCTGCTGGTGCCTTGTCTGGACATCAGCTGCCGCTGGTTTGCTGACAAGCACAGCCAAGCTTGACCTGCACAGGTGGGCAGCTGAGTGCCGTTGCACCCTGGACATCTGACATGTCGAAGTCTGATGCTGCAGGAAAGACATAGCCCCAGAGTGTCATTGCTGCTGCCATTGCGGCAGGCATGTTCAGACAATGGGCATCACAAACAGCTCAACAAACGGGCCAGTGCCTGTGAGGTGGGCTGCGCCCCCCTATGCCTGGTGCTGGAGTCATGCAGCAGCTCTGCGACATGCTCGCCACTGTGATGCTCCCTGCACGTCATCTGCCTGGTCCAAAGGCAGCACCAGAGAAGGGAGCTCAGGGCGCCTAGCAACAGTTGCTGATGGTTTGCTGCTCACCTCCTCACCTGAGACAGAATAGACGCTGGGCATGTGCAGCTCAATATTGCAGGTTGTTCATGATGATGCCATGCAACTACCTTCAGTCCAGCTCCTGAGATGAAGATGTCAGTGGCGCAGGATGTTGGCAGCTGTTGTCCACTCATTGTTCGGAATGGCTTGTTGTGCTTTGTGAGTCTCTTCCTCACTTCAGGACCAGGGGTTACAAGGTGCGCAGTAGCCTGCTGCTGCATGGTAGGAGTCGGTGGACCTCAATTTGCAGAATTCAGGCGCTCATTCATATCATTGGGTGTTTGGCTGTGCCCCAGCACTCCTGCATGAGTCGCCAATACAACTTATCCAAGGATGGCGCAGCAAGTCCTCTGCTGTCGGCACAGCTTGGCCACGAGCAGAAGGCTGCAGTTGCTGCAAGACGGCACAACCTTCTGGGCTACTCACAACATTCAGTGTGCGAAGCATGTTGCCAAGTATCAGGATGTCAGATGCCTCGGTGTATGCATCACCTTCCAGCACAATGTCATTTGGCCATGTCTCTATACTGAATGCGGTTCTGCCAGGCCTCCCACACAGCTCCAAGTCCAGCAGAAAGTAGTGGCGCTCAACACTGCAGGCTGTGTTGTTCCAGTGCAGGTCTCTGTGGACAAACCCGGCCTGCACAAGGATGACAGGTCACCCGCCTTGCCCTTGTCATGTGACTGTACAGGGACTGTACTCCCATGCTGTTCCCGCAGGATGGCAATCCATGATAAGCAAGTCATACCTTACCTATCAGCCTTGTGCTATCAGCCCTGCATGAGTGCTATCAGCCTTGCATGAAGTGCGCACCATGTGAAGAGCGGCCAGGCCATGCAACAGGCCATGAGCTGCCCTGGCTGCTTCCTCTTCATTGGGGGGCAGGGCATCACTGCGCTGCCGACCAACCGGCTTCAAGCAGACACCATAGGTGTCCTCATCAGACACGCCTGGGGGCTGCACCGCGTGCACAAGCCCAGCACAGCCTGCAGTGAGACGGTAGACCTCCTGCAGCTCAGCAGGGTCCACGCCCCTGGCGTCGCTGAAGAGGCTCCACTTCTCAATGGTCTTATGCACAGTCACATCAGACTTGAAGCACCTGCAGGCGGGCCACAGGCATGCCAAGGTCAACAGGCAGCAGGTTGTGTGAAACTGCAATGCTCTTGAAAACTGTTTGAGTGGTCTCAACATGTGACAGACCAGCTGACTGCTGTGCAGAGGGGCACTGCATCCTGTGAGCCATGCTCAGCAGCATCATGCCATGCGAAGCAGGCCAAGGACGGCATCAGGCTTGCAGATCGACATTGGTGCTGCCCCAGTCCAGATGCATGCTGGGGTACTGAGTGCAGACGGCAGAGCAGGACACCCACGATGTGCGCGTGTAGCCATGTCGGTGTGTGGCCCTCTGCGGCAGGTCCACCGGGAGCACATAGTTCGGAAACAGGTCCTGGACAGCGCGCAGCAGGCGGTACAGGTTGAACATGGCAATGGCTGCCTTGGCCCGGTCTGCTGCGAGGTTGAGGTTCTGCCGCGGACCGATTGCCAGAGGCATGGAGATGCTCCCGCGCTCGATGGCGAAGGACTGAAACTGTGCACCAGCGGCCGCAGCTGTCAGAGGGTGGGGCAGCTCTCTGTAGCACAGGGGAGACCATGCTGCCATCTTCCCTGCAGTCAGCAAGGAACGCAATTCATGACCGCAACTCTGCCTTGCAAGTAGAGGTGGCCGTGCTGCAGCCGGCAGCTAATGACCTGCTTGGCAGGTTGAACAGAACAACACCTGCTTGTTGAAGAAAACACACCACAAGTGCACAATGCTAGAGGGACAGGCAGTCCAGGTGAAGGCACATTTTTGTTTGGTCCTTGTTGTCTTACATCTCAAGTCCTCCCCGGCGTCCTCAACAAGGCACACCCGCAGCCTTCTCCTCCCACTCAAACAGCAGCCGCTGGCCATTCCCGCTGTGCAGTTGAACATCTGGGCGTAGGCTCTTGCCCTTGTCCAAGCGGCTGGTCATTGTGCTGTCAGTGTCACCCTCATCCCGAAGCACCATCATCCCCAATCGCTACTGTACTGGCAGCAGCTCGTCCAGCCCCTCCACCAGCAGCTCGATGATGAATATGTCGATGAGTTGGGCAGTCATTGGCTCCTTCCCAGGCCTGAGCTTGGCACAAATGGCCGCTGTGATTGCCGTAGCCAGGTTGAGGTGCCTGCCATCGTCCTGCTCACACAGCACCTCCAGACCACCGCCTGCGCTGAGGCCAACCATCACTTTGCGGTTGACAGGCAGCTTGGCAGCTGGCCTCGGTACAGCATGTCTTTCAGCTGTGTCCAGGGAGGCAGGCCCTCAATTTCTGGCTGCACCAGCTCTGCTGCGCGCTCGTGGGACAGATCTGGCTGGGGACCTGCAGCAACAGCAGCCCGACTGTAATGCAGAGCCCAATGTGGAACCTTTCCACCTGGCCCTTTTTGACTCCATGGCCAGCAAGGAGACCCACATAGCATGTTGCAGGTCATGCTGCCACACAACTCCCTGCAGCCACCCCCCAGAGGCCAAAGAAACTGCCCCTCTCCCCATTGCAGCTGCAGCCCTGCACGATGGATGTGCCATGCCTGCAGGCTGAGCACAAGCATCTGCTAGCCCATGTTGTCCTGCCAGACAGAGATGGGTTCCTGGGCAGGGCCCCACCAGGTGTGCCAGCACACAAGCTGCAGCCCACTTGGAAGAAACCCACCCCAAGGTGATCACGCCCAAGCCTGGCCATGACTCTGGGGTCCCGCACATCACAAGAAAGCCCAGCACATGATTGCCTATATGGCCTTTACCTTGACAAATAGCTCAGCATCCCCAAGTCTTTGCACTCACGGCGCACAGTGAAGAGCTGATGAGGCTCACATTTGCTGGGCACGCAGGCTCCAAGGCACCCACACTTTACCTCCAGGGCCTCAACACTCACGCTTCTCAGGTAGGCCTCCAACAAGCCCTCCAACAAGGCACACTGCCAATCCCAATACAGCCCAGGTACCCATGCATGCAGAACAAGTGCCGTGCAGCTCTGCCATGCTGATGTTTGCATAAGGCCCTCAAATCTGCTACTGCAGGCAACCACGGCATGTGACATCCAGGTCTCACCTGTGGGCAGGCACAGGCAACAGCCGAAATCTGCCCTGGTGCACATGCTCACCTCACAAAGGCTGCGCAAGCAACAAGCAATCCATTGCCCTTAGCTGTAGTCGTGCATACAAGCGCAGCAAAGCACCAGCCAATCATTGTGGGGTCCAGCTGCGCTAGAAGATCTCCACCCTGCAGCAGGGAGGCTGCAGCCAGCCGCTCTTGCAGCATGACGGGTTGGCCGCCTGCTCTCATACACGATGTAAGGCCCCCAATAGCCTTGCAGGCCAATCCTTACAGCCCCGCTTGTATCCTCACCTGCAGCCACCTGTGTCATTTGGAAACTGTCTACGGCATCCTGTGCTTTGCTCCATCTCTTCTCGAGCTTCTCTGACTTGGCTGAATCCTTCTCTGCCAGGTATGCCTTCCAGGCCTCTTCCGCCTTCCTTGACAGCTTGTCCTCCAGTTGCTGAGTCATGTCTGCAGCCACCAGCATCGAGAGCTCTGGATGGTAAGTCGAGCGTCCATGGTTCTCAAGCGCAGTCCATGCAGCACAAAGGGTTCTGTCAGGGCACCCTCCCCGCGCCCCCAACTTTGGCGATGACACTTGCAGGCAGCACACGCCCCAGCACGAAGCAGCCTGACCCTTCAGTATGAACAGCGTCTCGCCCTCCCGCCGAGTTTGGCAGTGACTTATGCAGGCACAACGCGCTGCAGCACAAAGCGGCCTGATCCTTCAGCAAGAATAACAGGCCTGGTGACTGATGATATCAAGGTGAAATTTCTTGGCCGAACGCCATGCAGCCTGTCTTTCAGAATCAGATCTGGTGAAATTGCTTGTGTAGAGGCTGCAGTAACTGGTGGCTCAGCAGCAGAAAACAACTGACCTCAGAACACAGCACCAAGTGGCTCAGCGAGCAATCTCTCTGCAAAGCTCAGCATGCCATGCAGCCACCCGTGCAGCTTTGTGACTGCAGACAGGGGCAATTTGTGGACGCCGCCATAGAGCCACACTGCCTAGCAGAGCACAGTATCCGAGTTCAGCTGGCTCCATTCATCTTTCAGGCAGGCTGCAGGTGGCTGCCTGTACTGACAGAGCAGCAGAGGCTCATGTAGCCTGCCACAATCAGCAGAAGGCAAGTTGCAGCATTTCTGCGATGGAGCTTCCCAAAAACGCCAGGCGCATGTTCTGCATTGCAGTGGCCATGACAGGCCTTAGGAGTGCCTGCCAACCCACACAGTCCCAAACTGCTGCATCTCCGTCATTGAGCACCCACCTGAATCTGGCCAGCACACCAGCAGACCATAGCATCCTGGCCACAGGAGGTTCTACATACCTATCAGGACGGCCCCTCACAGTCAAGAGAGCTCACCTGCTGGCGGGATCTTCAGAAGCTGAGTTTGCCGCTCTGCCACATCCAGCGGAGGCTTCAGCTCTGTCAGGAGTGCCGCCTTCTTCAGATGCGCCTCACGGAGCCCTTTCTGTGCGATCATCTGCCTCAATCACTATCATGACAGCTGATCTGCTGCATCACCTTCTGCAGCCGCTCCTTGCTTCCATCTGGCAGCTGTGTGCTGGCTATCAGCTCCTGGACAGTGACCATGTCTGGCCTGCAGCACGGGTTGTGCCTGAGCTGCAGTGACAAGCAAGCAGTAGCAGGTGCTTCCTGTGAGGCAGACTGCATCTTCGTTTTCAATATGAATCTTCAAAACATTCTTCAAGTCTTCCGGTGGGCAGATGCACCATGACTAGGGTCTGCCACAGAGCAGGCCTCTGAGCTTGACGCTGTGTTGCAGGGTGTAACATAGTTGTTAGGTCTGTATTTCCCATCTGACAGCTATGAGGACCATTGAATCCAAGGTGCGGTCTTCGGAGGCCGTTTCACCATGCAATCCATGAACATGGGAGCGCACATGCGGGTAAGGAATCGATCTGAATGCACTCCCCTGGCATGGTGCAATTGATCAGCCTGCCTCTTCATTGCCTATCATGTCATTGTGACTCCCTGCAGGTGCACAAGTGCCTGCAGCCCCCTGTCCTGGCACGAGGGAGCATTGCTAGGCAGCCTCATGTAGATCGGCAAAGATCCTCCCTCCTTGAGCGGGGGAGCCAGGCCTGTCAGGAAAGGTCCTGCACAAAGCTGTCCACAGCATGGGCTGGCCGCAGGTCCTGTTGGTGCCAGGCAACAGCTGCAGACAATGGTGCCAAGCCAGCTTTCAGCAAGGTTCTGGTGGCCAACCGTGGCGAGATCGCGGTCAGGGTCATCCGTGCCTGCAAGGAGCTGGGGCTCAAGACGCTTGCAGTCTACTCCACAGCAGATGAGGAGTGCTTGCATGTCCAGGTAAGGCCTTATCAGCTGCCATCTGTTGATGCAGCCACTCCCCTGATGGCAAGCCGCCCAGTCTTCTCTGTGCTTTAAGCTGGTCTGGGCAGGACTTTTCAGCTTGCTGCCATCTGCCTACTCCCACAGCAGGCCATCGACCCTGCTGTCAATTCTCTTGCTGCAGCTGACTCTGACCATGGCTCACTGCCTGCATAGTGATGCCAGACGAGGCCACCTGTGCACTGGAGACAGCTGGCCAGCGGCAGTGCTTATGAGAGGTGCCTTGCCTGCCAGACTCAACTGGTTCCTATGCCTGCCTGCAGCTGGCAGACGAGGCAGTCTGCATAGGCGAGCCCCCAAGCACGGTGTCTTACCTGGACGTGCCCAGCATCCTGTCCGCAGCGCTCAGCAGGGGAGCCGACGCCATCCACCCGGTGAGCGCGGCAGTCTCTGCCTTGACTAGCCTGGCCGCATCCTGGCCACCAGCAAATTGTTTTCCACATCTTGGCTGCTCAAGTCAAGGGTGCCTCTCATCAGGGGCCCAACACTATTCACCTGGCGAGCACTACAATCTGTGGTGGGCCGGCACGCATCCATTGCCAGGACCACCAGCGTTCCTGCCCATTAAAACAGCACAATTGTTGGTTGTCTGTGGCAAACACAGGCAGCACCATGCCCACCTCTGCGTCCTCTTCTGCCTGAGCCCCCCAGCCCTTGGCAAGCCGCACACGCTTACTTCTCCCTCCACCCTGCAGGGCTATGGCTTTCTGTCTGAACGCGCTGAGTTTGTGGAGATCTGTAATGAGCATGGCATCACCTTCATTGGGCCCAAGCCTGAGCACATCCGCGTGATGGGAGACAAGGCCACCGCCAGGGACACCATGAGGGTCAGTCAGCCAGTCACCTATCTCCTTGTGCATTTGTCAGGTGGATTCCGAAGCATCAGGGACATCGGCAGGGTTCGTGAAGCACTTCCCTGTTGATGTATGCATGGCCAGCCAGTCTGCTCTGTGTCCTGCAGCGCCAACATTGCCATGAGGGTCGTCAGCCTGCCGTTTGCCTGGCTCTGCAAGCCCCCATCTACTCACAAGAAGCGACAGTCCTGGGCATCCCATGTCTGCTGTTGCAACGGCCCACTATGCTTCATCAGACAGAGCAGCAGCAGGGATGCACCAACAACAAGGGCTGGCCAACTCAGCCTCTGATCCTGTCCATGTGTGCCGGCAGTGATTGGCATATGAAGCCCAAGGCATCCCTGTGCCATGCTTGCAGGATGCAGGAGTGCCTATTGTACCTGGCAGCGATGGGCTCGTCAAGGACCCAGAACATGCCATCAAGATAGCCAAGGAGGTGAGCTAGATGAATGTCACTTTGACGGAGACGGCACAGACACGCTTTGACTACTGCTCTGCATCATGTGGTCATTGGCAGCCGTCACATCATGCAAGAACTCTTCAGCTCCCATCTCTGGCACCTGTGTTCTCTGCTTGTCCAGGGGCAGGGAGCAGCGCAGCTTTGTGTGCTGGCAGCTTCTGCTCTCAGCCTCTGTGCTGGTGAGTCATAATCCAATGGTGTGGTCCAAAGATGGAGAAATATGCCACACCATGCTGTGCAACCAGCAGGTGCCCGCAGGCAGGCTGTGCGGTCCTCTGTGCACTGCATGCATTTCTGCCCCACCACAGACGCTACCCCTCAGGCAGATCATAAGCTGCCTGGCTGCGCATACTGTGCGCACCTCACCAAGGCACTTTCCACCAGTGACCTGGGCCACAACAATCCCTGTCTGGACTGCAGGAGGGCCCCCCAAGTCATTAAGAGAGCAGCAGAGCAAGTGCCACAGCTGTACTGTGCCACTGCAATTGGCCTTGTGCCCTGCAGATTGGCTTCCCCGTCATGATCAAGGCCACAGCTGGCGGTGGCGGCCGCGGGATGAGGTTGGCCATGGAGGAGGGCGAGTTCATGAAACTGCTGGGGCAGGCACAGCAGGAGGCTGAGGCAGCCTTTGGCAACGGGGCCGTCTACCTGGAGCGCTATGTGCAGAACCCCCGGCACATTGAGTTCCAGGTGGGCTTCTGTCTTGCATCAGGGTTGTGGGTGCCAGGCTGGCTCGCTCTTCAGTTCAAAGGCCTGACTGATGGCCTCTTTGGCATGATGCTCCCGTCGTCAGGTGCTTCCCTTCTGGAGGAGGGAGGCTGGCATCATTGCCATGGGACCAGCTGGATTGACAACTGGGCTCCCAGAACATTGCAGCTGCAAATTGCACGTCAGCCCTGCATGCAGCTGCAGATTGCACATCAGCCTTGCGAATCATATAAGTAATCCACAATGTTGATGGGTGTCAGCTACCCCTAGTGTGGCCTGTGGAGTGTCCTGGCTGTCTCCGAGCAGGGTGTGACAACACATCTTTTGCGTTTGCAGGTGCTGGCAGACCAGCACGGCAATGTGATTCACCTTGGAGAGCGTGACTGCAGCATCCAGAGGCGTAACCAGAAGCTGCTTGAAGAGGCCCCAAGCCCGGCCCTGACACCTGATGTGAGCTCTTTTCTAGGGTGCCTGCTTGCACCTTGAGCAGCATGTTCCTGTGCATTCTATTTGCCTGACCGAGTGGCATGGCAGCTGGGGGCCCCCTGTGTGGCCTGCCTGTATTCATGCAGCCATGTTCTGGGCAGCTCATGCCATGATTCTTGCTCATGGTCAGCATTGCATGGCAGAGGGGAGTTCCTCCCCTCCTGGCAGCACTCAGGACTGCAAATCCTCGTGCCCTGCTTGTTGCCTGCCGCCTGTTTGCAGCACCCCAGGCCCCTAGCTTGCAAGTACTGTATCCACCTTGGCGGGCTACATGTCTGCCACTTAGATGCCCAGACCTCACTGGCTGCAGGTGCGGCAAGCCATGGGTGACGCAGCTGTCAATGCAGCAAAGAGCATCGGCTACATTGGTGTCGGCACCATTGAGTTCCTGTGGGAAGAGAAGGGGTTCTACTTCATGGAGATGAACACCAGAATCCAGGTGGGGGATCAGCTCATGCTGCCATGCTTTGGGCTCCGCAGGGGCTAACATGAAAGTGCAAGGCCAGAGAGGAGCCTTGGTCAGCCCTGTGAGCAGAGCAGCCTGCAGCAGAGCCCTGCTGCTGCCAAACTCAAGGCATGCGCACTGCCCGACCAGCTCTGGTGTAGTATACACTGCTGCTCACTTGTGCCACTGTCTAATTGGCCAGGCAACCCCTCTGAAGTCAGGGCAGCCCCCTTCGCAACCTGCTGTCAGCATCCAGCCAGCACTGAGCACATATTTGAGGTCTGTGCAGGTGGAACACCCTGTGACAGAGATGATCACCGGCGTCGACCTCATTGCAGAGCAGATTCGTGCGGCCCAAGGCGAGGTCTTGCGTTACAAGCAGGAGGACATTCAGCTCAAGGTCAGCACCGAGTGCAGGCTGTCATGTGCTCGTCTGAAGTATGTGATGAGTGGGCTCCATGCACTGTGCCCAAAATGCAGTGTCAACCTGGTACACGCAGGTGGACATGCAGTATACAGGGTCAGGCACCTTTCAGCCTCATCACAGCAAGCCTGCTTCAATGCATGCAACCTGCCTGGTGTCAGCCATTCTGGTGCAGAGCAGCGACCCATGCAACACACACACGCCCTGTTGCATGCTGCCTGTGTCCTCCCTAGACACCTGCCACAGGGCTCTGCAGAGGCTGAGGCCCTCCCTTCGGCAAACAGTGGTACCAAAGCAAAGAGTCACCTCCACCCGGCACAGCCATACCATTGTGCGCTCTCGATCTTGTGGTGCTTGATGCAGAGGCCCTCGTCGAGCATGCATACACCTTCAAGTCATCCTCACTGTTTGCAATACTAGCATCAGCATGGCACGCGCCTGGGGTGCTGCAGGGCTGGACCCCTGGTGTGCAGCCTGTACGATGCACTGAGCTGGGACAGAACCTGCTGCAGGGTCTAGCACAGGCTTGCCTCACGCACCCTTCAGAGGACATGGCGACACAACCACACTTCTATTCTGCTGCAGGGCCACGCCATTGAGTGCCGTCTGAATGCTGAGGACCCCTTCAAAAACTTCAGGCCTGGTCCCGGACGTGTGGTGGGCTACCTGCCCCCTGGCGGCCCCTATGTTCGCATGGACAGTCACCTGTATGCAGACTACCTGGTGAGCTCCCAAAGCGCGTGCCAAAGTAGCACCCATTGTCATATTTCGTGTAGTCAGCCGCCTGCACAGACTGTCTGGTCAGCTTGCACTACGTCCCAGCCTTGGCTTGTGTTGCAGCCTTAGTCTGGACAGCCAGACCAGCTAGTCAGTCAAGCGCATTTGGCACTAAGCAAGAAACTTGGCACCTTGCGCGCAACACATCGCTGATGGCCGTTCAGTGGAGGCATCTGGCCTGCACAGGGCTGTCTGGCCCCAATAAGACTGCCTGCCTGCCCATCTGGTGAAGTTTGATGCTGCATGGTCTGCCAAGCCCCCCCATTGTCTCAGGGTCAGGGCGGGAAGGCATGGAGTAGACAGGCCTCGCCACTTGTTCATCTGCTGCTGACAGTCAGCTTTGGTGCTGCTGCAAATCTCTCTCGACTATGACTCTGTGCTGATTGTGTGCGCTGAGGATAGTCTCTGTTGCATCATGCTCATGAGGCTGAGCCTGTCATGCCTTGGCTGCAGATCCCTCCCAACTACGACTCCCTGCTGGGCAAGCTGATTGTGTGGGCTGAGGACAGGCCTCAGGCCATCACGCGCATGAGGCGCGCCCTGAATGAGACAATCATCTCTGGTGTCCCAACCACCATCCAGTACCACACCATGATCTTGGACAATGCAGACTTCCAGGCTGGCACAGTGGACACTGGCTTCATCCAGAAGCATGCTGATGAGCTGAGCGTGGAGCCCCCTAAGAAACAGGTGGGTGGCCAACGTGCTTGAATGGTCCATGGGAGCTTTGTATCTGTCATGGGGGCCACAAACAGTAAAGACATGCCAATGCATTGCTGCAGAAAGAGAGCATTGTGGAGAGGGCTGCCAAGCGGGCTGTAAAGCGGGGCAACAAGGTGCCTGCATAGGAGAGTTGACAACCCATCAGAGCATTTAGGCACACACCAGTACCAGTCAAAGCAGAGCAGAGAGTGAGAGTTTGCTTTTTGTCAAGGGGAGATGCACTTGTGATTAGTTCATTCATGTGTTGAGCTCGGTTCATTGCAGATTGTTTTGTTACGCTATCCCTGACACCAAACTGAGAGTGTAAGTTCAGCATCGCTCAAAAATTCTGTATAGATCTTCCAATTTGGTTAATTCTATCAGTGTGGCAGCTGCAAGACCCTGGGCAGGCTTGAGAAATGCGCTCACAGCTGGCAAGACTACCTGCACAGCAGGGACAACTGAAGAAATTTGGAGGGATGTGTAAGGAAGGAAGATGAAAGGCAGAGCCATGAGAACAGTGACTCTTACGTGCTGAACTGAAGTTGAGGTGCTTTGGCTGGAAGGCGCCACCACAGCAGGCTGCACGGCATAGAGCCTTGCCAGGGCCTGCACTTTAGAGGCATAGTCCGCCAAGCCTGCCACCCTGACTACTCAATGCAGGAGGATGCCTAGCTTTGCTGAGCCTGGTGGCAGGTCACAGCATGCAGGGCAACCGGGCGAAGCATGCTGCAAATCGGTCTGTCTGCATGCACAGCAACCTCAGCCAGGCAGCTTTGGCAGCAATTGCCTGCACAGCATGCTACCTGACACAATCCCTCTCCATGCGTGGCGACCCACCTGTGCAAGGTCGTGAAAGCAGCTCTGCTCATCATCCCAGTCCACATCTTGGGCCATGGACAGCACAAAGGCAGGCAGGTTGTCCAGGTCAGGGCAGTAGTCATCAATGAGCTGCGGCAGCGCTGACAGGCGGCCTCTATCATCCACCTGCACAGCAGCATACCCAGGCTTAGTTGGGCGCGTCAGCAGGCAGGCTCCATCATTCACCTGCACAGTAATTAGTCAGCATGAGTTTGGGCTGCAATGCTGATGTCCAGGCACAGTCAAACTGCGTTGCGAGGCTTGGGCAGCGCTGACAGGCGGCCTCTCTCATCCACAGGCACTGCAGCATGCCAGAACCTAGAGCACAAGTTCAAAGAAACACAGATCAAGCCCAGGGGTGACCTGCAGTTTGCCTGGCCGGAGCGCTGACACAGAGGCAGCGTCACGGTGTGCTCCCAGCTGACCTGGATGCCAAAGCACTCCTCCAGGAGCTCCCTCTTGTCTTCCAGCAGCTCCTGAATGAGGGAAGCCACCTCCTCTGCGGAGCCGTCACCATCCTGGAGGTAAGGGACGCAATACAAGCATCTGCAGGCAAGGTGGCTTCAGGCCTGGTTCCTCATGCCGGCATGCACAGCAATTGATACAATGCAGGGGACCCTTGTTCTGCCACAGCCCGCTGCTGCAGCGCTGTCACACCGTGCCCCACCTGCCACATGCCAGCGGCCTGCTGCTGCTGGACCGCACAGAAGGCCAGCCCTGCAACAGGGGCTGGTGGCTGAATCCTGATTGCGCCAAAGTGGCCAAAGCGCCTGAGAGCCTGCAGGCAGCCGCTGCATCACCTCAGACGACACAGCCAGCAGAGCGGCCACAGCGTGAGCATGGGACAGGTCGCAGGATGCAGCTTGACCAGTGGTCATTGTCTGAGCAATCTCAGAAGGGACGCACTTCATCACTCCCTGCTGGCATACCTAGTCCGACAAATAGTCAGGCAAGCTACCCTCCACTCAAGACTCTACAGGAGCAGCCTGACCTGCTGGTAAAACATCTGCTGCGAGACCCGCTGGACATCCATCAGGTAGAGCCGAGTGCCGTGCTGCAGCAGGCCCATCGTCTCAGTGACCATGCCTATAAAGGTATGGTGCCTGAAGAGCTGGCTGGTCTCTGCAGCATTGACTAGGCTGGCTGAAGTATGCATGCACAAGCATTGCACATCAGCCAGCGGCAGCACTCAAGATGGCCTTCAGAGCTCTTCAGCACCCAAGTCTGGGCATGACCTGCCCTTGAGCTGAACAGCAGCCAAGTGCAAAGTTCCAGACTGCTGTGATCTGCAACGCACCACCTCACAAAACATCCTGTTTTGCTCAAGCCCACACGTGCTGAAGACTCAACAATGCACAACAACATGTGTGCTCTGGCTGTTGCACACCAACCTAGCGCTCCACCTTTATCCAGATCAGCCTCCACGGCAGCCAGCAGCTCCTGGACGCTGCTAAGGCTGGAGGGCTCCGGGTTGACGTGGTGCCGTGCAGAGGCCTTCGGCTGGGGCACTTGCGCCTGCTGGGCAGTGGATGGCAAGCTGGGGTGGTGCCAATGAAAGCCTTTTGCTGGAGCAAAACACTTCAGAACAGTTGGCGTGATGCTGTGCTGACACCCATGCAGGTGTGCCCGCAGGGCAAGGGTGGAGCAGACGGGATTGAGGGTGTCGTCTTGCGTAGTCTGGATGCCATCCAGGAACATGATGACCACACCCACCACGCAGAGAGGCACAAAGCAACAGGTGGTTCTCAAGCACCTCACAGCTGCCAGCGCATATAGTACGATGAGCTACCAGCCCTGCCTTGCCCAGGACCACACATCTGTCTGGCATCGCCACCTGCAGGCGGGCAGGCCTGTCCCAATAGCAACCATTTCGCACTCCGCTCGAGTGCAGACTATGCCTGTGTGCCCCACCTACAGGCTGACCTGCCTCACATCCAGCTCGTCAGTCAAAGCAGCAACTGAGAACAGGCAGGCCCCGTCAGCAACAGCTCTGGATGTGTGCAGTACTGAGCTCAAGGAGTCAGTCTCACCTGCAGGCTGGCCTGCCCCATGCCCAGCAGGTCAGCCACAGCCTCATCCTCGGCAGGCAGGCCCCGGCTGGAGCGTTTCCTGCGGACTGCGGGCGCTGCAGCAGCTGCCGAGGCTGCTGCATCCTCAGGGTCGACGGCCATGGGCTGGGGGCCCGGGGAAGGACTGCCGTGCGCCTGCGAGGACCGCCACAGGGCGTCCAAGGTGCGTGCTCGGCTGCAGCATGGTGTTGGTGTCAGGGCTGGAAGCATGCTGGACTTCTGGTATGCTGCACAGGCATCATCATGTCAGACCTGGGTGCATATCTGGCTTACACACAGGCTGTGCAGGTGTACAATCGCTGGTGTGCTGCATGGGCATTGCAACTCAAGGCTGCAGCGGTGGCAAAAACAAGTGCCTTGCATGCTCAGAGGAACTGCTTTGTGCGGGCTCAGTCAGACTTGCCACACCTTGAGCTCAGTGCACGAGTGCATCAGGGCCAGCATCTGCACGCTGGACAGCAAAGCTTCAAGCTGGCACAGATGCCGCTTCCCACATGCAGACTGAGAGCAGAGCATGACATGCTGCATCACGGCCACCTGCATGCTGTCCTGGCAGGGATGCTGTTTGCATGGGCAGACCAAGACCATTGCATGACATGCTGCAGCAGGGCCTTCTGCATGCTGGGCTGGGCAGCTCACTGGAGCAGGCTTTGCTGCTCCTCTCTGCAGGCAGGGCATGGCCACAAGAGCCTGTTACACAGCGGCGTGGCATCAATGTACGGGCATGAGCCACGTCGCTGGATGCCGCGATGTGAAGGCCATGCTGGGGAGCCTTTACCTGTCTGTCCGGACCAGCCTGCGCGGCGCCACAGTCTGCTTTGGCGCGACAGGTTCGGCTGCTGCTTTGTTGCAGGGAGGCCGTGAGGGCGCAGTGCTCGCTGGCGCCTGGGTGTACATCTGGCTGCAGGGCACCACCGGAGCATTTCTGAGAGGGGGAGACAGGAGGAGGCCCTTTGTAGTGTAGTTCTGGCCGCAGGGCAGCCACGTTGACCAGGGGCCTGAGCACAGAATGCAGCACAAAGCAGCACTGACGGCTTCCTGACGGATTGCAAGACTGTCAGATCTGTGTTCGTCTGCACAGCAGGCACTTGTGAGATATGCGCACTCTGCCAAGCTGCTAGCTGACAGGTGGCATATGCCAGAGGCTCTGGCAGGCAGATTAGGCGTGTTGACCACTTGGGCTTGCTGATTCACAAGCCTAGAGCGTGCCGGCTGCAAGGCGGATGAGGGGCCACATGCCAAGTTGTGTGCCGCAATGACTGAGGGCACCTGGAGGTCCCATACTGCGCATGCTTGCTATCTGCTGACAGGCAACGCAGCCATGCTGCTGCTTGGTGCAGAACTTCCTGGTGAGGTGTTGTGCAGCGCAAATCTGAGAGGTGTGAGCGCAACACTTCAGCGCAACACAGCAGGACTGAAGAGTGCCTGCCGCAGAACAGCACAGGTAGCGGGCATCCAAAGTCAAACAGCAGGAGGTCCCCTGGAAGTACCATATTGAAGGGCATCTGCTGCAAGACAGCTTAGCTGAGCGCCCCCTGCTTTGCACGGCTTTGATCAATCTTACCTCTTACAGAATCACTCAAAGGTGGCACCGAAAAGGGTCTGCCACACGGTGGTGCAGGCCATCTCCTCCCGCCCCCCTTTTACCCTGCAGCTGCTTCTGCAGGGTCATGCGAGGTCCTTACCTGGAGGTGGTGTGTGAGAGCGCCTGCTGCAGGGTGGCGCAGACCGCCTCCACAAGCCTGTCCTCAAACAGGAAGCTGACCTCGCGCTTAGTGGGGTGTACATTCACGTCCACGTGAGGGCCTGGCACCCGCACCATCTGCACTGCAATGGTTCTGTCAGACCTGTGCCAGATGGGGCTGCCAGTGGGACAGCTGTCAGGTGACCTGGTGTACACAGCACTTAGAAGTCCACTTGTGGCGTTGACGCCCACACCATTTGCACCTGAAAGTTGCTCTCAGACCTCTGCCAATTGGCACTGCCGCTGTGATGGCTGCATGCCAGCCACACAGCGCCAAGGGCTTGTCACTGCTGTGCGCCTTGTCACTGGTGCCCTGGCTGTAGGTGCATTCGCACCAAGCTCGACCCCCTCAACCAAGTTCTGAGCGAGGAGCATGTCCTTCGGTGCCAGGCATGCTTGCAGGGGCAAGGGCTCACTAGCACAGCAAAGTGCTTGGCTGATTTTGGCAAAATGGATGAGTACACTGCCTCGATTGCACGCCTGAGGCCGGAGCTGTCCACGGCACGCTGGTTGAGGAAGAACAGGAAGCTGCTCTTCCTTCCACTGAAGCTGTTGTCTGAGGCAAAGCCCTGCAGCATGAGGCCAGCATAGCACAGGGGGGCCAGAGCCTGCGCAGGAAACATCGTTGCAGCTGATGTGCAAGGTATGCCCCTGCAGTGCAGAACACTTTCAGCCCAGTAAGCTTCGCACAGTTGACGCCACTGAAACTGTTGTCTGATGCAAAGCCCTGACGGGCAGAAGGCTTGCCTTCTGACTCTGCACAGCGTAAGACAAGGAATTTGGCTGCTCAGGTTGTTGCACAGAATTTGACATATGTCGGCGCCGCTGTCGAGGAGGTGTCCTGACCCACCTCAGCTCTGAACACCAGCTCGGCAGGCTGCTGTATGGCAGCCGGGTCTGTGGGGTCTGGCCCAGCCTCGCTCTGGAACTGTAGAAGGGACTTGGCTGTGTTGTCCCCATGGATTGCCCTGCAGGCAGGAGTCATGTATAAGCTGCTGCACAGAGCATTCCAGCATGTGCAACTGGTGTCTGCAGCCTGCAAGAGTGTGCTGCCAAATCACCAGCCAGACATCCAACAAGCCAGGGATCAAGAACTGGTTTGAATGGCAGCAGCACTGAATTTGGCAGCAGGACTGGGTTTCATCGCCACCTGCAGATTGTGTTGGATGGGCTGACAGGATGCAAGCAGCGCAGAACCTGTTGCAGTCACTAGCAGGTCACTGTCCGGCCCTTGAGGCTCATGCAGGAGGCACTTGGGGCACCAGACCTGATGTTGTCCACCCTGCCAGCGCTGGCCAGAGTGTGCAAGTCTGCACGGGCCTCCCCCTGCAGCAGAGCAGCAACTGTTGCCCGTAGCAGTGAGCTGATAGCACCACATTGGAGAAGGGCTGTTCACGCAACCGAAGGACTGCAGGCGCTCAATTCGGCGGCCATGCAGACCAGTCACCTGCCGCTTGCAGGTGAAGGCCAGCCCCAGGGAGAGGGGTACAGAAACCCAGAGCATCGGCCATATGCAGGCGTGCAGGCCCCCAGCACAGGCAGCGGCCGCTTGCAGAGGGTATCTGCTTAATTGTAGGTGAGGGCCACACCCCTTGGTCAAGATTTGGAGGTCCTCACGGCAGCAGGCCCAGGGCTCCAAGACTCATGTGAAGACACCTAGGAACCGCTCACCTGGCGCTTGCAGGTAAAGGCTACCCCTGGGTGCAGTATGGCATAGCGCCCAACAATGTCCATGATGCGTGAGTACTCCTCCCCTGCACTCTTCATGGCCTGCACAGGGGCCAGAAGGTGTCATTGACAGTGCAGGTCCTGCCGTTGAGTCATGGGGGTCCTTGCCAATGCTCTTTATGGTCTGTACAGGCAGGGATTCGTAAGGTCGGGTGAAGATTTACAGGGGCCTGTCATGACAGGCTGGTCAGCTTCTGCACTTTTGCATGCAGAGCTACCCCAGCTCTGAGCTGCCCAACGCAGACCAGCATCTCTACAGAGCAGCTCCTACGATCTGCAGGCTTGCTCAGAGGTCAAGTGCCTGCCAGACAAGACGTGCACCTGGACCCGAGCATCTGCCTCAGAGCCAGCAGGCATCGCAGTTCTGCTGCTGGAAGCACTTGGCACATGTCTGGGAGTGGGTCAAAGACAGGGGCAGGTGCAGGACTCCTCAGCAGGCGAAGCCCAACCCCATGCCCACCTTACGGCGAATGGGCATGTTGAAGAATAAGTCCTGCACAGTGATGGTGGTGCCAGGCAGGGCTGCACAGGGCTGAGGCCCAGCTGTATCCATCACGCCATCCCTGCATGTAAGGCAAAGTCCTTGCTGTGGCTGCTGAGGAAGGCATCGCTTGCTCAGCAGGGGAAGCCTACATGAGCTGGCCTTCACAGGGCATCCCAGGAAAGAGCCGTGAAGCACTCATCCAGCCTGGTGGCTTGCCTATCAGGCAGTCCCCGGCAGTCTTGCCCTGACGTGCTGCAGCATGCCATGACAACAGTTTGGCAGGGCTCCCTATGCAGAGGTACCTGTAGGAGACCTGGTGCCCATGTGCGGCATTCCTGACCATGGTAGTCACCGAGAGGTGTGCAGAGAATGACATGGAGGCCAGAGCCTCGCCTCGAAAGCCCAGGGTCGCGATGCTGGCCAAGTCATCAAACTGCTGCAGCTTGGAGGTGGCGTGACGCTCGCAGAGCAGGGGCAGATCCTCCACCTGTGGAGCAGCAATTTCAGGTTTGTACAGCACTTGGCTGCAGCTGCGGGCTGAGAATTTGAGCTGCGGGGCAACAAGAGGTCAGAGCGGGTCAGAGCCGTAAGGGGCTGAACGGCGCCGCTCACAAAGCAGAGGCAGGTGCTCACCACCCCTGCCTTGGGGCAGCACCACTCGAAGTGGTGGTGCTTGAGGGCCCCAACTCTTGCAAATGGCAGCCTCTGTGCTGGCCTCTGAGGGCGTGCTGTGCACCTTCACAGCCACTGCACCCTCACACTGCACCCCCTGGGAGACAAGCAGATTCAAACGAGGCACACTGTGCCTGTTGGCGCTGCCACAGCACAAGCTGGGGGCCTGACCTGCACTCCATGCCCATCATCCTGCACCTGCAGCAGCCTCATGCCGCCATCCTTGACTGTCACCGTGATGTGCTTGCCACCTGCAAAATCACAGGTTACTGTGTAGCTGCGGTCTGGGTGTTGACACGCAGATGTTGCAATGTAAGCTCCGGAGCGCAAGCCAGCCAGGGCAAGTGCAGTCCACACCTGCGTCGATGGCGTTCTCGATCAGCTCCTTGGCTGCATTTGCTGGGCGCACGAGGACCTCCCCTGCCGCGATGCGGTTCACCACATTGGGATCCAAACGCTTGATGCGTGCCAGCATCTGAGAGGGCTGCTGGCTTCAGATCAGGTCAGCTTGCCTCACACATACATGGTCCCTGCCGTGAGGTCTGGCACTGCTTCTTGGGAGGCAAAGCAGATCTGGCCCCAGATCAAGGTCCCTGCTGGGCTCTTAGGCCTGAAGGCACGTGTGAAAGCTGAAGCAGCATGCCGGAGGGACAAATGCTGCTGTATACAAATCCCAGGTCAGCAGGTCTACAATGCACATGAGGAGCTGACATTTCCAGGTGAGCAGGTGCATGACTACCTAGATGCAAATGCTTTGTGTCTGACATCGTACATGAAACCGTCGTTGGTGGGTCCCCAGCTGTGGCCTGCTAAATGATCATAAAGGAATCTAATACACCCTTCGCAGGGCTCAGTGCCCGTCACAGGCAGCATTCAAGAACACCAGGCCCCCACCGGTCTGCTTCAGGGGGGCCACCCCAGATGTTTTTCCTCCATGAGTTCCTGCAAGGCATCATCGTCAAGTACATGGAGGACCCCAAGAAGAGGGATGAGAAGTTCAAAGAGCACTGCCTGAAAACAGCTGCTGCGGCCAGGCAAATGTGAGTCCATCTCTGCCTGCAGCACCAAAGTGATTGTCAGGCAGCAGCCTGGGTGCATGCAAGCCTGCCACAGCACAGCTTATTCCTCAACACCCTGTCGTGACAGCTGATTGCCTGCGAGAGCTTGGCACCCACACATACTGCTCTGCATGGCATACTTGCTGCAGCTGCATGCAAGCAGGCCGGCATCATTGCGGCGCCGAATGGCAACCGCACCCTCAGCTCCTGATGCTGCTGCTGCAGGCGCATAAATTGGTACCAGCCTTCCAAGACGTATGGCTTCTGGCAGTCAGAGAAGGCCAATGCAAAGTACCATGTCAACCTGGACCCCGGCGTGCAGAAGCTGTCAGGGCGAGCGCATCCTTTTGAGTACTGAACACTAGACAGTGCATCTATCAAGACAGCCCTTTCTTAGACTGGATATGCCGTTGCCATTGCGCTCTGAACACACAAAGGCACCCCCAGGCACCGTCTGCATGCTCAGCAGCCTGTTGGCCCATGGAACCAATGAGGTTGCCTGCCATGGCACTGCAGGCCCTGGTGCACATCTGTCTCAGTGGCCACATCCCCCCATTAGTGGGGTCACACACATGCAAGAAAGCGGAGCTATGTGCAAGAAAGAAGAAGGAAAGTTCAGCAGCAGAGTGCAGGGCCCTGAAGCTTCTGAAAGGCCTGCTGATCCCTTGCTGTCTCGGCCACAGCTTTCAGCAGCACTCCAATAGCATCAGAGGTGCTGACGCTCTGTCGATCGCAGGAGCCTCTCCTTGTGCGCTTGGGCAGGATGTTCCTGATCAATTGGTGAGACGTGTGCCTTCCACATGGTCAAGCTGGCAGGCTGCTATGGGTCGTAGCATGCGACGAGACGCCCCTCTGTCCTGTTTGCAGGTTCTATGGCATCTTGAACCAGCTAGGCCTCTACAATAAGAATGCCAAAATCCTGTTCCTGGTGGGGCCTGCATGCCTAGCTGGCAGAGCTGCACTCACTGCACATAAGCTGCCTTAAACTGTGGCTGGCACCCTGCAGGGTCTTGACAATGCTGGTAAGACCACGCTCATGCACATGCTGAAGGATGAGAGGTTGCAGCAGCACCAGCCCACACAGCACCCTACCTCCGAGGTGCGGGAGCTCTTGCCTGGTGTCCACCAAATGCTTTCCGGACTGTACTCTGTGAGCCCATGGCAATCTTGGTACTCCATTCAAGCGCCGCTGCATGGCCACTTCAAGCAGCCCAGGGGGCTGGCCCACACCCTGAGCGTCTTGAAGTGGGCACAGCTCAGTGCTGATGCATATTTACCACGATGGCTGCAGGAGCTGCAGATGGCAGGCATCAACTTCAAGGCATTTGACCTTGGTGGGCATGAAATCGCCAGGAGAGTCTGGAAGGACTATTATGCACAGGTGAGGGCAGCAGGCTAGACAGATCACCTTAGGAAGCACTGCTGCGGACGGCTTTGAACATGTGGATGCTCAGTGGTCACTGCTTACAGAGAGAGAGAAGCGTGTGTGAGAAAAAGTGAGTGTGAGAGAGTGTGTATTGCCACATGCAGACTGATCTCAGCCTCCCATGAAGCAGCGCAGCACAAATGACCTCAGGTTCTGGGCTGCACTCCCACTGCTTGGTGCTGGCAGAGGCACTGAGGTGACTGATTGCAGGGTCGAGGACTGGCAGGCATGCTGCATGAGAGGGCCATGCAGAGCCTCTGCCAGTGGTTCTTCCTTTGTTGTCTCACAGCATGTTGGCTGCAGGTGGACGCAGTTGTGTTCCTGGTGGATGCCTTGGACCGAGAACGGTTCGTGGAAGCCAAAAAGGAGCTGGACAGCCTCCTCAGCGATGATGGGCTGGCCAAAGTGCCCTTCCTTGTGCTGGGCAACAAGATTGATGTCCCACAGGTGGGCAGTGCTTGAATGCGCTTGACTTAGTATGCTGGCAGGCACATGTCTGGCCACTGAGGCCTGTCCTGCGGCTGTGCCTCCTGTCCCAGAGCCGCCAGCGTCTCCAGGGGCACCAGGGGAACCAGGGCCTTGCTCGTGTGCGGTCTGCTCTTGCTAAAGGGCACAACACACTCGCGCGAGGCCCTGGCTCCCCTGCCCGAATGTGTTGTGCCCTTCAGCGAGGGTGGAACAAACTCATGCAAGGCCCTGGTGCCCCTGCCCTGTAGCAGGGGCACAACTGAGCATGCATGGGCACGGCTGTGCAGGGTTGGCCTGTCAGGTGTCCCTGCTGCAGGCTGCCTCCGTGCATGAGCTGGCTGAGCCTGCATGGGGGCATGTCTGCGGTTTTGGAGAAGACCACTGAGCTGTTCTGAAGGGGGCTGCCAGCACGCGCTGCCCAACTCTCCAACCCAAGCACACCGCTGAGTGAGCTGTCAGGCTGGTGGACCTACAGGTCGCCCGTCTGGGGCCTCTGTCGGCACTATTGACAGGCACATTGCCCACGGCAGCAGCCAGGCTGGTGTTGCACAAGGACTCGTCAGCTGTTCGTGAGCGGTCGGAGACCCCTGCCCCGCACCTGCAGGCTGCCAGCGAGGATGAGCTGCGCATGCACCTGGGCTTGACCAACTTCACCAGCGGCAAGGGCAAGAGCGACCAGAAAGACTCTGGCATGCGGCCCATTGAGATTTTCATGTGCAGTGTGGTGAGCCAGTGTGCAGTTCTGCTGTGAAACATCTGTCAGCCCTGCATGTTGGGCAGGCGTCAGGGGTACCTCTTCAGATGTTTTGCTTGCTGGCCAGCCCCCAGCTGGAGCAGTCACTTACAGACGCCTGCCGCTCCTCCTGCAGCCCTGCGCCAGGATCTGCTTGAGCGCTTCTGCCAACCACTTGTGTGCAGGTTAGAAGAATGGGTTACGGCGAGGGGTTCCGCTGGCTGTCCCAGTACATCAAGTAGACGTCGTCTGCAGCACGCAGCTATTGCACCTCTTCCCCAACAGATGATGGGGATGCCACCTTCAGGACTGTCAGAATCTCAGTGCTCCCCACTGCAATTGCACCTAGCACGGCTTCACATGTGTTTTGAAAGGACCTTTGCAGGCCTTCAATGGGCATGACGATGGCACTCATGGTTTAAAGTACATGCAGAGCTTTTGGGGATTTTTGTCTCAGATCTTAACAAATTTGGGCTTGATGGGGCCCGGCCCACCCCCGAGCTTGAGGTGGCGCCTCTGGCCTGACGTAAAATCTGCCTTAGGAGCGTCTAGATCAGTAAGGCGTCCAGAGAACCAGGCGCTGCTGCCTAATGAACACTGGACCTTTAGATCGAAGCGCGTGAGGACCTGCTGGCAAAGTACACAGGGGGCTGCACAACCTAGGGTACCGTCGCTGCGCTTGCGCCAGACTACTATATTGGGCCCGAGCTTGCGGCGCACCCAGGTCACCACGCGGCAGCTTCTGACACCGTGGCGTCGCGCCTCAGCTACCCAGTACTCCAGAAGCCTGCGCAGCAGCCAGGCGAAGCTGAGGACTATTCACCACAGCGCCAGCAACGCATGCAAGGACAGGTCCATGTGGGAGGGCGCGCAGATGCTCAAGACGGGAGACCAAACTTCCATGCCGCCACCCTCCTGTGCATCAGGTGACCTTCTGGCAGCTACAGAGCTCGGGCAGGCCCATGCAGACCTCACCAAGTTTGCTGGACGCATGATAAGTGGAGGGGGGGAGGCTCACCTTCGCTCAGCGCAACAGCGATGAGTGCTATTGTTTGCGCTCGGGTTGAACGCCTTTCGGTTGTTCTTCACATTCAGGTGTACAGCTGGCCAGGGAGCGAGCCGAGCAGACGTACACGGTCTTGGACTCAAGGTTGGCACCAGCGGGCTTGGCTGAATGCTGAGGCATGTCAAGCCTGGGTGGGTAAGCGTCTGGCTGCGCGAAAGGCTCTGGGGACTGGGTGCTTGTCGGCTTTTGGGAGTTCCAGAACCTAAGGGCCTTTTCATTGGAGGCTGGCAGGGGCCTCTTGGATGCTCTGCCTGTTTCTGCACAGATCATTGACAAGAGCGTGTAACTTGTTGCCAAAGGCTGTTCTGGAGAAAGTCTTCATCACATGACTTCTGGCTGCATTGCCCATGTCCTTCACTGCCTTGTCCTCCTGCACATGGGAGACCGCACTTCGAGACAGCACCGTTTAGCAGGCAATTGCATCGGAGCAGGTCATCCTCCCGCAGAGTGGCTTTGGCATTCGATTTGCCTGCAAAGAACTGCCGCCCGAGCAAGCAGCCTGAGACAGGCAACAGCATCCGGCAAGCACCTCCTGTAGAGCAGGCCCTCACCAGGAGTGTGGCCATGGCAGCAGCAAACTGTTCTGGCGAGGGCTCGCACAGGAAGCCCGTCTTGCCGTGCAGCACGCTCTCCATGGGACCGCCACTGTTGCAAGCAATCACAGGACGACTGGAGGCCATGGCCTCAAGAGGGACAATGCCAAAATGCTCCCTTTGGGGCGTGTAGACCACGGCGTGGCATGCCGCAAGCAGGGCCGTCCGCTGCTGATCGCTGAAGGAGCGCAGCAGCCACACCTGCTGGCACCGGGGACAGATGAGCACACAGCAGTCGGAAGGTTAGGTGCTTGCCCCCTGAGCACCAGAGATGACATCTCACATCATGAACTTGCTTGTAGCTGTCCTGGCAGCTGTGCAGCAGGCTGGCGCCCACGAACAGCAGGCCCCAGCAGGCTGCACCCACTGTGCAGCTTCCAGCCACACCTGTTGCTCCAGCCCCAGCTGCTGCACCAGCTGCTTGAGCTCCTGGAAGTATTCCCGGTTCTCTGCCAGCCTGACGTCGTACCCACCAGCGAGGACCAGGCGGGTCTCCGCCGCAGCTGTGCTCTTCAGCCCGAGCCGCTTCTGAAGCGCGCTGAAGGCGAGGACAGCCAGCGCCAGGTCCTGCAGCAGCACGCAGCTTGTGACAGGGCTGGAGTTGCGTTTGAACAGCCTGCTGCACAGCCGAGGTGCTTCTGCAGTGCAGGGAAGGCATCAGCAGCCAGGTCCTGCAGCAGCATGCAGAACGTGGCACCCTGCTTGGCCTTCACAGCTCCCACAAATGATACCGGTCTTGCCAAGCTTCAGGTTGCTGCCTTGCCTGCTGCAGTGCTCAGGGTACTGCCTTTCTGCTACGACAGTCTTGAGGGCACCAGCTGCATGCAGGGGCTCGCCTTCTTGCGCTCAAAGCGGTTGATGGACAGAAACACAGTGTGCCCCTGCAGGAAGCTGCACAGGCCCTCATCAACCATGCTGGGCCAAGAGTCCCTGGCTGTCTGGAGCTCCTGATTGGATGGAACTGGCACAGCAGGGTACAGGACTTCAGGAATGACTCCCCTCTTGGCCAGGCTGGTGAAAGTGTCTGCAAACACGCC
This sequence comes from Asterochloris erici, assembly GCA_019693375.1. Classification (NCBI taxonomy): domain Eukaryota; kingdom Viridiplantae; phylum Chlorophyta; class Trebouxiophyceae; order Trebouxiales; family Trebouxiaceae; genus Asterochloris; species Asterochloris erici. Next base: position 267,205 of record JAAMXJ010000437.1, read on the forward strand.
TGCACATGGGTGAAACGGTTGACGGAACAGTGCAGGCATCATTGTGGGTATGGAGTGTGCAGATGCAGTGACAGTGTACAAGTGTGCAGGGGTCATGGAGAGGTGGCTCGACAGAATGCAAAAGCAATTCAGGCCTGAAGCTCACTGCCCGAGAACATCAGCAGCAGTGTTGCAGAAGCCTGCCTTGGGTGAACTGGCTGTTCACCAGCAGTTTGTCAGCCTGCCCTGTGGTCAACTCCTCCGCAGCATTCAGGGGCCACCGGTAGATGGATCTCAGGAAGGAGTTGTGCTGGACCAGCAAGAGGTCAGGGAAGTGGCAGTAGAACACCACCTGCAGCCAGGGTGCACATGCAAGAGTGTAAAAGAGCAAGCTGCAGAACCACCAGTCCCCACAACCCGACTGCTGGGCGAGCTTCAGAATAACGTGCATCGGTCTGAGATGCAGGCCGTCAGGGAAAGCCAAAGTCAACACAGGCACGTGCAGGGTAGCTCGCTGCTGTCTCCCACCTTGGCTTGGGTACACCATCGCAGCACTGGGATCACAACAGACACCAGATCGACGATGATGACATCATACTGCTTCTGCAGCCTGCAGCCAGGTGTCTTGCTGCTCGGCCACCCTCAGGGCTCCCACTGCAATGTGGCCCAGATTCCGCTTGAGTGGTGCGAAACAGGTACACCATGTCTGCCTGCTCAAGGACAAGCTCCCCCCAGCCAGTCAGGCCCCAGGCATTGCAGTGACGCAGTACAATACAGGGAATGCAGGGACAGTCATAGTCGGGGCCTCCCATTGCCGGCAGGGCTGCTGTAGGTCTGGTTCTGAGTGGCAGTTGTCACCGCCAGCTGCTGCCAGTCTCAGCGCAGGCTCACCGGTAGGAGCGCCAGACAATGAAGCAGGCAGCCAGGAGGCAGCGAATGTAGGCGCACAATGCGTGTAGGGCCCCCAGCACATGGCGTGGGAACCAGCTGCCAGCCAGCAGCACTGTGAATGGACCACCAACAGTCTCCTTGAAGCAGCGTTCAGGATCATGATGAGCAGTATAGACATCGACCTGCAGCAGCGGCACGGGTGTGCTGCTCACACCAACTGCCAGTGCAAGTAGATCTGGCCAGCTTGCTGGTGTGCACTTGGTGTCCATGCTCTGCTAGCTCCACTGCTGCGTCCACAACCAGACGCTCAGCACCTGCAGCAGCCCACTCCGCCTGTCATTGCAAGACCCATTTGGGGCAAGCTGAGACAGCCTCACCGCCCAGTCCGAGATCAGGGTGGCAGAACGCCACGCGTAGCACGGGCATTGTTCCGCAGACAATTCGCTCCAAAGGGGGCAGTGGTCTTTGACTTTGATCAGATCAGTCAAACGACCTGCCAAGCCGCCTTTAGCAGTTACTGTTAGCACTGCGTGAAGGTTACACTCCCATCAGCATGCAGAATTCTGGACGACCTTGTCAGGCAGGTGCCATGCAGACACATGGCAGCACCACAGCAATCTGGCTGGCAGGTTGGCCACGCTCTCCTCTGCCATTCTGCACTTTATGGCCAGAAGTGCTCAGATGTAGATGGTACATTCATTGCTGTGATTCAAGTATTCTGTTCACAAGCTCCTCCTTCTTGCCCGTAGCTTTCAGACCCAGGCCTTTCAAGATCTCCTGCATTGAAGATCAGGCAGCGTCATGCATTTGCTGTGTCTGCGTGACGATGGCCAACAGAGAATTGCACGGACAGCTACCTGAAGTGCTTTGCACGTCTTTGCAGTGAGCTCGCCCTTGCTGTACAACTGCGAGTCTGCAGGGCACGGCAGGTTAAGACTGCCAGGCCAGACGCTGCAAGAACTGCCAGCAGGAATGCAGCTGTGCTGCTGCCAGCAGGCATCTGGAGCTTTGCAAGTCACCTGAAGCTGATGGCCCTGACTCAAGGCGCGGCCGCTTGCTGCTGGGGCCAGGCTCATCAGACAGCCCGGCAGGCCTGCATAGCACAAGTGCAGTGTCATTGTGGTGAGCAAAGTTGACAGATCAGTGAAGGCCTGGCTGCTCAGACCGCATGGTCTGAGCACTTGCGCCCAGCCCAGCAGGAATGATCTGTTGCAAGTCACAGCCATGGCAGCACTTCCATGTGTTGAGGACTCAAAACCCAGTGAGAAGCCTCTGCTGTGCACCCGCCTTGCGCCCTGATTTGCCAATGCTTCCACCTAACCCTTGAGGAGCCATGCAGGACATCCATGCTGTTGCCCAGCCCCCAATGCAGTTACTGCCAACTGACGCCTCACTCTCAGGCCCCAGGCCCCGCCCTGCACCCACCTCTTCCCCTTGTCTGCTGTGGGCTTGGCTGCAGCCTTGCCCTTTTCCTTGCTCCGCTCTGCAGCAGCCTTGCTGCGCTCCTGTTTCTTCTTGTCCTGCTCCCGCTTAGTCTTCTGGAGCAGGCAGCGCCTCAGGATGCTGACGGGGTCTGTCTGAACCACCTGGTCCTCTGGGGGGCTGGTGTCGTGGGCTGCCACGTAGTGAGCGGGCGGCCTGATGAGCATCTGCCCTGCCACTGCTGACACAAGGTTGCCCCTGCATGTGGCAACATGCAGGTTCACTGCCTGCACTGCAAGCTGTCTCGGTTCTCTGGGCTGCCACGTGGTGTAAGGGTGGACAGGGTCGTCCTTGCAGATGCAAGCACAGATGCACATTGAGCAGCAATTGGAGGCAAGCAACTGTCATCTGGCAGAGCTTGGTGGAGACCTGCCTAATCACTGCTGACAAGTGTGCCCTGCATGGCAGCACAGACTGCTTGGTGAGCACCCTTTTGCCACCAGTAAACCGGGAGGCTCACTGAAGACTGATGCGATCCAAGATTGCTGCTGCACATGACAGCACAGCAGCTTGATCTCCACATCCCAGACAAGTTTGGAGCCTGCCTAGCCGCTGCTGGATTGAGGGTGCCGAGGGCTGCAGCTGCAGTCATCTTGAGTAAGCCTGCTGCGATAGACTCAGCGCAAGCCTGGCACCGCTGAGTCTGAAGCAAAATTCGGCAGCCAGCATAGCTCACTGCTCAAGCGCATAGCATACTTGTTGAGGGCACCAGCGACCCACCCCCCCTACCCCTCACTTGGGGCTGGAGCTCCAGAAACTAGAGTAGGGTGCATTGCCTCGAAGAGGTCATCAGAAATCAACAACGCAAGCTTGCAGCCCATGTCACCTGCTGGGCAGGTCATCCAAGCAGCCCATGAGCTTGGGTTTGTTGCCTCGGCTCCCAATGCTTGCTGTCCTCTGTCAAGCGCACGATGTGGGCACGGTCATAGGCGAGGTGTTCTCCCCGCACAGCCTGGTGGCGAAACACCCTGCAAAGTTATGTTTTGAGGGGTCAATGTCCTGTTCTATATTCTGAGTTGACCACGGTCACAGCTTGTTCTGACTGCGCTTCAGATGGAGAGCAGAGTGCTGAGTTGCCCAGTTTCAAGCAGGATCTCACTATAACCAATGCCGGGCTATCTACACGCAGGATGCCAGGGTGCTGCAGCCATGCTGCATGTACAGGATGCAGACATAGCACTGCTATTGTCGTGACCCACCATCGATGGGCACAAAAGGGGCTGTTTCTTCATGGCAGCCTTCAGGTCGGCTTGAACCATGGAGAGAGGATTTCACGCTGACTGAGCCCTCGAGATGAACCCATGTCTTGGCCAGCCAGGGGGCATCAGGGTCAAAGGCCTGCCGCACTTGGCACCGCAGGTTTTCAGCAAGGCAGTGGCCATCAGCTTTTGCTCTGTTTGCCATGTGTCTCCCTGAGCACCTGCAGGGACACCGGAGATCAGATTCTCAGTTGACAATTGTGTGCATTGAGCTGCAGCATGGTGCCTCACAAGCACTGTGCTGTTGCAAGTCTGGCGCAGACCCATGATGCTGATACCTGTGCACGCATCTGCTATGCTGCAGGAGAGCGACCATGTCTTTCCATTGCACATGGGGCCAGCTGCAGCAGCTGCCATGCATCTCTCTGAAGCCTCCATATTGGCTCTCCTCCTTTTCTACCTCCAGCTGCAGCAGTGTTACGATCCTTTCAAACCCATCACACCTTGGCCCCTTGAGGGGCCCTGCCGCTCTGGCTGAGAAGCGTGTGCACGGCAGCACCCCAAGGCTTCTGAGCAGGCCTGCCTCTTGTGTTGGGAGTGCTGCTGCTTGGTAAAGTACCTTCCCTCTGGTGGATCTTGGTCTGCAGCAGGCAATATCCCGGGCTCTGGGAACGATGCCCTGCTAGCAAGCTTCCCGCTGAGACAGAGTCACCAGGGAGCTGTGCCTCATTGCACCTCTGGGGCTGTGTGACCTCTATTCACTGGGAAGTAATGCTGGGTTTCCGTGCATACCATGCCAGCTGTGTGACTGAAGGCCATTGGCACTGGACAGACCTTTTGCCCCTCTCACCTCTCAAGGTAAAACTTGTACACGTCCTGTCATCATGCTGTACTTTGCCGCTATATTGCCCTGCAGTGCTTGCACTGCATGAGATGGATACATACATGCTGAACAGGTCGCCAGCCCTCCACGTGCATGCTTTGAGCACAGAACATGAAGACCCCAATGAACAAAAAGCTGAATGTAAAGTCAACACCAGTCAATCAAAGTAAGGCTTTGGAGCAGCTGTGGTGCTGGCTTGCAGGCCAGACAGGGCATGGAGCGATACCCCTATGATGTTATTGGGGTTGCACTTGCAGCTTTTCAAGTTGTTGCACTCAAGGCGTCAAGTGCCTTCTTGCAGTCAGCAGACAGGCGCAGGCAGAGCTGCATGACAGTGTGAGGGACAGAGAGGGGGGCCAGAAAGGCAGGGGTGGTCCTGGAAGCAGCTCGTGCACTGCCGGCCAGGTAAGGCTTCAGGTGGCTGGACTCTGCGCTGAAGAAAGAGAGGGCCGAGTGGACTTTTGAGTGGTGGGCAGCGATGGCTGCAGCGTCTTCCTGCAGCCCAGCCACTGCCAAAGCAGCTGCAGCTGAGGGCAGCAGCCAGGCATGAGGCTGCTCTGCCCCGTGCTCTGCAGTCAGCAGGGGAGGGGCAGGCTTGCTGAGCAGGGCTGCCATGAGCGAGTCAAACATGGGCTTGCTCGCGGCGCAGACTGCCAGGCTGCCGGCAGCCAGCAGGCAGGCCACCAGGTCCAGAGCGACAGAGGGCGGCCATGGCTCCCGTTGCGACACAGCGTGCTGCAGTGCTGTGTGCCACACAGACGCATGCTGGCTCAGATGGGCCAGACACAGCGCGGTGCCTGCAGGAGGCACATGACATGTGGCACGGTGAAGGGTGGGTGCCCAAACCCAGCGCGGTGCCTGCAGAAGGCACGGCAGATGCCGCGTGATGGCTCAGGTGCGCCACACACACCGGATTGCGTCCGGCAGGTACCACACTGGACTGGTCTGCGTGGGCCATGCACAGGACTGTGACTGCACAGACTCCGTGGCCACCTTGTTGCAAGATGTGCCCCTAAATGCATCTCGTTTATGCTCCAGTGATGCACTGATGTGTGTATGAATTGCCATTGCGCCTCAGCCACGTTTGTCTAGCCTCTTGGCCAGCAAAGTACTTGACAACTCCACACATACGGTCAGCAGCCAGGTCGCAGACCCAGATGCTCGTACCTTGGAAACCCTGATGCTGAGCCTGCTCTGTCAGGTGCAAGGCCTCCTGCTTATTTATCAGCAGCTGGGGCCGCCTGCCCTCCCTAGCAGCAGCAGCAGCATCCAGGGCTGCCAGCACTGGCTCAGCCCTGCCACGGGCCAGCAGCTGCTTGCAGACCCCTGCCCAGCAGCTGTGCAGCTCATTCAGGTCGGTGCCGTTCTTCTGCAGACAAGGGCAGCATCAGCATTCACAAGTCATGCACCAGGGGACTGGCTCAGGATAGTGGCTTCCGGCAGTACGAGTAGCCATGCAGCACGCTGACACTGGCGCTGGTCTTCTGCATGCCGGGGCGGCAGCAGCACTGCAAGTTTGTTCATCAGGGGTTTGGTTGAATGTTCAAAAAAATGCTTGCCCCCATGCAGCAGCTGCGCCTCCAAGAAGCTGCTGTAGTCTGGCACAGAGCCGATCAGCTTCCTGACCCTTCCAAACAAGAGTTGCCTCTGTCAGGTGACAACAGCCCACCTGCAGCTGGGCTGCCTCCCACTGGCTGCCAACACTGCATGGTTTCACAGCAGAGCCACCAAGCATGCCCACCATGGCAGGCCACCAAGCATGCCCATTGTAGCAGGCCACCCATGGCCAGAAGGAGCCATGTCTCACACAGGGCCAAGCAGCTAGTGTCTGGTGCTACCACACAGCATGTGCCTGCTGATGAGCATAGATCACCTGCAGCCGCGTCGCCTCCCACTGGCTGCCATAGTCCCACACCGGGCCCAGCAGCCTGAGCAGCGCCTCAAGCTGCTCCCCGCTGTGAGCCTGTCCCAGCAGCTGCATGCACAGCTGCTGGGCTCCCTGCAGGGAGTCCAGCTGGCTCGTCTCCACTTGCAGCCCCTGCCAGAGGGGCTGCACCAGCAATGCTGTGCGCACCTTGAGCAGCAGCAGGCGCTGGTCAGGCCCTGCTTGCCCAGCTGCTTTGCTGGGCTGCCACCCCTCCCAGACAAGGGGCTGTGCACCTGCAGACAAGAGCCACGAGCACTGACACATGACCTGGTTGGCTGAAGGCAGCTCAGAAATCAGCAGCTTTGAGGCTGTTAGCATGAACATGGCATGGAGGGCCTGCCACAAGAGGCCCTGCAGAGCAGGTCTGTTTCTGTCCTGCTCTGCAGGGCTCATCTGGCACTGCTCACCTGGCACACACAGCATGAGGCTCTGTGATGCGCTTCTGCCTACTGTGGTGGGCCCCTGCTGTGGTGTGCCTGCTGCACGGCGCCCTTGAGGTGGCAGAGTGGGGAGCAAACTGACGTCTTGGCTCACCTGCCATGCCCAGCTGCAGGCTCTGTGCTCTGCCCTGTCCTGCTGTGGCAGGCTTTTGGTGCGGAGGTGTACCTGCTGGGCTGCTGCCACCTTGCAAACTGGCCATCAGCTCCAGCAATTGCAAGGTGCTGGGGTGCAGGGCGCCAGCATCTGATGCCGCTGCTATGTGCTGCTGCAGCTGGGTCCAGGCGCTGTCTCGCCACTCTGCCACGGACTGGTTCAAAAGTGTACCCGATGGTGGGCTGAGGTGACTTGGGTGCTGATCTTCTGAACTGGACAAAGAGGACAGTATGTTCCTCACTGCATGCAGGCTCTTCCGGTGAGCCTGGGAGTGCTTTAGGGAACCAGCATTGTCTGGGCGTGCCAGCGTACTGAGGGCAGAGCCAAGTGCCGACGCGAGCGCTTGCCCGACAGCAGCAGCAGCCTGCGCAGGTGCCTCAGGGCTGCTGCTGCTGCCTTCCCGCAGCAGCTTGTCGGCAGAGATGGCAGCGTGCAGCAGGACGGCTGCTGGGCAGGCACCTGCTGCCAGGGCTTGCAGCACACCAGCTAAGCCAGCCCTCTGCTGGCTGCCCGATGGTGGCCGCAAGCCTTCGATCCAGGTTTGCAGCGCCTGCTGCTGCTCAGCTCCCAGCTCGCAAGCTGCACCACACTCCTGTGCGAGCTTCAGAGCACGAGCCAGCACCTTCAGCTGGGCCTGTACGACCTGCAGGGCAATGGGCAAATGTACCGCCAGCTGTCAACAGCGTCGCAGCAGCCACTGCAGAGCCTCAGTACAACAGCAAAGCTCAGCCTCGCACTACGACCCCAGACCCGGGAGGCACAGCGCAGTCTGTCCTCAAGGCATGTGCACCCGTGTGCAGCATCCGGCTTGTCTGTTCCATGTCAGCCTTGATTGCATCAGCCTCATGGCCAGCCTTGCTCAGCATAGCATTCAGCTTGTGCAGTCGCGTGTAACACAACATGCAACAGCCGTCATCTGCCTGTAGCATCTGGCCCACCCCTAACCCTTGTCAGCCTCAGGCCAGCCCTGCCCAGCCCCAGCTGTTAGCTGCTGCGCCCACTTATTCTAGGACCCCTTTCCCCCACGTCATCCCTCCCCCTCCTTCCCGCACACCTTCAGTGCTCGAATGTCGCGGTCCCTGTCTGCCCCGTCAGCGCCACCTTCGCCCAGCCCAGCCCACAGCTTATGCAGCACCGTGCTGCCGTCTAGGGCGACGCGCAGCTGGACACTCCATGACAGCAGGGGAGCAGGGGGCAGGCCTCTGTCATCCTCCACACCTGCCCCATCTCTGCCCCAGTCTGAGGACTCTGTCTCTGCCTGTGCCTGCAGGGAGACCACACGCAGCTGGGGTGGAGAAGCTAGTGTGAGGGTAGTGGACTGATTGCCGCCACATGAACGGTGCTGCACAGAACTCTTTTGCTCTCAGACACAGTGGTCAGGGATTGACACCATTCTGCACGGCTTTGCAGCTTGACAGGACTCATAGGTGCATGCTGGTGCCTGCCGCAATCAGTGTTGCCAGCGTCCAACATGTTGGACCACCAGCCCTGTTGCAGAGGGTGCTGCTATCCGAGTAGATGTCAAGAGTTGACTAGAACCTGCTGCAGATTTTGCGAGTACCTGTGCAGGAGTGTGGTTTTAACCAGAGCCTGCTGCCACTCATGCAAGAGTTGCAGCCTCACCTCCAGGCGTTGGAGTGGATGCTGGCCTCTGAGCAGGAGGTGTGCCAGGGTGGCGGCTGCATGCTTGGGCTTCAGCTGAAGCAGCAGCCTGCGTGCTGCCTTCCACTGCTCCTCAAATTCGTCCTGCAGGGAGCATGGTGCTGCGTTGCCCACTTGCAGGCAGGCTGGGGCAGGACAACCCGATGACAATCTACCTGGACCACTGATGCAGGTGACAGATCGAAGGTGCTGCCTATGCATCTGATCGGCCGCTGTGCAGCAGCAGGATCATGTGTCTATGAGACTGGAGGGCGCGCAGATTGCGCACATGTCATGCTGCATCTGGATGCCAGGCATCCTGCAGGCAGGTCCTCACCTGCGGCCAATCAGCAGCCTCAGCAGCTGCGCTGCACACTGCTGCGGCGTAGACAGCGCTCCTGCTGAGCAGTCCGCCCCAAGCTGCTGTGCCAGTCTCGCTGGCGGGCACCATCACCGCAGCAGGCCCTGTGGGCAGGGCTTCCAGGAGACTGCTCAGCTGAGCAGCATTGTCCAGGCCAGCATGAAGGGCCAGCTCCTTGGCAGCTGATTGCAGCAAGGAATGCAAGCGAGCAGCCTGCTGCTGCTCTGGGGCAGGGTTGCCATGGCCCGGCTGACTGCTGTTGCAGCTGGGGGCAGCTGCATGCAGCACCTGCTGCTCCTGGCCAGCCCAGCCCTTGCCCAGCTGGCTGCTGTGGCCCGCAGTGCTGCCGTTCTGCAAGGGGCCTGCCTCGGCGCCTGTCGCTGCCTCAGCCGCGGCCTCGTCTGGCATGTGTGGCAGCACTGTGCCCTGGTGGAGCAGAAGCACAGCCTCCAGGAAGGGTTTGACATCCAGGCCAGGTGATGCTTCTGCGCACCCACGGCAGAAGGCTATCAGGTCAGACAGCACCAGCAGTGCAGCCTGGCCAGAGCCCACAAAGGCCTCTGCGGCCCGCGCCGCTTGCCTGCTGAGGCTGGGGCTGTGGCGGCCTGCATAAGCGTCTTCGGGTTGCTGCTCAGCCTCGGAGCCTGTGCCGTCCCTGCCGCCACCTGCAGCGGCACACTTGCTTGAGCTTACCCACTGTTCAGCTAATGCTACACACGTATCAAGCACCTGTTGGCTCATGCCTGCCAGTCACACAAGCAACCTGCTCGGGGGCGGGAGGGGGGCTGCAGCTTGCGTGTGGCTGCTGGTGACAGACCCTGCCCAGCAAGGCCAACAGACTTGCCGCTCAGGTGCATGTCAGCCCCTCCACCTGTCTCGGCCTGCCGCCTGCCTACGCCTGCACCAGCTGCTGCGCAGCAGGCACACCGCCCACTGTACCCAGAACTTGCACCTCACTTTACCTGCCTCCCTGCCTGCGCCAGTGCCACCTGCAGCAGCTGCCCCAGCAGGCACCACCGCCCAGATGATGCAGCCCCTCACACCTGAGTGGGCTTGCTTCCCTGCCTGCGCCAGGGCCGCCTGCATCAGCTGCAACACTGTACCCAGGTGCGCAGCCCGCTGCCCTTGCAGCTCTGGCCAGACCTCCTCCAGCAGGCACCGCAGCAGCTGCCGCGGGCGCTGCACCAGCATCAGCAGCTGCTTTTTGACCAGGGCGTTGACTGCTGCTGCCTCGTGCTGCCACTGTATCAGCATAGCGGTCACAAAGGCAGTCAGCAGCTCCCAGATCGGCACTGCATACTGCTCTGCCAGCTGCAGGGTCTGCTGCAGGAAGGCCTCTGCCTCAGGGCCTGGCCCCTGCTCGCCTGCCACCCTCTGGCATTGTCTGAGCAGCGCTTGCAGCCTGTAGCTGACTGCAGCGTCGCCTGTGCCTGCAGCAGGCATGTAGAATGCTGACCTGACGCAGCAGCCACAATATCGGAGAGGCCGAGTCAGCTGAGGCCAGGGCCGGGCCCTCACATCAGATCTCAAAGCAGGATGGCAACAGCACCGCCTGTGCCGTGCAGTTTCACGCACAGCAGCATGTTCCTCAGATTGCCTGCAGCAAGCTGTATAACCTGCACTCGCTCTTCCTTTTGCTGATAAGCCTCCCACTGCTTGCATGACCCAAGCATTTTTGGGCACGATTTAGCAGGACCCCTCTTAAGATACAATGGGAGGCGTCCAGGGCAAATAGAGCTGCACTGCTGCCCTCACCCATAGCTTGAGTCCTGCTGAGGGCAGCAGCTCTAGTCCAGCCTGCTTGTGCCTGACAGGGTCCCGGGCCCCCTCACCTGTGAACTGCGCCAGGTCAACCTCTGGCAGCACGGCCTGCACCTGTTGCACGTTTGCAGAACTGCGCACAAGCTCCAGCAGCCGCCGGCAGGCTTGCTGCCCTGCACGCTGCTCAGGTTTCAGTACCTCAGGCTTCAGATGCAGGCAACGCTGCGCCAGAGCCTGCGGGGGCTGGGCCAGGAGCCGCTGGATGACCTCTGTCCCCTGCTGGAGACTGCTGGCAGAGCTGTGCCCCAGCAACACCTGCACAGGGCACCATCCTGATGGTTCTGGGGGACACACAAAGGTTTACGGTGCTCTGCTCCCTGCTGGAGGCTGTGTGCTGCCCAGAACCCTGGTAAAGACCTGTTTGTGTCGATCATCAATGGTACAAGCCAGTTGGGTCCTCAACGTCCCACGGAGCCTACACACGCAGGTACACAGTTGCGCAACTGACCCCAGGCCACGCGCAATGTTGTCAGAGGGAGAGACCATGCCTGCGGCAGTCTTTGTTGCTGTTCATGCGCCTGCCCCCCCGGAGGGTGCCACTCAGCAGCTGAAGCCTGACTTCAGCCCCACTGAATGTCAGTCATGTCTGGCCAATCTCAGAAAGCATACGCTGTGGCTCTCAAGTCAGCAGCAGCTGCGCGCATGCACCCCTTGCCAAGCACGCACTTGCAGGGCCCCTGCGGTGACTCCCGCCAGCAGCGCGCGCCGGTGTGCTGCAGGACTGTGCTGCCAGCGCGCCAAGCTGGTCTCCAGAGCTGCGCAGCCCCCAGAGCGCAGCAGGTGCAGGCAGCAGGCCACAGCTGTGAGGTAAGGACCTGCTGAAGTCACTTCCTGGCAGCTGTCTGTATGTGCAGCACCTGTACCCAGCAAGCATCAGGCCTGAGACCCCAGCCCAGCAACCGTGTTGTGAAGGTGTACAGCCAAAAGGTGTCATCAGAGGATACTAGTCACCGGCACAGCCTGCCAGAAGCGTGCAGCTCAGCGGTCAATTGTGGACTCTGCTTTGGACAGCTTCTGCTTGCTCAGCCACGGCTGGCGCATGACTCAACCGGGCTTCTGATTGTTTCAGTCGTCCTCATCAGAATGTCATGAGCTCACCTGGGCTGCTGGCTGGATGAATGGCTTCCCCCAGAAGCTGCTCCAGATCCTCCATGCTGTGGTGTAGGCTACGTCCCTGGGTTTGGCTGTGCAGGGCCTCCAGGTGGCTGAGCAGGCCACAGATCTGCAGCAGTGAGCTTGATATCATGACACATCAACCTCTGCTTTTGTTCAGCAATCCCACATGCAGAGCCCCAGCCAGCCAGCTGGAACTCAACCAAATGCCGTGCGCAGCCCTAGATCCAGGCATGGCACTCCTCAGGCAGTGCCTTGCCATACCTCTCACCTGCAGGGCAGTGCAGCAATGCCAAGGCACCTTCCAGAAGCTGCAGGCCCCACTGTCATGCAGCAGCGCAGAATGCAGCGACTTCTGCGAGAGGCTTGACTTGCTGAGATTAGCATGGCACTGCAAAGTTGAGCAGCGGCTCATGCAGGCCTCACCTGCGACTTGGGGCAGTGCAGTAGTGCAAAGTGCAGCAGCCTCTGCTGCAGGCGCATGTCGGAGGCCGAGTGCCCCATCTCGCGGGCAATGGCAGCTGCCAGGCACCAGGCTGGCCTGTAATTCTGCTCGACAAGCGGCAGACACAGTCTGCGCGCTGAGGGGCCATCCCCATGCTGCAGGGCAGCGTGGGCTGCATGGAAGCAGAGCTGCTGGTCCTGGCCTGTGATGCCCAGCAGATCTGCCAGGCCCCTGATGGCCGCCATGTTGGCGTGGGCGCTGGAATCTGCAGCCAGGGCTGCCTGCACCAGCGCCATTCGGTTGCCAACCTGCAGGGCAGCGTCTTGTGCTTGAGCACCGCAACTTGCAGCCCAGCACCACAACTGGCAAGCTGTGTGCCCTGGGGTCTGCAGCCGCACCCACCTGCACCAGTGTCATCTGGTTGCCCAACCTGCACAGCTTCTATTTGGAAGAGTTCAGGACTATGAGCAGGGGCATCCAGCCCCAAATGCTTCATGGCTGTATGGATGGTGCCGCGAGCAGCCTTTATACAGCAGTGTGGGCCTGCTCAGGCGCCATCCTGCTGGTACTTGGCATGCAAGAGGTGCACTCTGAAGCGCTGCAGCTCCTGCAAAGCCACAGTGGCCGTCGACATCCCAGACACTCGCCTGCTGGTACTCAGCCGGCGTGAGATGCACCCCAAAGTACTGCAGCTCCTGCAGAGCCCTGATGCTTGCCAGCTCCTGCTGAACAGCTGGGTGCTTGGGCAGCGCTGCTAAGCACAGCTGAGCCAGAGCCATTTCCTCAGAATCGGCACTCTGAGCCGCCTGGAAGTATTGGCGGGCTGCCGCAATGACAGCCTGTGCTACCACGTCATGCGACCCTTCTCCAGATCCTGCATGAGGAACAGCAAGTGCTGGTCCAGTGAGCAGCCCAGAAGCACTGGCGGGCTGCTGCGATGACAGCCTGGGCCATGGCCCGGGGCATTGCATCTCTAGGGGCAGCAAAGGGCTGATCAGTGGGCACCCATTAAGTGCTTGTGGGCTGCTGCAATGACAGACTGTGGTTCGGCGCCAGACACTCTGTCTGCAGAGCATCTGCACAACAATAAGCAATTGGTCTGAAAGCAAAGGTGAGACGGGCTGGACATGGACCATACAAAGTTTGCAGGGCCGCTGTGCTGCAATATTAGGTGCTTGTGCTTTGGTGGAGATAACGCCTCACCTGCCAGTTGCTTCCTGGCAGCCGTGAAGTGGCCGCAGCAGAGCATGGCCTTCACTGCTGCAGCATGCACCTCCTCCAGTGGCAGGCAGCCCGTCCAAAGGCACTTGTGCAGCTCACCCAACCGCAGCCACATCTCGCCCCACCTGCAGCCAAAGGCAAGCCATCAGGTGAGATGGTCAAGCAACGCTGCACGCTTCCTTCAACAGAGCTCACAGGCACATGCAGCTGCTGCCACAGCTTGCCTTATCTGCAGCATATTCTTTGATCACGTTCCCAAGAGAATTGTGGACGCCACTGTCTAATGCATCACTGCACAAGCAAGGCTGCAACCTTCCTAGCTTGCTAGCAACTGCCCTGCCACAAGACCCACGTCAACCAGTTGGACACACAACCATACAGGCAGGGAAGCCACTTCGCACTTTGAAGCACTCACTGGGACTCAGCAGGCTTGCCAGCGGTGTGCTGGTGCAGCACACGATCAAGCAGGGCACGCGCAGCATCAGCATCCTCCACCACAAGCTCCTGAGGAGCAGCCTCGACGGCAATTTGATGCAGCAGCTTGGCTGCTGCCACACGCAGCTTGACCTGCAGGCAGCTGCATGACAATGCTGGCTGCAATGCTCCATGGCTGTGAAATGGGCAGCTCTATGAGGGAGGTTGACTGCCATCTAATGCAGCATGACGCGCTGCGAGCAGAAGGATGGCCGCTTTGAACATGGGGTCCCGGGGGGGGGGGGGGGGGGGNNNGGGGGGGGTGTCCTGCAATAAGCAGCGTGTCTGGAGGCACTCTCAGGTACCATCTGGTGCAGCAGCTGGAAAGCTGCCACTGCAAGCGGGCCTTCTAAGAAGCCACCTGGCTGACATGAACGGTGGCAAGCCATACAATATTGCAGCTTCACCAGACAGAGCCCTCGCCCAATGCAATGCTGGCAGGCTGCCAAGCATCTCCACATATGTTGTACAGCCACCGTCACCTGCTGCACCCTGAGTAAGGTGGACTCCTCCATGTCTTGGCAAAGTGCAGCTTCCTCCAGCAACGCATCCAAGTGGCCCCACTCAGTGCCTGCTTCCAGCATATCCACTGTCTCCACGACAGCTGCAGCTGCCTTTGTCATAGTGTCAAAAGCCTGCAAAGAGACGAGAAAAGTCTTGAGACAGGATCAGTAGATGAGGATAATGCCGTAGCAGTGGCAACGCTACAGCACGAGACTTGGAGTGGTGTCCCCACACAACCACAGCTGCAGGCTGGAACATGGTAGTGGGCCTTGCTGCAGGTATCAGCGGCTGCAGCCGTGTCACTGGAGGACATGTAGGCAACGGCTCGGCACGGGCTGGGCTGTCTTCTGGGATTGTGTGGGCTTGTGCATGCAAGCGGGGCATTGTGGGTGCAGAAGATTTCGTGCAGTTCCTGGCATGGATCAACAGGAAGCAGCGACCGAAAGACAAGGAGGAATGGGGGCACCTTTGGTTCCTTTAGTTCCTGCTGCAGAACATGTAGGCAGCAGCTGAGGTTGTGGCTGTGCCTGTTTCTGAGCAGCGTGTGGAGCTGACTGAGTCTCTCTTCGTGTGGTACCTCCAGAAGATGCTGCGTGATGATGCCTGCACACAGCCAAGCAGACAGTTGAGCTGAGAGAATCGGCAGCATGCTGAATGCTTCTTCCTCCAGAAGCTCTCCCATGCAGAGCTGCATAACGTCAGTAATGGCTCCCACTGGTATCATGCTGCTGCAGCCTGCCTTGTTGA
This sequence comes from Asterochloris erici, assembly GCA_019693375.1. Classification (NCBI taxonomy): domain Eukaryota; kingdom Viridiplantae; phylum Chlorophyta; class Trebouxiophyceae; order Trebouxiales; family Trebouxiaceae; genus Asterochloris; species Asterochloris erici. The sequence goes on from JAAMXJ010000437.1 coordinate 282,487, forward strand.
GACGCTTGCATGACTTCAAAGCATGCGGGTGCCAGACGTCTTGAGCTGCCAACCCACCTGCAATGCTGGCATCCCCAATGCCAGCGCTCTGAGCGCTCCCGATGCTGTCCTGAAGCTTCTTGAGGGGGTCCTGACTGCTAAACTCAGCCAGGGACGTGTGCCAGTGTTGGGGATCTGCAGATGCAGTACTCCATCATCAACTCATGAGAAGCAAAGTGAAACTGCAGGTCAAGTGGCCAGCAACTACCACTTGGCTCACACGTGATGTAATCAAGCTCAGAGCTGCCCTGCACAGCAGTGCATGGTACACAGACACTGCCGTGTCTGCACAGCAGCAGCCAGGGCAGGTGGCAGGACTTGCCTGCTCGCATGGCAGCCTGAAGCTCTTTGATGCTGTCTGTGAGCTGCTGTGCCTGGGGCGCAAAGGCGCCCTCTGCTGCCTCTGCCTGGGCCAGAGCCTGCTTGAGTAGTCGTGCACACAGGCCCAGCTGGCCGGTGGTCTGCTCCACAGCCTTGGCACGCTCCACCAACCACTCAGCAACCTGCAAGCTATTGAGCATGTCAGCATGTTTTTGCCAGAGCAAGGTACACAGGCGCAGTGGGCTTCGTCTGGTCCACAGACCTAGCCAGCCCTTCAGCAACCTGCACACATCGATTGGCCTTCTTGTGTCAAGCACCAGCCAAGCTGTGGCGTATTCTCTGGCGGGAAGGGCTTCAGCTGGGGACAGCTTACAGCCTCGAGACCTGCACAATGTGACGCTCAGGCCTTGGCTAAAGAACCATGCACAAATACAGCCACACCGTCTCTGCCAGCACAGGAGCAATTGTCAAGGGATGCAAGATGCATGGCAAGGCAGGCCTGGACCATCATGAAGCACCAATGATACAAATTGACAAGTGCAACCTTGCAGCAGCCATGCACTGCTGAGGTGCAGCACTGCTGAATTCAGAGCAGCGTCCATGCAGTTGGTGGTCGAAGGACTTGCCTGAAAGCAACTGGGGGGGCACCAGCCAGCATAAGCCTGCACCATGGGTTCTGTAGCATAGCACAGGTCCTCGCATTGTTGCTGGGCTAGCAGCACGCCGTAGTCAAGCGTCTCTGCCCAGTCAGCCTCCCTCAACAGCCCCGGCCACTGGTCAGGACTGAACTGCACGCACAGCAGGGTGGCAGATTCAATAATTCAGTAACGCTGTGCATGGTATTTGCAATGGCAGAGCCTCAAGCTCAGATACATGCAGAGCTCAAACCCCTGCATGCAGCCTCACTCCAGTCAGCAGGCTCCTGCTAGTGGGCAGGGCATCATATGATGGCAGAGCCTGTTCAGCATGGCAAGCTGATGGGGCTGGCAATCACACTGCGCCAGCAAGCGAGGGCGGTTTGCATGCTGAAGGCAACCATAGGCAGTACGTGTGGGTGTCTTAGCTAAAGGCCCTTTGCAGACGTTCGGGCAGCAGGTGCAGATTGCTTACTGGGGCCAGCAGATCTGCCACCTGCTGAGAGCCGAGGGTCTCAGGCAGGCAGTCCAGGACATGCAAGATCCTGCTGCTCACAACATATGCATGGCGCTGCAGCAGGATCTGCAGCTGTTCAGTCTGAGCTGAGGTCGCCAGCACCACCGCGGCATCAAATGCTTCACAGTTGGCGAGTGCGCTGTACCCTGTGGCATCAAACAACCTGCAAGAACGGATGACCTAAGCAGCCTGTTGTGGGTGGAGGCTATGTACACAGAGAGAAACAAGCAATTATGCAGGATCCTGAGCCGACATGTGCAAGGTCAGATGATTTCCTGAGAACCCACTCTGCACAAGGTGCATAGATACGTTTGGTAGAACCTCACCCATTGCTGAGGGCCTGGTGTGTGTGCAAGCGCTCCAGCTGCCTCAGCGTTCTCACGCGTTGCTGCAGCCACCAGAAGACAGTTGCTTGGGACTGCTCATCCTCTGCACCTGCAGTCACATCAAGGGCATGCTGTCCTGCTCACGCTTGAGAATTGTGTGGAGGGGCATGAATGATGCAAAGCTCCCATTGCCATGCGCAAGGGTGCCTCTCAGTGCTTGGTCTGTGCCTGAGTGCAAGGTCAAGGAGCTGCCTCTGAGTGGCAAAGCTCCAGCATACAGAGCATTACATGTAAGACGAATGAGCTGGGTGAGGCCCACATGCCCCATTGAGCTTGACGACTTGGTGCACAGCTTCATGGTGAGGTCACTCAGCCGGGCCAGTCACACCATGCAGCGCCTGCATCTGAAGCGCTGACTCCTCCAGCATGAAGTGCAGCAGGGCCTCCTGAGTCTGGGCTGTGGGGGCGAGCCTTGTCAGAGCCTGCTCTGCAGCCCAGTAGCGGTCCTCTGCAGGCTGCAGGCAGGCTCCAATACTGTCCTCTGTGACCTCAGAGGCCTCCCACTGGGCTCTGCAGGCAGCCGGCTGATCAGTGAGACGGGCAAGTCATGGTACAGTAGTGCCTTGCATGCACCACGGTCTCATCCAGGATGTGGCTGAGGTCAATCAGACATAGCCACAAGGGTACAACCACACACAATCAGCGCCCCGCTCCCTGGTCAAAGCGGGCAACTCACTTCAAAATGACATCCAGAGATGTGCCCATGCTGGCTGCAACGTTTCTGGCTTCGGCCCACTGCTGCCGCTCAAGGAATTGCTGCAGGCGAGCCTCGTCATCCACCTTGGTCAGCAATGCCGGCTGCCATCGCATGCGTCCTGGAGCGCCTGGCTGCCTGTTGCGTGGGGTGGCAGCAGGCGACAGAAGGTCGAGCAGGTTGCCAGACTGCTCCTGCCTGCAGAAGACAGCTGGCACTACATCAGAAGCTGGGCAGTGCCAGGTGAGGTATCACCACACAAGCTTAAGGACTGCTCCTGGGCATGAGTGCTCAATTTTGATCAGCAAAGCAAGGCCCTGGAGTGTGACTACTGCAGGCACTGGCTGAGGTGCAGGGCTCTGCTCAGTTTTGTGAGGCCATCACACCTGGATGGTGGGGCACTCTCGTCCAGGCAGCCAAGCACCAGCAGGCTGCCAGAAGTTGTGCTGTCAGGGCTGGCCCTGCCACCCAGGGCGACGCCTGCAGGCACACAAGACTGAAGATTGCCCAGGTGCTGGCTAGTCAAGCCTTCCTGACGACTCAGTCAGTTGTAGCACAGAGAAACTTACGGAACAGCTTCTGAAGCTCTGCAATCTGAGACGGGCACCCCAAGCAAAGAGCAGACAGCAGATGGGAAACGTTGCTGCAGTTCACATACACCTGGAAGCATTCTCATTGTGCATGGACTGCAACTGGTTTGGACATCTTGGTGTAGAAAGGATGATAGAGTGACTATACGATGAATGCAGCTGGTGCTCCAGCAGGCCTGCCTTAAGGCACTGCGGCTCGTGTAGCACAGCTGGCTGGCGGTGCACAGTCTCACCACGCAGGCTTTGCAGTTGGTCTGGGGCATCTGTCACTGCCATTGTTGACATGTCCACCAGCTTCAGCTGACCATCATGTGTCAGCAGCGCCAGCATATTGACATTCCACCGGACAAGGCAGCCATTGCTCCTCCACTCGCCAGTGGTCTGCTGTGCCTCTTTTGTGTCTGGGGGCTCCAGCCTGCGCAGCTCCTTCTCGCCGCCGCTGCTGCTCTGAAGCGATGCAGGTGATCAGCATTGGCCACACGCAGTGCGCACTACCTGCCGCAAGTGATGCTCTCTTCACGAACAGCAGCTTCCAAAGAACAGCATTGAGGCCACTCAAAACATGTGTCAAAAGTCCTCCTGAGGTGCTGCTGAATCCCTGCTGCTGCTGGGCAGCCTTCAATGAGCTTCAGTGGGGTTGCATGCCCACCTAAGGAGCCACTGATCAGCAGAAAGCGGCTTGACAGTGATCACAAAGGCACCGCGTGCCCACCTGAAAGCCAGACATTGCAGCACACGGCATGGTTGTAACTTCAGTGGGCTGACTGCCCACCTCAAAGTCGTACAGCAGTAGCGGGCCACCCTCCACAGTCACTGCAATGCACTCCTCTGAAGTGGCAACAGCCCATTTGCGTGATACCTGCTGCTTGAGGCCAGACACAGAGCGCACCTGCAGCACAGAGTACCACTCCTCAAGGACCTGCTGCTGCAATGTGTATCTAGTTTTTAGTCGCTCTCACACATCTAGAGGGCAGCACAATGCATAGCATGCCAAGCACCCCTGGACAGATCCCCAGCTTGAGAGGACCACAGCAGCACTCATGGTAGGCGAGGGACATGCTGCTGCTGAGACCTTCACACTCAACCGTGCAGGCACTGCCTGGCAGTCCGCTGTAAGCATACTCACCTCTGGGCGGCCTTCAGCCCGTGAAAAGACATATGTGCTTCGCAAGGCCCAGACTGAGCGCACAGCAAGCACATGCTGCTGGTGGGGACAAGGCCTGCGTATCTCAAGGTGCAAGCACTTGCCCGGCCATCCCTTTTCAGCACGGTCAGCTCCGGGTAGGCAGGGTCAGCCAGATTGTGGACAGACAGCGTCAGCTTCGCATCCAGCTGGTCAGCGGTGGGGGCCTCCTCCAGGCCACCCTGTTCGCCAACAACCACCAGCAGGGAAGGCTGGGGGAGAAATGCCATGCCAGTAATACGTGAGTGGCACTCCTGCATGCCAGCAGGGGCCCTTGACATGGATCTGCTATCCTGCTCTGTGTGATCCAGAAAACGCAGTAGGCGCAAGCACTCCCTGAGCATCAGCGTCAGCATCTGCTCCTGCCGTAGCTTGCTTCAAGCGCAGCTGCTTCACGAGCACTGTCACATTTACCATCAGGCAATTCAGTGCAGGCCCCATGGGCAGGCAAGCTGGTGAGCAGGGCTGCAGAAGAGCCTGCATGCGATGGCAAGCCGAGCAGAGGCTCCTGAGGCAGCAAGATGGTCCCAGGGCTGCAGGAAGGCCTGGCCTCGCTTTCACACCCAGCAGTGGCCCTGCAATGACACAGCACAGGGAATCTCAGCCCCTACCACACCTCCTGGATTGCTGCCAACCTGCTCCTCAACTGCCAACCTGCTCCCCGCCCAGACCAGCAACATTGCCTCTGTATGGCCCTCAACGCAGTGCTAGGCAGCCTGCAACCACCTTCACGCTCAACAGAGGCTTCTGTGGCTGGCTGGAGGCGCCCTGCTCCAGGGAAAGCATCCACACACCGCCGATGCCAGTCAGCACCAGGAGGGCCCCGTGGTCTGTGAATGCCAGCCCAACCAGGCCATCTCGGGCCCACTTGCTCAGCCTGGGTGGCCACTCTTGCAGCACCTGACCGCCCCTGCAGTGCGCATCGCCTTGGGGACTGGTCATCTGCTGGGGCAAAGGCTGTGGCAAGCTTTGCTTGCCCGCTTGACAGAAGCACAGGACCATCTGCACGGCCGTGTTGTTTGGTGTCGAGCGGAGCTGCAGGACATGTGGACTCGCTGGTGGCCGAGGTGGCAGACAGAAGCTCCCACCTGCGAGACACAAGATAGATGCCTCCCCCGACAGTTGCTACAGCAAGAGTGCTGGAGTCGGCACCCCATGCTCCGAGGGCAAGGACGTCAGCTGGCCTTGCTGGGCCGGCCTTGCCGCTTGCGCTTTTGCTGACTGCAGGAGACAACGTCACTGCCGCCTCTGGCTTGCCGCCAGCCTCAAGAAGGCTGAGGCTGCAGCTCTGCGCCTGCCAGCAGGCCGCACACTGGCCATCAGGTGACAAGCATGCTCCAGCTGCAGGCAGGGCCCAGCTCAATCCAGCAGACCAGGCTTTGTGCAATTTCAACTTCACAATGACATCGTGATCAGATCTACAGCTCAGCTGGTGTGGGAATGGGGCTGACAAAGCAGATGCAGCTGCAGCCATTGCGTGAATGCATTGGCTGACCTGTCCTGGGGAGGATCTTGGAAAGACTTGTGTCAGTGTCAGGGAGAAAAGCAAGGAACTCAACGTCCATTCCTGGCTGCGGTTTGCATCAATCAGGCCATGTCGACAACAATGTCATCCCCCTCGGCCTATGCCACACCAAACTGTTCATCTCAAGCAGAGCCCGATCAGGGATCAGGGGATACCTGAGCCATGTCAAGCCAGCCGGTTCCTGCTCTTGCCGCAGAGGTCCGCCTCTGCAGAGGCTTCTTGCAACCATCAGCATCAGGGAGACAGCCTCAATCTCATTGCTCGTCTCCCTGCAGGCCGTGCTGCAGGCATCAGGAAGGCTGCCTGAGAGCTCACACCCTGTTAGGGGGTGGGACTTCAATCATGGCAGGGACCTAGATGGCATCATGGCGGCCATGCTCCATTCAGGCCTGCAGGCCTCTGCGCTGGGAGAGGCTGTTGTGGAGGTCAATCGTATGGTGAGCTACCAGTGCTGCTCTTACGGCGCTTCGCTATGCAGCCCCAGCGTGGCTCTGGAAAGGGCAGTGCCTTCGCCATTGCTTATATTGGCTGTTGAGATCGCCCATCCACCATGGGCTTCTGCTGGCAACCCACTTGCAGCAGACACCATCTGCTTGCCTATCATGTATGCCAGCCTGCCTTTTGCAGACCCACGTTGCAGTGAGCCCTGCAGCTGCACCGGCGCCTCAGCAAGGAGGCCAGCCCAGCCCTCGCAGACCCTGCACATGCAAACTGCCCTCTGCAACAAGCTGGCTTTGAGTAACATTGCTACCTTGATCAGGTCTCACCTGCAGAAGCAGCCTCAGTCCTTTGAGACACGCATTCACATCAAGCTGCTCATGTGTGCCCTGCAGCTGAATTGGGGTCTCAGCAGTGAAACCTGCCCAGCAGATGCAGACCCGCCGCAGTTCCACTGTGCACTGCAGGTGCACTGCCATATCAGTGAGGAGCGCCGTCCAGCAGAGGCAGAACCTGCGTACGCAAGACCTGGCCACACATGACCAAGTCGCTTTTATGTGCTCTGCAGCTTGACAGGCAGCGCAGCAATGAGCTGTAGCTTGTAGAGCCAGACCCAGAACTTGCAAAGCCTACCTCGCACAGGCACAGCCTCACTGAGCTGCCCCTGCATGTCCTGCAGCTGCGCTGTCAGCTCAGCGATGAGCCCTGCTCAGCAGAGCGAGACCGTGCACATGCAGAGCCCGCCGTCTGCAGATGCACGCACACAAAGCTGTTTCTGGGGTACACCTCCAACCTGGTCTCGTCTGGAGTGCGCGAGCAAATCCGCTGGCTGGTGCAGCATCGCATGGTCGACGTGCTCTGCACCACTGCTGGCGGCATTGAGGAAGACTTCATCAAGGTATAGACAGCCTTGTCTTGTGCAGCAGGGAGAGGCAGCAGTTCACCATACGCATGCTGTAGCGCCTGCAGTGCCACCCTGCGTAGTCATCAGACATGCACAGCCATGCCACCATGCCAGCTGGCCTGCACTTTGGTGCAGCAGGCAGGCAGTTGGGCTTGGAACGCAGTGGGCTGCCACACCTGGGAAGTGGTAGCTGCAGGTGTTGTACAGCCGCGTTACGCCGACTGTGCTTGTGACTCTGTGCTTCTGCCTCTGCTGGCATACGCCTCCTGCAGCAGCTCTCGGCCTGGAGATGCAGCAGCGTCACTGCCCTGCGTGACCCTGCCTGCCTGCTGAGCCCTGCAGTGCCTGGCCCCCACCTTCACGGGGCAGTTCCACCTGCGGGGAGCTGAGCTGCGCAAATCTGGCCTCAACCGCATCGGGAACATGCTGGTCCCCAACAGCAACTACTGCAAGTTTGAGGACTGGGTGATGCCCATCCTGGAGGCCATGCTGCAGGAGCAGCAGCAGCAGGGCACGCTGTGGACCCCCTCCAAGGTGAGCAGTGCAGTCTGCTGGGTGGCCCAGCCACAGCACAGGGGTCAGGCTGAAGGTTGTGGCACCCGGCAGCAAGGTTGTTGCAGCAGAGGGGTGGCGTGGCTCACACCAACACTGCCATGTCTCCCACATCAAAGGGGTGCATGGCAAGGTGTTGGTGTCTGCCAGCTGGCCTGCAGCAGCGCGAGCCTGCTCCGGAGCACTTGTAGGCCCTGCCTGCATCTATTCTCAGGGCAAGACACTGGGAAACGCAGGCAAGGGTCCAGCGTCATTGCCAGGCACTGCCAGTGGCGCCAGTGCTGGCAGCACCTGTGCTGGCACTTGCCTTGCTTGGCCCTCTCGTATGTGGTGCTGGGCAAGGGTTCCAGCTTTTGCCCACCTTCATTTCTGCCTGCTCTGCAAGTCAGTCACTGTTGGGACCAGGGCCAAGCTTTGCTGTCTGCTCTGCAGGTCATCCACCGCCTGGGCAAGGAAATCAACCACCCAGACAGCATCTACTACTGGGCTTACAAGCACCAGATACCTGTGTACTGCCCAGGCCTCACAGATGGCTCCCTGGGCGACATGCTGTACTTCCACTCCTACAAGAGCCCGGGACTTGTGATTGACATCGTGGCTGACATCAGGGCAATGAATGATGAAGCTATGAAAGCCCCCAGAAAGACTGGCATTCTGATGCTGGGCGGAGGTGAGTTGGTGTTCTCTAGCTGTGATGACTCCCTTCTGGCTGACGGCCAGGTTGATTGGCATCCTGCATGGCATTTTGTTGCTGAGAGGAGGGGAGGGCTGCATTTTTGCACAAGCTCTCACTACCTGCCAGCGCTCTGCTGGTCGGCAGCTCCTCGCCTTTCATGCATGAGCTCCCTCACCTGTGTCTGTGCCCATCTGGCTGGCAGCTGTCCCATGCATGCCTGCAGGGTTACCAAAGCACCACATCTGCAATGCCAATCTGATGCGAAATGGCGCAGACTTTGCAGTGTTTCTCAACACAGCTCAGGAGTTTGATGGCAGTGACTCAGGCGCTCGCCCTGATGAAGCTGTGTCGTGGGGCAAGATCAAGGCAGAGGCAAGACCTGTGAAAGTCTGTGGGGACGCCAGCATCCTTTTTCCACTGCTGGTTTCCCAGACTTTTGCAAAGTTGAAAGCTGTTCAGCATGTGGCAAATGGCAGAGCATCTGAACAAACAACTTATGAGCAACCGCATGAGTGATGCGTCGCAAAGCAGTAGCAATTCATGACAGAGACCAGTAGGATGACAAGGCTCTGATGCAATGTCGGCACTGTCTTAAAAGTATATGTATGTAAGCTCAGTCCCAGGCCAGCAAGTATAGGAGTTTGCCGGGAAAAATGGTGCAACAGAAAAGAGACAGAAGCAGCCTGAGGCGCAGTCGGAACCTAGGTGGCCAGAAATTGCACAGTTGTTGATCATACATGAGGTGTTGCTCGTGAACAGAGCATTATGTATAGGACCTGTCGAGTGAGTGCTGCGCTCTTCAGCGGAGTTCCTTCACGCCAGCTGGTGGGCTCGACTTCCTAAAGGTTCAGGAGCGTTGCTGCAGCTGCGCCAAGGTCCTCAGACAGGAAGCCTGAGCCTGAGTCAGCATCGCTTCCAGAGAAAAGCCCATCCCCACCGCCCATCTTGACAAATTCCCCAATGTCTGCAGCAGCAGCTTTGAGGGACTGAGTAGCCACTCAGCGACAGGCGGAATGTATCGAACATGCGGTGGCCGGCAGGCAGCAGCAGCACACCATCCTGAGAAGTGAACAGCAGCACAAATAACCTGGAGGGTGAACAGCAGCAGATGAATCGAGAGGCTGGCAGCAGCCCGCCAAGAGCCACCCCTGGGGCTGCCACAGGCATGTACGCCCTCACAACTGAAAATAGCAGCTTGATGACCTTTATGCGGCTGCAGGCTGTCAGCCATGCCTGAGGCAGGGATGTACCCTTTGAAATGCCCTGCTGGTGGGAAGCATGCATGCTGAGCTGCCCTGCTGTTGAGAAGCATGCATCCAATGTGGCTTGAGCACCCAGGGCAGCTGGCCATCTTGACATAGCGTGAACTAAAATGCAACTCCAGCAGCCTGGAACACAGCCTCACCATTGCCGGAAAGCACAGAGGGCGGCTTGATGTCCTCAGGGAGCTGCAGGCTGCCGCCCTGAGGCGCCGGGACCGTGCTCATGGTCCCCATGGGCATGTCAAAGGCCCAGTTGATCCCTAGGGGACCTGCATAGGGAAGGCCGGCCGCCTGCAGGGGGTTGGGCACCCCCATCTGAGCGCCCATGGCAGGGGCATGACCCATGTGGCTCAAGCCCAGCATGGCCTGCTGCGCTGCCTGCCACCCCTGCCATTGCTGCTCCTGCTGCTGCAGGTGGCGCTGCTGCCACTGGGCCTGGCGCTGCTGCTGCTGGTGCCAGTGCAGCAGCATCTGGTGCTGCTGCTTCTGCTGCTCCAACAGGCGGTCCTCTGCAGCTGCCTCCTGAGCAGAAGCGGACCGCTCCCTGCCATGCAGCGCCAGGTCTGAGGCCTGGGGCACATCAGATCCAGGATTGGCCTGTGTGAGCTGCTGCATCATCCCAAGTAGCTGAAGCCTACAGCAGAGACAAGCATGTGTCAGATGCTGTAGCGATTCCCACGCAGATGAGGTCTAGTCAGCACTGCAGCAGGGAGGCAAGCAAGGAGGGCAAGCAGGTCATTGGCGCGAATACCAGGAGGTGCCATCCTGACAAGACCACTCTGCATCCATGGCAGTGAAAGCACAGACGACCAAGGCCCAAACGTACTTGATGGCACAACAGGCACCCACGACGGCAGCGCAGCAGCGCGAATTAGTGCACACAGCCCCACCGCTGGTCAGGCCCCATCTGTTTGACATCAAAGGGCAGGAAGGCGCTCTTGGGCTGCTGTGAGCTGGGCGCATGCCCAGCTGGGAGGGGTGCGTCTGAGATGATGCTGGCAGCAGTCATGGGTCCCTGCAGACACATGAGCAGTGGTGCTCTGCAGGCAGCAGAGCACATCTGCTAGGCCAGAGGGGCATCCAATGCACAAGAAGGGCTGCAGCGACAGATGTCTGTAGGCATCTGTCGGACTGCACGTTGAGGTGCAGCGAGGAGACAGAGTGAGCACAAACCAAGCTTCCAGGTCTGGCTGCAGACAAGGTTTGCGTTGAAGCTGAACCTTGTGAGGATTGTGCAGCTAGGATCTAGCAAATTTTACTTGATGCAGACCAACCGTATGCAAACATGCCTTCTCAGAAACGTACCAAGACTGCCTCAGTGTCGGCGCTGTCATGCCCCGCCTGCCCGCTGAAGGCCCCAGCATCCCCTGTGAAGGTATCATGCCCGCTGCCAGACAGCGCCGAGTTCTCTGGCCCAATGCTTGTCCCACCATTGCTTTCGCCACCTGCAATGTCAGAGCAGCGTCTGGACAGGGGCTGATGCAGGCAGCCCGACTGCGGTTCTTGGACTTGTCGTCTCAAACAGAGGCACTCAAGCAACCACTTGGGGGACCCGACTGCCAATTTGCAACCTGAGCCAAACTGCCCCAGACAGCTCCCACTGAGCCTGGGATGACCCCCACCAGCCTGACAGCCCCACAGCCCAACTGACCTTCTTCTGCGCTGAGCTGCACCGAGGTGGACTTGCTGCTGGTTTTGCAGCTGGTGCTGTTGCCAGAGGAGTCCTGCCTCCTGCCCGCATTGGTCCTGGCAGCTTTGGCTGGGCCTTGCGCTGAGCCAGAGCGGGCCGAGCGCTTCTTGGGCCTCGCAGGGGGCACCTCGTCCCCCTTGCCCTCCTTCTCCATTTTCAGGAAGTGCTTCTGCGCATGGCTGCGCACCTGCAGGGGGTGGGGTGGCGTCGGCTGGGAACGTCCCCCCCTAGCACCCTGGCATTTGCCCCAGAGACCTAAGCGATGAGGTGCGCGTGCTGCATGCATTCCTGCTGTATGAGGCGGTGCAGCACAACGACAGCCCAACTTGCAAGTCAGGGTGTGAGCTTTTGAGAGCCAAGCGTGCCCTCGGACATCTGCATGAAGTGCCCCTGGGCCAGGATGATGTAGCCTGCCCACTGATGTGTTCCTGCTGCAGCCCGCACCAGCCCAATCTGGCACAAGCCAGGGGGGTGATGTGGCACACTGTGGGCGCAGGCAGCCTGACCTGCTGCACTCTGCCCAGTGATTTGTGCCCACAAGCTAGGGCAGCATACCTGGGCAACTGTCCTGGTCTTTATGAAATCCACGATCTTCCTCCAGTCGCGGTTGTAGCGAGCAATGGCCTCCAGAAAGCGAGCATGCTCCTCTGACGTCCACTTCTCACGCGCCTTGCTAATGGTATACTGCTTCCGTACCATCTTCAATCAGCAAATCTCTGCAGGCCACAGGAACAGCGATGATTGGGGGCACAGTGCTTGGCAGCAAAGTGGCAAGGAACATTCTCAAGCCCCCACCTAGTCCAGTCTGTGATTTGAGCAGCATCCTTCACATGTGACTGGCTGGCATGCTCCCAGCAGGTCAGCCAAGCAAAAAAGCAGGGAGCTTGTGTGGTGCCACCCTGCACTTTCAACGAATCACTGGGCAGCCGATGCCGCCAATTGCGGTGGCTTCTAAAATGCCGAGTGCGAGGCGGATGAACCACTGGGCTGCCAGGTGATGCCAAGGGAGCTGCCTGCGCTTTTTTGGAAGCAGCGCCTCCCGCCCATCCAGGTCATCCCAGCTCCCTGGCCGCTCACCTCTTACGGTCTGGCGCAAGAAAGCCGGAGAGCTGCTTGTCTCCAGCCCCGCAGTGGACACTCCTGGGGTTTGCTGTTCCCCGCTTCAACGCTGTATTGATCCTGATGCTGTGTGGGCGCTGAAGGGGTGCTTGTTGAGCGACAAAAAAATCTGCTGGTGTTTTGATTCAGAATTCCGAAGATACGATTGCAGGGAGAGAATTTGCAAACGGCAGGTGTGAGGCTCTCCTGGACTGAGGTTGAGCAGCTCGCACCGACATGCAATCTATAGCTCCTCATCAGCCTGAGTCCCGATGATTAGCCGCACTGGCAGGGAGACGCACATGCTGCCCCTTCAGCCAGAGCCTGCCCTACAGCTGCATCTCTCTCCTGCACTGTTCAAACTGGCAGCCCCATCCATGCAAGCCAGACAGGGCTGCAACTGAAGGAGCATTGATAGACTGATGAGCCTCATCTTCCACAGGCTTGGTGACCCAAGCAAAACCTGCAACTCTGGCAGAGGTGTGGTCCAGTCAGTGCAGGGAACCCTTTCCCAGCGACTGCCCCCCAGAAGTGGCTGACACAGACTGGCGGGATGCCACAACAGCAGATCTGTTCGAATCATGGGCTGTGCCACAACTCTGGGCTGAATGTTGTTCTGGTGGTGTGGAGCAGCTGTCCACTGCCTGAGACAGGGCCGCTTGAAATTCCAGGCAGTCTCTTCGTCTGGCAGCAAGCTCACTGCTTCCCGACCAAAGGCTCAAGCCAAATGGTCACGAGCAGGTGGGGCACCCAGAGCATGACTGGAAGCTGCAATAAAATCCTACTGCCCATGGAGAGATGGGTGCCTAATGCCTTGCTGTAGCATTGCCCTTGTAGGGGGCCTGTGTGTCCACCCAGGATGGGTTTCCAAGCGACCTGAAATACAGCTGCCATGAAGTCGTGCAGCTTCCAGGTGCTCATTCAGGACAAGCATCCAGGATGGCAGCTTCTTGATAGTCAGATGGTTTATACAGGAACTGAAAAACCCAGCCACGTCTCATAACCAGCTCCGTCCGCACTTAAACTTTCCGGAGCATCCTCTGGACTCATCCACACCCACAGTCACCAGTTGTTTCAACAGGTGCGGGAAACGCTGCGCTGGCATCTGGCATCTGCAAGTTTGCCTGTGGCCGTCTGGTGGATGTCCTGCATTGTGTGGTCCCGACGGGTGCTGCTGGACCGTCGGCAGCCAGGCAGCTGACGTTGGTGAATGGCAGAACTGCCTTTGTCTGGATTGCATCCAGCCTGGCAGTCAGCCTCCTGAGGTCCTCATACACCGCTGTGCCGAGGCAGATTTTAAAATGTGTGGCGCTCTGAGCCGGCATTTCTTGACCCCGTGCAGGTCACAATGATCGGCCAGCTCCAGGTGGTGAACCCCACAGTCTCGGTGCGCAAGTTTGCGCAGCAGCAGCAGAAGCGCAGCGGCGGCTTGCTGCGGTTTGCCCAGAATTCCACAACTGAGACAGCTGCTGCCCAGTCTCCCTTCTGGCGTCCAGATGTGCCTGGGGAGGAGCAGGCACAGAGGGTTGCAGCGCAGCAGCCCAGTGCAGCTTCACGCAGCTACGTCCCCAGGCCAGCTGGCTGGAGCGCCCTTGAGCAGGTGTGTACCTCAGCAGTACATCTGCCTCACAATGACAATGCAGGTCATTGTCATCAAGCAGTCTGTGATATTGCCAGTCCAAATTGTCCATGCCCGCCCTGTTCACCAGCTGCCATGTCTTGTGAACTGATGACACCAACTCCTGGCACTGCAGGTCTCCATGGAGACCAATGAGTCCCTTCAGGGCTTTGCTGACAACAAGAGAGCCCGCAGTGGCCGCAGGTTTGCCAGCGCCCTGGAGCAGGTGTCCATGATGACCAACGAGACCCTCCAGGGCTTTGCTGAGAGCAAGTCTAGCAAGGGCCTCAGGCTCTTCACAGCTGGTGGCAACTGATTTTGAGATATTGTGGCCTTGAGCCCAAATACCATGTCCCTGGCTTGGCCTATGTAGCCAAGCATTTTGTGTGACCCCACAAGGCTGGCATTTTCTAGCGGAATGCCATGTGTTTTGCTGAGCTCAAAGGAGCTCTCACCAACTTTTTGTGTTTGTGCCAATTTTGACGGAGTCACTACGACTCTGCTCCTGCTGCTGAAGTGATATAAACCCGTGCATAGCTTGGGACTCCTTCACAGAGCATGTGTGTTTGCCAAATGCTGTTCTAGCAACAGTGGTGCTTTTTGAGATCAAGACCATGCCATTTCATCCAGTTTGTAACTCATGCCCAAGTTGTCATATGACACCAGCATCTGGGTTTAGCCTCGGCTTCACTTCTTTTTATTCCTGAAGGACATTCTGCTCAAGACGCCCTGCTTCTGCTTGGCAAGGCTGGCAGCATCAAGGCCTGATATACTTTCTTGGTCAAGTGATGATGCAGTGGAGGTCCGTGCCAGTGCTGGCTGCTGCTGGCCAGACAGGCGGCGTTCTGCTTTAGCTGACTTGCGCTCTGTCTTGTCAATCCTTTTCAGTATGTTCTCGGTGTCTGCCAATCGCGCCTGCAGTTTCAGCGCCCGTTGGGGCAGTCCTGAGCGCCCAGCGCTTGTGCCCCTTTCGCAGAAGCAGCCCAGCAGTGGAGGCAGAGAGGCTGGCACGTGTCTGCTGGCAAGACCACTGCCAATGCTGCCTCACCCTGGAGTCTTGCTCCAGCGCAAACCTGCAGCGCCCACCAGCAGCTCACCTTGAAGTCCTTCTTGAAAGCATCAAAACGCATGCGCAGCGTTTTGAGCTCCTGGTCCGGATTCATGCCAGGCGCAGCCACAACCCCCTGCTTGACCTCCCTTATGAATGCCAGGTCATCGTTGTAGAGATGCTGCTTGCGGTTCAGCTCGCTGGCCAACACGTCCACATACTTGGCCCCTGGGGCCTGCTGCTGCTCCCCTGCACACAGTCAGCCACCAAGGTCAGGCAGGCCAGACGCCTGACCCCCCAAGCCTGCTCTGCAGACTTGCCCTCTGCAGCCTCAGAGCTCAGAGCATCTGTAAGGCTGACAGGGGCGGTTGCAGGCAGATTGATGAGTTGCAGGTGCATGCCTCAGGACCTGAGGCTGGTGCCATGCAGAGTCTGGTCGCCATGCATGGCACCCCAAGCATCAAGCATGAGTGAGGCAGGGTGGGGTTCCTGCAGCAGGGTCACCCACCTGGGCGCTGGGCCTGCAGGGCAAAATCTGCGTCCTGCACGCTGGGCCTCGCTGAGCCGCTCAGGCGGCCCTCCCGCTCCTGCCGAGCATGCTCAAAGATCTCTGCATCGCAGCAGGCATGTGGTTGCCAGCACGCATCAAGCACTCCTGTGCAGGTGCTGCCAGTCCTTGAGGCCAAGCATGTCATGGGGGCATGGCCCTGCTGATGCAACATGAGAGCACAGCGGCTGTCTGGCCTTAAACACATCTGGTCAGGATTGCACCCGGCTGCTGAGCAGCCAGCTGGGGCAGCCATTGGTGTGCCAGCCAGCCAGGAGAGCCCCATGGGAATGTCTGCAGGCGGGCTGAGCAGTGCTCACCATGCACCTCCGGGTCAGTGCCATCGTCGAGCAGGGAGTGCACCTCAGTCAGCTCGCGCTGCATGGCCTCGTTGTGGGTGACCAGGTCCTGCACCTGCTCCTCCAGCTTGCGGGCATAGGCCTCCCACGCCTCCAGCTGCAGGTGCCAGGCACTGCGACAGTCAGCACCAACGGTCTGGGTGTGGGAGGTGACTGGGTGGACTGGCTGCAGGGACTGCGCACCCTCTAGCTGCTTCTGTGCAAGAGCAGGAGGTGCACCGCTTTAGTTGGCTGCATGATGCAGCCTGGGTGCACTGGGTTGACCAGCCTCCAGCTGCACGACCAGGCGGTCAGTTGGTGATTTGCCTGCTGCTTGATGGTCATGGGGCTGTTCCTCCAGCTGCCAGGCCTCTGACTGTCAGGTGTAAGGGCAGGAGTGACATGCCAACTTGGCTGTGGTTGACCAGGTTTGCACTGTGCAGGTTTGCACTTTGCACTTGGCGCAGGTCAGTCAATGTAAAGGGAGCGCCTGTGCATCAGATTTGCACAGCACATGACAGCTGCTGGGGGGAGGCTGGGTACGAGACAGAGCTGCAAGCCATGAGGAACATGCATGGCTGTAGCGCTCGAGGCCAGTGCTGCAGCTGAAACTAGTGCACCCCTGGCAGATGACGCTTCCTGGCTGGTGGGTGCCTGTGCTGCTGCGGGGAGCGCTGCATGTGAGGCTGGTGCTGTAGCAAGGGCTGCTGGCCAGGCAGAAGGAGCTGAAGCTGTCAGATCAGGCTGCTGCATACGACCAGTCAGCAGCTTTGCGTAGCTCAGAATGTTGACTCCCCCATTCCCCAGAGGGGGAGCAGCCCAGACAGACTGGCCAGAATGCCCTGCTGCGTCTGAGATCAATGTGCGACAAGCGCAGGCTGCTGCTGCAAGTCCCCATGCTGAGCACCATATTGTTGCAGCTAAAGCAGGGCTGGCTAAGGGGAAGATCCTCACTGGATGGCACAAGCCCGGCGCCCCTGCAGATGGTCCTTCCACAGGCCAGCCAGCCTACCTGCTCATAGGTCTGCGCCTGCAACAATGTGGGCCGCTGCATACCCTCTGGCAGACCCTCCATGCTGCTGGCCACCGATGCAGCAGCAGCTGCATTCTGCTGCCAGTCGCTGGCAGAGTCCCTAGTGGCTGCCTGCCTCGTCTCTATCCTGGGCATGCTGCCGACAGCAGCAGTGGGAGACTGCTGCTGCTGCTGAGGGCTGCCTATGGAGGATGCTGGCGCCAGACTGGCTGATGTCTGCAGCAGGGCAACACACAGCATGGCCACGCCGGCCAGGCGGTCAGCACCTTGAGGCCGACCAAGGCATGCAGACCTGGCAGCTAGCAGCAGCACGCAGCTGAAAGTGGATGCAGGTTGGCTGCTTGCACACAAGGCAAAGTGGACAGCAGCTGCCTGTCTGGCAGCACTCGACTGGCGGGCGCTGTCCAGCAGCAGTGCCCACCTGCAGCCCTGCATCCTGCTGGCGGGGGCTGGCAGCCTGATGCTCCCTCCACTGCTGGATCTCCGTGCCGTGCTGCTGCCAGAGCCGCAGCACATCCCTGCAGCACATGTCAGCAGCGCTGCATGGCTGTGTGAAGCCCTCCTTTGTGCTGGCCAATTTGGTAGATGAGTGCTTGCTGAGCAGGGCCGTGTGTGAGCAATGTTGCAGTCCCAGACCAAGAGCACAAGAGGCTGATGTGCAGCCTGCAACCCCCCAAAAGTCCATATGTCTGGCAACAATCTGCATGGTGGAGCCTGACGCAGCCATAGTCGGGCATGATGAGAACCAGGCCGAACCTGATGCCTGCGTTGTCCAGCTCAAACTCGTGTTTAATGTGGTCAAACTGCTCCTCCTCGCGCCGCAGAGCCTCAGCTGCGGCAGCCCGCTGCACATCCAGCACGTGACGCCGCTCCCGGCGCACATTGAGGCGCTTGCCCACCTGCAGTGGCAGCAGCAGGCACATGAGGCATTCTTGCACTTGATGGGGCCAAATATCCCAGCAGCACCTGGTTGTGTGGTACTCTACCACTTGGCCACCTGCAGCTGCAGCAGCAGGCAGCTCTGGCTCTACTGGCTGAGCAGGCAAAGGACAGCAGCAGCTGCCTATGCGGTGTAATGGTATGCTTGCCCAGCTGCAGCAGAGGGCAGATTGGAATGGCTGATGCTGAGCAGGGCTGGCACAGCACCTGTCTGTGCCAATTCATGATGCTCGCCCTCTTGCAGCTGCAGCAGGCAGATGACGCGTTTCTGCGCTCAGCATAGCTGGCACATG
Source organism: Asterochloris erici (assembly GCA_019693375.1). NCBI lineage: Eukaryota > Viridiplantae > Chlorophyta > Trebouxiophyceae > Trebouxiales > Trebouxiaceae > Asterochloris > Asterochloris erici. The sequence continues at coordinate 300,813 of JAAMXJ010000437.1, forward strand.
CCAGCAGCTTGGTCTGTGCCGCACGAAAAGGCACATTTCCCCACCTGCAGCAGCAGCAGAGACTTTGAAAGCAAATCATGCCAGAGATCTCTGGCCAGATCTGCAATCAGATCCTGCATTTCAGTAGAACACTGCTCTGGGGTCTGGTGAGGCTCAGAGCGGCTCATGCTGAGCAAAGAGTCCAAGATGCCTTCCTGAGCCCAGACTGTCTACAGCAGCCATGGACTCAACAGCTAACAGCAGTCAGGCACAGCCAGAGAGTGTCCCAAGTGCAGCAGGATGCCTGCCAGGCCTCCATCTATGGCCTGTGCACAGGGACGCCTGGACAAATCCCAGTCAAACCCTTGACCAGCCGCCAGCTCACCTGCCAGCGTCGCAGCCCCATTTGAAGCGTGACCACAGCCGCAAGGGTGTGTAGGTACCACTGGCGCTGGGTGTGGCCCCGCACTGCAGCCTGGATGCAGATGGCTGCCGTGTGCTGCTGCAGCATCTCCTGGAACAGGCGGCGGGCGCGCATGCCCCTGCAGCCCACCACAGCTTGAGATCACCATGTTTCTTCCTGTAGATTATACTCTGGCACCTATTGGGTACGGGCAACAAGCATGCACATCCCTGCCCCAGGATTCAAGTGGCTTCCTGCTCCTTTTGGAATCTTGAGCAGCAAGAGCACTTGAGGAAAGGAGGTGCCGCCAGCACGTGCGACGCTGAACAAAACAAATCTCCTGTCTCTCGCTATTGGAGCAGCTGGTGGCCCTGGGCCGCAGGAGATGCATGTGCACCTGGCTGTCACAGCTTTCACTGCGCCCCCTCACCTGGCACGAGCCTGGATGTGCACAGCAGCACGCCGCAGCCGCAAGAACGCCCGCCGCACGTGCAGCATGCGCCAAGTGCTCTGGAGCGTCAGCACGGAACTGCAGGGGAGCAATTAGAAAGGGCATGAGGAGGGGACTGCAAGAGTCAGCATCTAAAGCAGCTGCAGAGGCAGGTGGGTGCACTTTTTGAAGCAGACTGGTGGACATGCATGTGCTGCAGCATTGCGCGGCCTGCCTTTCACGGCTCAGGAGACTGCAGGCGGCAACAGTCATCTGGCAAGATAGGCAGCTTGGTGGCGACTGACCTCTGTATGCGCGCCCAGGTGTCCTCGAGGTGCCCCAGCACGCCCGCCCGAAAGAAGAGCTTGGTGCGCCCGACCTGGTACATGGCGGGAGCCACCCGGAACTCCTCCAGCAGCGCCTTGCAAACCTCCAGCGCATTCTCCTTGCCCTTGGCTGCAGGCAGGCATGTGCTGCCTGAGGTATGACTTTGCTGTTAGGCAACGCCAGGAGGGGCACGGAGATCTTGTACACCTCCACTGCATTGTCGTTGCCCTTGCCTGCAGGTGTGCATGCAGGATGCAACTTGTTGAGACCTCCTCCAGCAGCTACAACTCCAGCTGACTCTCCTCTCTATGCACATGCAGGGGCACCATTCAAGGCTAGTTCTTGGGTCAGTCTTTACCACGCTCGCACCTGGCCAGCGTGAACTCCACCACCTGTGGCGATGCCGGATGCAAAAAAAATTCAGCCATGCTGCAGCATTTGAGCAAGCCTCTAGAGTTGAGGACCTCCTGAGCGGCAGTTTCGCTTGCCCTCAAGCAACCCATACCCACCCTTGAGGCCGCGCAGCCGCGCCCTGTAGCGCCCAGCACAGAAGACTGCACAAGCGCGCCTACCAACTTTTGAACATTGCCCGACGGGTAGGGGCCTAAGCGCCCTTGAAACACGCCACAGCCATTTCTGCAGCCGTGCAGCCCCCGGCTACACTCAACTAAGACCCTGTGGGCCTAGTCAGGTGGGGGGGATCCCACAGCCCACCTTTGCGGCCGTGCAGCAGCACCCGGTAGCGCTCAGCAAATGCGCTGTGGGCGTAACGGGTGGGGTACCCTGCGCGGGCAATGCGCGTGACCTCCAGCACCCCGCAGCAGCGCAGCTGGTGCAGCACCAGGGGGGCATCAAAGCGGTCAGGCACCTGGGCGCTGTTGGGCTTTATGCACCGCACAAAGTGCAGCTCCGTCCTGCAGGCGGGCAGGGGGGCTTGGTGCACATTGGCAGGAGGCAGCAGCACGTGCACAGGCTGCCAGATGGGCAGCCTGTGGCCGGGTAATGCAGAGCAGGCTACCTGCCAAGGCGGCAATGCAAAGCTTGGGACGCCACACGCAAGGGGGCTGCACTGCTGCAGGTAAGCCAGCAGCCTCACCAGATGCAGCAACCTGGCAGTCCTGCAGTTGCTGGTTCTGACGGGCTGGCAGGCGTGGGCTTTTGCGCCGACAAAGCAGCCGCAGTGCCCAACACCTAGAGCATGCCAGGCTATCCTAGACACAGTGGTGCCTAGGCACTGAGCCTGAACCCCGAGGGCCACTCTCAGGTCCAGGCACGCCATCAGGCCCATCAGCTGGTTGTGAGGCTCACCCTCTGGGCGCTTGTGGCAAGCCAGGCTGCACAAGACCCTCAGGAGCTTTTGTCCCTGACTCACCAAGCAGCATTTGGGAACTCAACTCCTGACAGGGATTCTCTGTGCATAAAGCACAAGCAGCAAAGCCAAGAAGCAGACAGCAACTCACTGGTCCAGACGAGCAATCAAGTCCTTCAGCTGGTCTCGGAAGCGGGAGCCCACTGTCTGGGCGCTCTTCTTCTCCTGGCCCGCAGCAATGTGTACAGCCAGCTGCTGCATCAGGCCCTGTTGGCTGGCGCGCAGCAGCTCAATCAAGTCTGCAACAGGGACGACACTGCATTAGGGGGCAAGTGATCGTTTTGTCGGCTTGCACGCAGCAGCCTGACCAAGTCCATGTCTGCAGCAGGGGACAGATGCTAATTGGGGTGGTGATGCCAACCCAGATATGGATGCACTGCTGCAGCAGGGCCGGCTGGCTTGTACGCAGCAGCTGACTCAGCGCTGCTCTAGACAGGCTGGTGTTGGGGTTGGACCCAGTAGCTCTGCCAGCTCCTGCTGGGCGTTACCTGCCACCTGTGAGAGGCTGCCAGGCTGCACAGCAGGAACTCATCGCTGTGGGGCAGTTCAGCTGTTATCAAGGTTTGGCTGCAGCATAGCATCATCAGGGCAACGCCAGACTCAGAGGTGCAAGCCAGCCAGCGACACATCGCCAAGGGCTGCACCTGGGCAGGGGTGCCGGCTTGTTGCACAGCATTACAGTGAGGCTTTGACCAGACAGCCAGCCAGAGCAGGGGCAATCACATGTGTGCGCACCTGGGCTGAGGGTATCCCTGTTCTTGTCCAGGAATCTGTGGCAGCTATAGGTCACAGGGCCAGCATAGTGCTCCACGGTGAAGTCTGCAGCAGGGCTGCGCGAGTCCCAGCTGAAGCGTGCATTGTGGGCCAGGTTCTCACGCAGCTTGGCACTGAAGGTGGTGTCGGTGGCCTGCAGGAGGCAGCCCTGCTGATGTGGGGCCGCCAGGCGGGTGCAGGCAGATGGGGGCAGCTAGCGGTCACGCAGCCTGGGTGGCTGCTTGAAGTCATGGAGTCCTGGCGCTGAGGGTGGTGTACAGCAACATATGAGCTGGAAGCAATGGGGTGTGCAGCCCTGATATGGTCGCATGGGTGCAGGCGCAAAAGGCAGGCAGGTGTAGCTGCGCTGTGCAACCCAGGCAGGCAGGCAGGCACCAGCAGGCATGTCCTCAGTGGGCACGCTGCACTTGCCCGTCAGATGCATGCAGGCTTGTGCAGCATGATTCTGCAGGGGGTGGCTGATCCTACAGCCTGGCCCCTGCCAAGCCACGACTGTGACCTGCCTCAGATACGAGCCATACTTTACATCCAAATTGGCAGCCCACCTTGGGGAACATGCACTCCTCATCCAGCAGGGACATGATGCCCACAGACTTGGGGGGCCTGCTCTCAATCAAGTCCACGCACTCCTGGTTGTCCTCAAAGTCCACGTGGGTCCAGTCAATGCCCTCACTGGAGTACGCCTCCTGCTCCAGCTTGAACAGGTGCCTGCCAAAGAGGGAAGGGAAGCGTGAGTCAGGTGGTGCCCCCATGCAGTCAATGACGTGACTGGCCGCTCCAGCTGAACATTGTTTCCATCAGGGGCAAGGCTGCTATTAAGCTGCTCAGTAGGCCATCTGCCAGTTGAGGAACCAGCCAGGTGTCATGAAAATGAATGCATGCTGCGCCTGGGCCCGTTTCACATGAAGCGATACACACCTTGATGGCGTCACGAAGCCTGACCAGTGCCTGCTGATAGCACAGCCTGCCAGACTCACTTGTTGAACTGCTGCTGCAGGCGCTCATTGGCATAGTTGATACACAGCTGCTCAAAGCTGTTCTCCTTGAAGCACTCAAAGCCATAGATGTCCAGGATGCTGAGGGACGTCTCTGTTTTGCGCTTGCCCACAGACAGGGCAGCATTGATGCGCTCCACCAGCCATTTGAACAGGGAGGCATAGGCAGCCTTAGCCAGGGCATCCCTGCAAGACAATGCAAGCAATGCCATGGAGTCCACCAGCCTCTTGAACAGCAAGGCACAGACAGCCTGGCCAGGGTGGCCTGTCCACAAGACAGTCACACAGGGGCGCACAGCTGCAGGCGTCAGGGCGTCAGCAGGCAGCACACGCATCAGCCTTGCAGCCTGCCAGAAGCAGGCAGCTTCAATTGTGGGGGATGGTGCTGGATCACTGCAGTCTTTGAGGAGCCTAATGGAGCCTTTACATTATGGCTGGCACCTGGGGTCTGGAAACCAGCAGCGCAATTGACAGGCAACCCCAACAAGTGACATGTGACTCTACTCACATGACGCTTACACGCAGACCAGAGCAAGCTCGGCAGACCTGGCATCGTTGGCACCCTCCAGCTTCAGGTTTGTCACAATGGTCTCCCCCCGAGCCACGATGTTGCGCTTTGTGAGGGCTGCCACCAACGCCTGAGGCTGGCACTGCAGCAAGGCTGCTGCATTGTGCAGTGCCTCATCCTCCACCAGAGCCACGCTATCCTCCGTTTTGGCCTCAAATGTGATGTTGCCCAGCCAGAGGATGCCTGACAAAAGCTCAAACACCTGCAGGCCAGGTCTGGCGAGCTCAGACTGAAGCCAATGACTGCCAAAGGGAACATCCAGACCCAGCAGGAGCCCAAACAGAAAAGAGGGTGCAGAGCATGACAGCATCTGTCAGCACCTGCAGGCCTGTCAGCCAGACACACAGCACCCGGGGCTCAGGAAGGCATTGTACCGCAATAAACCTAGCAGAAATAGCACCTTCTCAGGCTGCAGTGTGCCGTGCAGTGCACCCAGCACCACAGACGTTACTAAGCACGTGCCAGTGGCAGCGACTAGGCCACACGGAAGACCTGTGAAGTGCTGCTGCCGCCCAGCAAGAGGCTGCCTGGCAAAAGCACAAACACCTGCAGGCAGGCCTGATCGCCCCTTTGCCACAGCACGGTGCAGTGCAAACCACACTATCCTCCCTCATGGCATCTGGGGTGATCTTGCCCAGCCATGCTATCCTGATGGGCAACAGCATGGCCGACCTGAGCTGCACCATATGCGTTGGCTCTACAGCCCGCAGTGGAGGGCGGTGAGAACATCAATGTTTTACAGCTCAACATCCCATGCATTGCTGCAGTTCAAGGCTGACCTAGACATGATCACAGGCAGCAAAGGCCCCAGCCACCATGCCCCAGCACTTACATAGCACTTGGCAGGTGCAGCCTCTGCTTGCCAACCTGAATGTGGCAGCGCTGGAAGAGCTTCAGCTGCTGCAGTACCCGTGGCCGCCAGCGAGTCCCTTGACTACAGCCTGCGCTGCCAACATGCAGGGCACGTCTGTGGCAACATACGGAGCAATTGTTACAAAGCCTCACCTCATCGTAATCGAACAGCAGCGCTGCCCACGGCTCGCATGGCCCTTGACCCAATCCCTGGCTTCACAGTATGCAGTGCTGGACGGCTGGATCTCCAGTCTGGAGGCTACCAGCCAGCCAGCCCAGCATATACAGAACTGGCTGAGCTCAGTGCTGAGCTCACCTGCTCTTGGTCATCTGCCGCAATGCTCACAGCCGCCATGGCCTGCTTGACCTGCACAAAATCTGCCGCATCGTCCACACCCTCGATGGCTGTACACCCGCTGCGGGAGAGGTACTGAAAGCGCTGCATGGCATCTGCAGGGATGCAATAGCGCTCTGCCTCCTCGTCTGACACACCCTTGCACAGCTGCAGGGCAGGGACAAGGGGAGGTGTGCGCGGAGACGTACCACAGCACTATGCACTTGCACAGCTGCCAGGGCAGGCACAGGCCAGAGGTTTGCAACAGTTGAATGTGCAGGACACCTATTCTGCATCTGCAGGGATGCTGTAGCACATGCCTCATCATGCGACACACCTGTGCAGCAGCAATAGCACTCTGGTGCTGCAGGCCACTGTACAGTTGCAATGCAGGCACCGGCAAGGGGTTTGGGCAGAGGCAACCCTGCACAGCTGCATAGCTGCGCAGGCACAGTCCTCAGTCAGCAGCACCATGCTCAGCAGCAAGCACTTGCACAGCTGCAGAGCAGGTGCAGGCCAGGGGTCAGTCAGTGAGCACGTGCTCTGTGCCAGCTGCACCGGCTCTGCAGAGATGCAGTGTTGCTTGGCCTCCTCGTCTGACGCACCCTTGCACAGCCGCGGTGCAGGAGCAGTGCAAGAAAGGGCTACGAGGGCTGCTCAGCGGCAGCTGCAGGCTGGGCACAGCACGTCGAGGAAGCCATGCAACTGCACAGGCTTGGGTTTGCAGGCGGCAGGCGACTCCATGTTGCTCTGCAGAGGTATGACGGGTGGCAGTCCCCCCACACTCGGGATGCCCATCACGCCGAAGCTGGCACACCTGCAGGAGCTCGCCCCGCTGCCGGGAACAAGCAGCTTGCCCTGCTGTCAAGAATGTGCCTCTGTTAAGCTACACCAGCCTTGTGTCATCATGCGCACATGCAGATTTCCTGTGACAAGAGACATTGCCCCCACCTGATAGAAGATGTGGTAGTTGCGCTCCCCTGGGAGCTGGTGCACCACCCGGGACTTCTCCAGGAGGTAGGTCTGAATCAGGGCCCCGCAGATGTGCCGACTGTTGTTAAAATAGATCTCCAACAGCTTCCCAAAGCGGGAGGAGTTATTGTTGCGCAGGGTGCGGGCGTTGCCAAAGGCTTCCAGCAGGGGGTTGGTCTGCAGGACCTGCCCCTCCACCCCTGCGGTGAGGGCAGCAGCCACGCATGAGCAGTGCTTTGGCAAAGGCTGCCAGAACATGGGTTGTGCTCAGATGCGACTGTCGCTGGCAGGGGGCCTGCAACGTGGGTGGGAGCTGTGGGCGTGCACTGGCAACATAGGGTCCTGCCAGCAGGACCTGCGCCGCCACTGCTGCAGCAATACAATGCCATGACAACCCTGCTTGGGGCAGCCATTGAATTAGAAGCCTTCAGGACAGAGCAGTACCATCCAGGCGGCATCCAGCAGAGGCTGGGACCCACCCCACAACACCCGCTGCAGGGTGTGCATGAACAGCCATGCAACCCTCACTTGGTTCTGTTTACCTTTCAGCTGGTCAGCATGCCAGCCCTGCCAGGCACTGCATGGCTGCTCTCCAGGCATTTCGCTTCCTTCAGGCAGTCAGGCAGCCTGCCAGCTCACCAGTGCCCCCAGCCAGCCCCGCCAGATACTGCATGGCGACCTTGGTCGTCTCAGTCTTGCCTGCCCCACTCTCCCCACTGATTACCAGACTCTGACTGGCGTTGCGTGCAGCCATGGCCTTGAAGGCTTTGTCTGCTATCAGGAAGACGTGCGGGGCCCAGCCCTCCACCTGCTCTGCGTTGGCGCGGGCCTGCGCGCCATGCACAGAGCTTTGCTGTGCTGCAGTGATGATTGCAGCACAACACCTGCTATGTGTAGATGCGGGCCTGGCCACAGCGGTCAGATCCACCTAGACTGCGCAAGTGCAGGCTGACAGCTGTGTAGGTGCACTGCTGCAGGGAGCACACCGCCTTCATGTAGTGCAGGCCGCTCCAAGGAGCAGCCAGAGTTTGTCAATATGGGCAGCCTGGCTCACACAGGCTTGGAGAGCCAACAAGCAGTCCCTCATTACCTTGTAGCGCTGCACCACATCAGGGGCGTACAGCGGGACGGGCTTGAAGGGGTTCACCGCGATCAGCACAGGCCCTGCATGAGAGTAAATGCCGTCCTGGCTGTACCTACACAGGCACACATGGTCCATTCAAAGCCTGCTGTCAGGTGCTGGGCCCTCCACCTGATGCTGGTGCTGCAGAAAGCAAAGTCAACCATCAAAAACCCCAGAAAGGCACAGGAGATGCACCTGAAGCAGGCCCTGATGGTGGCTGAACAGGGCAGCAGTCAAGGGTCGTGCCCAGTGAGTATGCGTCTCCACGCAGCTAGCTGGGGCAGCAGATCGATGCCCTGAGCAAGCTGCATGCAGCAAGGCTGATCGTCATGTGGCTGTCCTGCACGGGGACTGCCACAGGCAGACGCACACCTCTGGTTGAGGTCATGCAGGATGGACGGCTCGTTCAGGTAGGTCAAGCTGGTCAGGTCAGGGACTGCATCCAGTATGGCTGGGTTGGCGGGCACACACTGCGTGATCTGGGCGGTGACCAGCTCCCCGCTGCCGGGGCCCTGCAGCAGCACCATGTGGCAGGGCTTGCAGAGGCGACCATGCTGGGCGTCACACAGCTCCCGTCTGCCCGGCCCCTGCAGCAGCCACTGCCTGCATTGCCATTCAGCAGGGGCAGCCCACAAGCATGTTCTTCATAGTGTGAGCGCTGACCATCCCCCTGCTGCCTGGCTGTACGGGCAGCATGCAGCAGTACGCCTCTCACAGGAGACTGGACACTGTTGCGCTGGCAGGCTGCCTCGCCGTCTGACACGCCGTGCTCGCTGAGCTCCTGCGCAGGGATTTAGTGCTTGTGCTCTAGACTCCCTTGCTGAAAAATGTGGAAGCACGCTGGCACCAGGCGCATGCCACCGCTCTGCCTTGGCCTGGCAAGTTCACACTGGAGAATGGAGACTGTGCACAACAGCAGATGCCGGGTGGCCTTGTTTTGCGGTGGACACAGTGGTGCCAGCTGCCCAGGCTTAGGCAGGCAGGGCCTGGCAGAAGCTCTGCTGGAGGGTGGGCTGCCCCCAGGCTGAGCAGGCAGCCTGCTGGCGCATGTCCCAAGTGCACTCTGCAGTGCAGCCCCTGCTGGAGGGCAGCCTGTGCATCATCCAGCCCACCTGCTGAGCATCGAGTGAGACGATGCACTCCGCCGTGACCTTGGCATTGACGCTGGTCAGCGTGCCCAGGCGCCACTCTGTGTCAGAGGCCCTGAACCAGACACGCGACCCCTTCTCCAGCCCCTCCAGCGTGTCATTCCTCCAGGCCGGCACTGCAGCCCTGCCAGCCTTCTGCTTTGCCTTGGCAGCCCTGCAGGCGAGCAGCCGACTGTCGGCAGCCCATGCAGGCAGGCAGGTCCTCGTCCAACCAGTGGGGCTGCTCGTGGGAGGTTGAGCATGCAGGCTGATCAGCTGACCTGGGCATCCGAGCTTGCGGGGCGCATGGGAGCAAGCAGCTGGATGATCATGCGTGCTGGGGCTGCTCCAGTGGGATTGAGAATGCAACGCGGTGCTGTATGGCTGGTGGCCTGGTTGAATGCTGCTTCATGGGCCGCCCAAAGCATCTCTCACCCTGGCATGGTGGGCCCCGGGTGATGTTATGGCGCCCGCGCAGCGGCCGAGTCACCTCCTGCAAACGGGGCAGGCACATCTGGTGAGCATGCATGCTCATATTGCTCCTAGATACGTCCCTTGTGTGCTGAGCAAACAGCATGGAAGTGAGTTGTCATCACTCAGGCAGGCTGCAACTCTGTCATGCAGAGAACTGTGCACCTTGTATGAATGTAGACGTGCCTTACTCTCCAGCTCGGCATTGCTGATGACCTGCCATTATGCAGCTGAGATGCAGTTCTTGATGTGACAAGTCTGGCTGGAAATGCTAAGTCAAACCCAGAAGACCACGCCTCCGATGCTTCACGCACTCTTTTAGAGTAGGGAAACACTGGTGCTGCAGCCTGCAACGGTTGGATGGGGATACATTTAGTATCACGTTCATGCAATTCTCAGTGCAGCCTTGACGCATCCGGTATCTCTGTGTAGACAGGCCTTTTCTCAAAGCTCCCAGCTGGTCTTTGAGTGTAGTGTACTTGTCGATCGACATGTCTGTCAATATCGGGCAAGGGGCTTCTGCATGAGTTTAAGGTGGGACACTGCTTGTCGTGTCTGGTTTCACAGTGCTCAACATGCAACATGCAGCATGGCTCAAGCCAGGTTGTCACAACACAAGCATTTGTATGACATTCTGCATGTGCATGTGTGCAGGCAATCCCTTGTTTTGTCATGCCACGCCGCAAACAGAGCCAGCCACAAGCCAACCTTGGGACAGTAGAGTCAAGAGCAGAGGATGAGGTGCCGTTTGAGCCCCAGCAGGAGCAAAGCAGCAGCGAGTCTGATGCAGATGTGCCTTCTCGGGCAAGGAAGCGGCGCAGGCAGCAGACCGTACTAGACTTCAACTTCTTGCCACCAGTGCTTGAGGTGCACAGGAGTGCACCTGCTGGCTGCCAGCTGTGGCAGGTTGCTCTGCTGCCCCTGGATCGGCACGGCTCTGGGGGGCAGCCACACTTTGCTGGCAGGCCTCCAGTGGCTGGCAGGAACTGCTGGCTGACGCTGCAGCTGAACCAGGCACAGTTTGGGACCTTGCATGACATAGACGAAGCACCCCGGGGGACTCTGCACACACCTGACGAGCAGGTGGGTGACAAACAGTTCATGCTTAGCTACACAGACTGAACATCACTGTCACGCATGCTACCATGCTTCCTTCCTGCAGCGGCTTCATGGCAGGCAGCCCTCTGATGTGCATCCTCCGCACATGCAATGAAGATGCTGACCAGACATGCCATGATGCAGGGCACTGTCAGATTTCCAGGCATGCCTGCCTTGAGAGGTCTCTGTGGCCTGATCGAGGCCGGCAGAGCCCTGCTGACATATGACAGCCAGCAGCCGTCCCTGGTGCTGTCCCTGACAGAGGCGGCCTTCAGGGACCAGCCACTAGGTGGGGTCCGGACACTTTGTGCCTCCAACCCTGACTGCCATGCCTGGTGACATTGCAGCATAGTGCACAGACCCAAGCTATGCTTGAACACACTCTCAACAATGCGCAGATCCGGAGACCCAGACTCAGCGACTCTGGCAGCCGCAGTGGCTCGCCCTGCAGGCCTGGCTGCTGCCCCAGCACAGCGCTGAGGCTCATGCTGACCAGCGGCTGCTGGACGACGCCAGCGTGAGGTTTGTGCACCACAGGAGGCAGAGGGGAGACAGCGGGGACCATACGCCTCATGCCGCAGCAGCGGCAGCCGCCGCAGAGGCAGCAGGGCCCCACAATGGTTCGGTGGCGCAGTCTGCTGGGCCCCCAGCGGCCATCAGCAGCCATCAGCCGGCTCCCGAAACCCAGCAGCCTGGCACTCAGCAGGCCCCAGCTGAGGCAGCCCCTGCCCAGCAGGTCTTTGCTGAGGAAGCCTCTGCCCGGGAGGCCCAACACTTCTTTGATGCAGCCGAGCTGTACACTGCTGTGAAGCCCAGTGGCCGTGAGCCCGAGCTGCAGCAAGCCCTGCCACAGCTCAACCCTGTGCTGCGGTCGTACCAGAGGCGGGCAGCTGCTTGGATGGTTGCCAGGGAGAAGGGCCAGCTTGTGAGCATCCTCACAGCCCAAAGCACCTGGCCTGCCTTACAAGTCAGGGCCAGCATCCAGGGTAGCACCTCGGCCTGCTGCCGGCTTGAGACTTGCCTGCAACAACTTGCGTCTGCAAACTTGAAGGCACACATGTGCAGCATAGGTGTACTATCAGTGGTAAAGTGCACATCACTGCACAAGACCTCACGCTTGCTAGCCTGCCCTGCTTAAGAAGTTTGCAGCAGCAGTCACCTCCTGCAGACTTCAACTCTGTATGCTGATAAGCAGTCTGCCTGTGTGCAGGGACAGGCCTCAGGCCTGCATCCCCTCTGGAGGGAGGTGCAGTGCCTGGACGGTAGCTTGCTTTACATGAATTCCTTCACAGGAGCCTTAAGCCAGACACGCTTTGAAGCCCCCCATCCAGTGAAGGGTGGCATCCTTTGCGACGGTGAGCATTGTGCAGAGCTGTGCATTCTGATGTGGCTGAAGCTGTCCTTGCTTCTTCACACACTCTGCTGGGGGCCAGTGTGCGCATCCAGTGTCAGGCCAAAAGCAGTACTGAGCAGTGTGGGGCATGCAGAGATGGGCCTGGGCAAGACCGTGGAGCTTCTGGCGTGCATCTTGGCGCACAAGTTCCAGGCTCACAATGCCGGGAAGCCCAAGGCGGTGAGCCAACAGGGTCTAGCTTTTGACCTGCTCAGAGGCCACCTCAAGGTGCACTCCGCCTGTGTGTGCTTGGCTTGAAGCTGCACTGCTGCCTCTGTGTGCCCCGCTTGTAGCTGCCCTGCAAGGCAACAGATATGTGGCTGCCATTAGCATGGGTGGGCCAGGACTGGGCTTGGTGCTGCAGGAGGCGTGGATCAAGGCGAGGGAGCGCATCCAGTGCCCCTGCGGAGTGTCTGATGCGGATGCTGACCCTGAGGACCACGCTGGCCTCTGGGTGCAGTGTGATGCCTGCCTTGTGTGGCAACATGGCGCCTGCGTGGGCCTGGCCAGGGCACCACGAGGTGAGCTCCCCTGCATGCGGTCTGGGATGGGCAGGCTGCCACCTTGTGAGGGGGGCTCGATGATGTAGCGCCTGCCTGTGATGGTGGAGTCGTGGCTCTGAGCGTGCCCCCGGGTCGGGGTCGGGTACAGCACATGCAGGTGTCGTGCTGCTTGCTGCCATGAGCTGTGGGGCCAGGGGAGCCCCCCCGCTCATGCCTGTATGGGCCCAGGGTGCTGCAACCCCAGCACTCCCCCTGTGCCTTGATGCTGCAGGTGCCTACTTCTGCCAGCAGTGCTTGCGTGCCAAGGCCTCCTCCGAGGTCGGCTCAGACTGCGGCGCCACACTGATTGTGTGCCCAGCCTCCATCCTGCACCAATGGCAGACTGAGATCAAAAAGCACATCAGGGAGGGGGCCCTCAAGGTGGTGGTGTATGAGGGGCAGCAGCAGGGCCTGCCGCAGCAGCAGCTGGGGGGCAGGAGCCTGGCAGCTGCAGCTGAGGGCAGTGACACAGACGATGGAGTGGCCAAGCGCAAACGCAAACGCACTCAGAAGCCCAGGAAGCTTAAGAAGGTGGGCAGGATCATCTCTAAGCAAGCACCACCTGGGAGCGCCCAGCTGGCCCGTCATGCAGACAGGAGCCCTGGAGGGTGGAGTCCTATCACGGGCTGCCCAGTCTTGGTGTTCTAGTCTGCTTTGCAGCTGGATGTTGGAGAACCCTTGGCAGTGTGCAGTAGTCTGGCCAGCAAGGACCAGGCAGCCTTGCCATAGCTCCAGCCAGCCTGCCATCTGTCTGACATCGTCTCAGCGCTGGTCAGCGGCTGAAGTGACAGCCAGCACCATCCTCCCCTGCTGCAGGTGTTGAGCAAGGCATTCCATGTGGTGTCTGCTGCCGACCTGGCATCTGCAGACATTGTGCTGACCACCTACGACGTATTGAGACGTGACATCCACCATGAGGCTGACCCTGGCACCCAGACGCGTACCTTCCGCCGCCCTAAGGCTTATGAGGTGCGCTGTGGCAGCACAGCCCTGAGCCACACGGTTCTGCCCGCCCGTGCTGAGCTGCTGACATGATCATCAAACCCCTCCAGGTCCTGCATGACTCAGGTGCCTCTCCAGGGCTCCCGTCTCGTGCGCAGGTCTATCTGGCCATGCACAGAGGCTGCAGGGGCCTGCCTGCACTGCAGGCTCCCTGCTTCGTCGATCAAGCGTCCTGAGTGTGCCTGACGCCCGTGCCTGAGTTGCTGTCTGTGCCAACACCATGGCCTAAGTCTTTGTCTGTGGCAGACAGTGCTGTCTGCAGGTGATCCCTGTGTGTGCCAGACAACACTGTCTTGCTGCCTGCAGGTGATCTCTGCGCTTTTAACAAGCTGCTCTGGTTTCCCACCTTGAACCCCTGGGTTTGTCGTCTGTGCACCTAGGAGTGGCATGATGCGTCTTGGTGCAGGTGATCCCCACGCCCCTGAGCCGACTGCGCTGGTGGCGGGTGTGCCTGGACGAGGCGCAGATGGTGGAGAGCTCCACAGCCAAGGCTGCGGAGATGGCTGTCAAGATCCCTGCCGTGCACAGGCAAGTGCATCTGCATGCCTGCCTCTGCTCAGGCTGACGATGAAACTTGTAGCCTGAACTGAGCTGCTTGAGCGCTGTGCTGCTGCAACTAAAAGCGCAGGATTTGCTGTGGGCATCTGAGCCTGGGCATCAGCAAGGCCATGAGAGCTGGGCAGCTGAGTGCCTTGGCTTCATGGCTGGGTGTCTATCTGCTGGTGCATATCTAAACTTCTGCTGAACCCACGTCCATCTGATCACGCCGCCCAATCTGCCTCAATATTCTGTCCAGGTGGTGTGTTACTGGGACTCCCATCAATCGGGGCCTGGAGGATCTCTATGGCCTCATGTACTTCCTGCATGCGGCCCCGCTGCACCAGCGCTTTTGGTGGAACCGGGTCTGCCAGCGACCCACGGAAGCAGGCTCTCCCGCAGGTGGGGCACAGGTCCCTGCAGCCACTGCTGGGCCACCTCGGCTCGCACCTTTGCAACGCCTGTCATGTATGGGGCACCCCTGAGGGTGCCAGCAGCTTTGTCCAGGTGGAAAGACGCACTCATCAGGGTTGCTTGTGTTGACATGGCATGCAAGTTTGGCATTTCTGTTCTACTATGCTGTGCTGCCATCCTGTCACACAGCATAAGCAGTCCTCAGTGCTGCCATTCCCTTTCAGCCTGTGCGCTGTGGCTGCAGGGCGTGCCAGGCTGATAAGCCTCCTCAGCCCTTGGCAGGGAGGGCTCATGTGGCGCACAGCCAAAGCAGATGTTGCAGGGGAGCTGGGCATCCCTCCACAGACATCGCAGATGTCGCAGCTCTCCTTTGGGGCAATAGGTGGGCCCCATGCATGTGACTTGAGCTGGTCGCTGGCATAGTGATGTGCACGTTGGCTATGGCCTGGATGGCTTGTTGACCACCCTGCGTAGGGCTGAGGGGGTCCATCAGCTTGCGCGCTAACTCGTGCACTGCAACACAGCAGAGGCTGACAGTCGTCTTGTCTGGCACCAAGAGCAGTGCCTGCCTTCAAAGTATTTGCCCCACCCAGGACCACCTCTGGCTGTGCTCATGTTGCCCTGCAGAGCTCTGCAGCTATCTCGGCACCTTCAGCACTGCCTGAATGCCTGTAATGCTGCCCTGCTGAGCATCGCTTGCAAACGGCGGGAGCACAAGGTACGGCAAAGCCTGCTCTGCAGAAAGCTTTCATCAGGGGGTCTTCAAAACTGCCTGACAGTGCATCATGCCGCTTTGCAGAGCGCCACTTCTACCGACGGCAGCACCAAGACTGCCTGGCCAAGGCCCGCTCTGCCATCTCGGGGCAGACGCTGTCAGCCGTGGCCAGTGGGGGCGATGCTTCAGCTGCCGCGCGGCGCCTGACCCCAGCAGAGGAGAAGAAGCTGCTGCATCCCCTGCTGCGGCTACGGCAGGCATGCTGCCACCCTCAGGTGTGGCTACTGCTATCTGGCTTCTGCATTAGCAACCCTGCACCTGATGAGGGCAGCGCTGTAGCAGGCATATGCTGTTTGCGGGTGCACTGCCTGCTACTGCTTGAATGTGCTTGTGACCATGCGCCTGTCCCTGATGGAGACGTGCATTGTTTCAAGACCGCAATGTTGAGCTATGAGCTGGAGCTCCTGGTAGCGCCTTGTGCCAGGCTTGGCAACTGTGATCTGCATGATCAAAGGTCATAAGCCAGCGCTAGGGTGAGATTCTGCACCACATGTGCACCGACTGTTTCTGCAATCAAGGCTATGATCAACAAGTGAGGCCAGGCGGTCCTTCCAAAGCTGTGGCCACGGTGTGCTGGCAGCTGCCAGAATCAGGAAAGTACAGCAGTTGCCTGAAGCCTGCCCTGAGACGCAGGTGGGCTCTGGTGGCCTGAGGTCGCTGGCCACAGCTCGTGCGCCCATGACCATGGATGAGATACTGGAGGTGCTGATCAACAAGGCCCGCATAGAGGCAGAGGATGCCCAGCGAGTGCTACTGGCTGCCCTGAATGGCCTGGCTGCCCTCATGCTGCTGGAGCACAACCAGGCAGACGCTGTGCAAACATATCGCGAGGTAGGTCAGTCCTTGGCTGTTGCAGGTTCCTCGATGGACGTGCTCTGCGGCTGGACCATGTTGGCTGTGCTCTGTCAGGGTGGCTCTGTCAGTCTGCATTGGAGATTTGTTGTCTTCCACTGCGGCACTGTCTGCAGTGCATGCCAGACAGCTCCCCCAACTGATTGCGGCCCAGACCATGCTGTACCATGCCCATCTTGCTCTGTGGTGCACCTCACGGCTGCACCCACCCTCCTGCTGCCCTGGCTGGCTGCAGGCCATCTCCATTGCGGCCCTGAATGAGGGAACCATCCGCACGGATCCGCTGCAGCGCCTGCACGCCCTTCACAACCTGAGCGAGCTGCTGGGGGCCACTGGGGCCAGCCTGCCCGCAGGGCTGGCCCCCACCCTGCGTGACAGCACCCTGACGCGCGATGCAGACTGCATCAGGGACGAGTACATGGCTGACTCAGTCGCCAGGCTGGCAGGTGCTGAGAGGGAGTTTGCGGACAGCAAGGCTGCCCTGGAGAAGGTTGAGCGCCAACTGAAAGAAGGTGAGGTCTCATGATGCGCTCCTGAAGGGTAGGCAGCGGCTGCAGCAAGGGACTTCCTGCAGTGGTTGGCTGTAGAGTCTGACTGCCTGCTGTGGATTGGCAGCTGAAAGAAAGGTGAGGCAGACCATTGGCAGCATGTTGCTTGTACTGTCATGATGAGTCTGCCTGCGTGGAGCAGGCTGCACGAATGTGAGGTGCCAGAGGGGCAGACCAGATTATCCAGCAGTGTGCAGTGTGGGTCAGCGGCACATTCGGCTGGTCAAGACTCACCTCTTTGCTGTAGAGCAGAGTTATGTGAGCTGGCACACAGGGGATGGCACACAGGGGATCAGCATGAGTCTCACTTTTCATCTGTCCACATCTGGTGCAGGGAGCGCTGACATGCTGGAGATAGGCAATGTGGGAGAGGAATGGTGGCAGTCAGCCACAGAAATGCTAGTCCAGCATGGCAGCGAAAGCGGCCAGGCAGCAGCTGATGTGATCAAGGAGCAGCTGCAGGAGCGTGACAGGTGGTCCTGGGTCCACTTGGCAATCAACTGCTTCTGGTGGTCTGAGACTCTGTCTGTAGGAACAAGATGCAAGTACAGAATGGACGCCTGCTGAAGTATGCCCCCATGCACATCTCTTCATGCGAAAAGCGCCACGTGCACTTCCTGCCATGCTGGCACCTTGCTCGGGCAATCACTACCCCTGCCCCATTGCCACCTGCCTGAAAGCTGGGGGCCACTGCCTGCCCACAGGTGGCACTTCTGAGCGCGTTGCTGTTCAATTTGTGACATGTGCACTGCAAGCTGCAGAGGCACCTGGTAGCCCTGCTGTTTGATACCAACCAGCACTTGCTGCTTCAGAAGTGCCAGTGCCAGTGCCGGCAGGCTCATTCTCAAACTGCCAGCGCAGCTGTGCAGATGCCAGCACCCACACTGACCCGGTACTCCTGCACCCCACGAACATGCATGGCCAGCAGCTCACGAGGGGGTGTAAGCCTGGCTGGCAACATTCTGCCCTACACCAGCTGCAAGGACCTGCAGGTGAACTGCTGGCTGCACGTGCAGGTACCAGCGGCTGGTGAGGCAGAATGCGACCTCCTTGGCCCGGCGCTTCAGGGATCTGCGCGGCCTGCAGCTGCTGCTCCAGGGGGAGCTGGCCGCCATCCGCAAAGCTCAGACTGAGTCCCTGGAGGGCCTGCAGCAGCTGACTGCTGATTGCCGCCATCCCTCAGAGCAGCTGGTGGAGGAGGTGTGCAAGGAAGAGACAGGGAACTTGCGTCTACAGCCGACCAGACTGCACAGCGCCCTGCTCAATGCCTGTTTCATGCTGAAGCGTGTGGTGCCAGGCAGAGTGGCAGCGCCACTTGTGCCTTGGGATGCTGCATCGCCTGCGCCTGGTGCTAGTAACACTGCACAGTGTCATGTGGCCTCTTTGCAGCATCATGTGGCCCGCTGCCCCTGTCAGATGCCTGTCAGAGTCTGTGGTGCTGGACACCCTGCATCACACCCTCTGGGCTGAGATGGCGCTGCATCTCTGGCCATGTTCTTGACTGTGCACCTGTCAGCCAGCCAAGCCAATACTGCAATGCGTTTCGCTGTTTTCAGGAGACATTCGCCTCTTCTTGCGGCCCCTCTTCAGCACCTGCAATTTCTGTCGCATCCATTTGCAGGCTGCACAGTGTGCACGCTGCCGAGCTGAGCTGGGCGTCAGCGGCAGAGTGTGTCGGCACTGCCGCCTGGACGAGGCATTCCTAGTGTGGGAGGTCCGCCTGTTCAGCCTGCAGACCTATGCCATGACGGCCGGGCAAGAGGTCACAGCAGAGGAGGCCATTCAACGGGTGGGTACTGGGCGCTGTGCACAATGTTGCATGAGTGCAAGTCCTGCTGTGAGCTTACTGCGGCAGGTGTCGCATTGACCGCCAAGTGGCAGTCAGGGATGCTGCCTCCGTGCACACCGTGGCACTTGCCAACCTTGCGTTGAGCTCCTATTGTACACTTAAGTATCAGAAAGATCTGACCTGCTGCCAGCAGGCAGTAATGCCCAACGGGGTCATCACCACATGTCGCTGCTTGCCCAACTTCTGAGCGTGTGGGGAAGACTGCTGATGTGAGGCTGCAGCCAAAGTGGCAATGCTTGTCTGTGGCTAATTCTGCATTCCACAACCCAGCAGTGTACAGGGTGGGACCGGCCAGCTGGGGCTGCTGGGGTGAGGCCGCTCATGCCAAACCAATCCGCGTCTGTGTCTACAGGCACAAGCAGCAACCCTGAGGCGTGTTGGGCGTGGCGGCCTGGGGGAGGCAGCTGGTGTTGAGGAGGACATCCAGATTTTGGACAGAGACGCTGCAGGCCGGGCTGAGGGTGCAGCTGTGTCCACTGCTGAGGTTGTTAGGCAGCCCAGTGAGGCTGAGCAGGCCCTCAAGTTGCTGGCAGCTCAGCTCAGGGGGTTGAAGAAGCTGAGTCTGAGTCAAGGTGAGTGTTATGGCAGTGCTTCCTGTCAATCCTGGCAGAGGACACCTCGCCTGAGCACTGATGTGCCACCATAGGCGTGCGTACTGCTGTCAATCACTTGCATCCTGTGCTGAAGCTGCAGCCACAGAGGTAGCTCCCTGGCAGGGAGCAGCATGCCCTGTTCAGAGCGCGAGTCTTGCTGGCAGCTGCTAAGCCGGGACATGTCTGCCAGGGTTGGCAACACTCGTACGTGGCTGCAGCTGAAGCCTGGGAAGTCCCACTGGTACCAGGCTGAGCCCTGAGGGTTGGGCCTGCCCTGGCCTGACAATGACTCCCTGTGACTGCAGCTCAGGCACGAGACATCCTGCTGGCTGCGGCCAGACTGGACCAGGAGCGCTTCGAGGCCGCCAAGCGCGTTTTCCTCAAGTCGAGAGCTGTCATGCTTATGCAGGCAGGGCGTCGACACTGCTGTGGTGTCCTCTGTCTGTGGCCTAGTGCCTGTGACCCTGGGCATGTGTGTCATGCCTTCAACTTCACGCTGCGCCTTGGTGGAACAAAAACAAAGGCTGACACGCACCTGCTCTGGTCTGATCAAATATGCCTATGTCGCGTGGTTGCAGTCCCAGCTGTTCATGGGTGCCTTGCATTGGCAAGAGCACACTGCCATCAGTTGCCCTGTGCACAGGCACAAGTCACACAGCAACAGCAGGTTCTGCTGCATCGCTGCATGCAATGGCGCAGCTGGATGGCTCCTGCTGCTAGCTGTTGTGGAGATCCATGTCCAGGGGGGTGTGCTGCACATTCTGCAGCGTGCAGCCCTGTATGCCAGAGATGAGCTGGAGATGTCAACGCTCCGCCTCAGACTGCGGCTGCCAGGGGAGACGGTCAAGCCCCACGAGGTCAACTTCAAGCTGCACGAGGCTGAGGTGCCCATCAAAAACACTGTAAGTGGGTCGAGCAAGGCCTTGTCGGGAGGTCAGCTGCAGACATTCACTGCAAGGGTGTCTGTCAGGACCGCTGGGTTTCCTCGTACCCAGTGCAGCCAGTGGCTCTGGGCAGCTGCAAGTGGGCTGCATGCTGGGCAGCCCTCGGCACATCTGGTGCCAGCCCCACTGCTTTGCCCTGCCAGCTCAGCCGGTGGCTGCAGGGCCGAGGCTGCATGCTCGGCAGCCGATCAGGGCTGTGGTGCCAGGCCCCTGCTGCTTGAGACTGTCCCTGCTGCCGTGTCTCAGTCGGCCTGCGCTGATGCTGCAATCTGTGCTGCAGGAGCTCACTCAGGAGAAGCTGATGGCGGACGCAGACCTGAAGAGGACTCTGGGCACGCTCCGTTACCTGCAGGGCCTGAAGAAGGCCAGGGTGCAGCAGCAGGAGCAGCCGCCAGCCGATGGTGCTGGTGGCAGCCAGTTGCGGGACCCCCCTGCAAGCCCTGCAGGCATTCGGTCACATCAGCAGGGCAGTCCAAGCGTGCAGTCTTCGAGTGCTGCTCTGCAACTTGGACAGGCTGCAGAGCCGACCAGCATAGGTGGGCCATGGCACCTGCTGCAGATGAAATTTAGTATTGGTCTGCAGCTTTGAACCTTGCATTGCATGCTCAGCGCGTGAGCTGTGCCATGGGTACCATAAGGCTGTACCCCGCTTCGCTCGGGTGGACATGAGTGCGTGAGTGCCTGCAGGCACAGAGAGGTGCCCCATCTGCCATGACCCGCTGGGGCATGAGCTCTACATGCTGCCATGTGGGCACCAGCTGTGCTGCAGATGCAGCCTCACACTGGTGGACAGGGCACCAAACCTGTCTTCTGAGGTGAGCAGCGTGCATGCCGCATGCAGTCATGAGCAGTGTGCACCTGCCTGATGCACAGCGAACTAATGTATGACATTTCCATAGCCAGTGTGTTGCAAACAAAAAGATGCACTGCTTGCAGCCTGCAGTGAGGTGCTGGTGGGTGTTGTGCCCTGATCAACAGAGTTGCGGCTTCAGAGTACAGCCATGACAGTCTCAGCCTCTGAAGCATTGCTGTATGCGCTGCAGGGGAAGAAGCGCATCAGCTGCCCCACTTGCCGCACACGGGTGATAGCAGCAGACATGGCCTATGTTGCATTGAGGCAAGCAGATGGGGCACAACATCAGGCTGGCGCTGACGAGGAGGCAGGAATGGAGGTCAGGGGCAGCTATGGCACCAAGGTAAGCAGCTGGCTTGTTTGGGCGGGGTATTAGGAACAGGGTTTGCTGGACATTGACTAAGGCAGCAGGGCTCGCAACTAAAGGGGAGCCATGGTCAGCAAAGAAAATCAGGCAACACAGGGTTGCTTGGGCAGGGGCTTGGGTAAGCAGGAGGGGTTGAAATGACCATTCCTTCCAACATGAGCTGACATGTGTCTAGCTGGGGCAGCAGGGCAGGTCAGATGACTCAAGGTAAGGCTAGCAGGGGACCAGGGCATCTTGGGGTAGGTCTGTAGCAAAAGCAGGAGCATAGCTACCTGCCATTTTAGACACATCTCAGCCATTCATTTACATTGGCATTTGGGTACACATGCTCAAAGACAACTTTCAGTGCCACATGCGCTTGAGGCTTATCAAGCAAACTGCAGTGGTAGCTAAGGTCTGGGAATGCAGGAATGGTTTGTTGCAATTACTACTCTAGCTGCCCTTGCAGCTGGCATCACTGTCTCTCATGCCAGCTGTGGTTGCTCTGGCAGGCTGCAAGGTCTACAGGGGGCTTCAGAGGTGCTGCTGCTCTGACACATCTCTCATGGGGGCTTCACGTCTCCATGTCTGAGTCTTCGTCCTCCTCGTCAAGGTCCCTTGGCACTGCGAGCTTAACGCGCTTGGTGCCATGGCCCTGCCCTGGCTTGTCAGGCAGCTTCTCGACCTCATATGTCAGCATGTTGCCAGTTGAATTGGCGTCCACCACCACCTTGCTGTTGTCCTCCAGCTTGCCTGCAGGGCAGGCAGGTGCAGGTTGACTGGATGCAATGTGAGGGGAGGCCTGTGCCCCCCAGTTGCCCTGCTACTGCCACCAAGACACACCACCCTCCTAGCCAAACACGCAACGGGGTTATTGACACTTGGCATGGTTGTGGGGCTGCTGGCTGCCAGTCTTGTCATCAAACAGCAATGCTGTTGGCAGAGGCAAGGTATTGCAGGCAGGAAGGAGCTGTTACACAGCTGAACACCTGGCTAAAGCTGCGTACCTGCAATGATCATGCGTGAAAGTGCTGTGATGATGTGCTGCTCCAGCCAGCGACGCAGGGGCCGGGCGCCAAATGTTGGGTCATAGCTCTCGCGCACTGCCAGGTCCAAAGCCTTATCGGTCATGACCTGCACATCACAAAGTGGAAGCCTTACTGCTGGGGTGTCTGAGGGGTTTGGGTTGTCATTTTCATGTGGGGCTTCCACACAGGGCTCTGCGCGGCAGCACCAGCCCTGAACCCTAAGCATCCTGATGACCCTCAGTCTCCCCAGCGCTGCTCAATGCAGGCCTTCTGGCTGGCGGCGGCCATGCTGGACTGGCTTGCTGCAGCCTGGCGATGGCCGAGGTGCATGCAGCAGGCTAAGGGGCTTTGAGATGGCCAGTACATACGTCAGGCACCCATCAGGATGGCGCTGATGCACAAAGGGACAATCACCCAACTGCAAGGGCCAATGACCATCGGCAGGCAACCACCAGGAGGCGATTGGCATTCCCCAAGTCAAGTGCAGAGGGCTTGAGGGGCATGCAGGGGCCTGCTTTCTGCATGCCCCTGCACATGTCCAGTCATCATGCGCGGGGTCATGCACTCGGAAGCCGTTGGCCTGCTGCCAGGGTTTGTAAAGGCTGTGTAGGTGCCCACCATGGTGATGTTGCGGTCCCTCAGACGCTGGTTCAACTCAAGTGCCAGCATGCTGGCCACGCCACGCAGCTTCACCGGGTCCAGGGGCTCAAACATGACTGTGTCATCCAGCCTGTAGGTGGCAGTGGCTTGAGCTTCAGGGCAGCAGCAGCATCCAAGTGCTTAGCATCTGCAGCAGCTCACCCAACCCAGTGACGGCTGATGGTGGGCATCAAGGGACTCTTTGATGCAACGTTTGAGGAAGAGTGTACTGCAAGTGCTGGCAACAAGTGGTTTGATGGCCATGCAGTGACGCACAGCATTGCCTTGGTGCTGTCCAGCCAGCAGCAAGCTGCCTGGTGATTGTACAGCGCAGTGGCTGCCCAGCTGGCATTGCGATGCAACGCCACCTGGGGATGCATGTCAGGCAGCAGCAGGCTGCTGGAGTGCAAAAGTGACATTTGCAAGAGGCATCATGGCCTGCAGGGGCAGTCACAAGTCCCCAAACAGATGGGCAGCTGCCCGCTCTCACAGAGCAAGCAGCAGCTGTGGGAACTTCAGGGACCCCACCTGGCCGCTTGGCACACATTCTCATGAACATTGCGAACAGCAGCAGCATCTACCTGTTGAGAAACTCCGGCCTGAAGTGAGTCTTGACCAATTGCATGACCCTCTCTCTGGTCTCGGCGTGGAGGCCCATGGCCAGCAATATGTCTGAGCCCAGGTTAGAGGTCATGATGATGATGGTGTTTGCAAAGGACACGATGTTGCCCTTGGCATCTGTGAGCCTGCCATCGTCCAGCACCGACAGCAGCACGTTCATGACGTCATGATGCGCCTGCAGCAAGGGGAGCAGGGCTGCCTCAGCCGTGCTGCCGGCAGGGAGTGCTTGACGGCCATGGGCCAGTGCTGCTGGCAGTGGACCTTGCTGGCTGGGTGCGTGGAGCTGGTTTCCCTGGCGCATGCTCACTGTCAGGCTGAGCGGGTGCAGGAGCCCCAGCCTGCATGGCAGGCGTGCAGCAAGTAGGCAGTTGGGTGAGGCGCAGCTTATCAGCCCCCATGTGCTGGCATTGCATGGCAGGCAGAGGGCAGCAGCCCAGTCTGGCTGCAGCTGCGCTCCGGCTCTGTGTGGCTATGGCTGCATGCAGCCGACATGAGTCCCTGGGGTGAGGATACCAAAACACGTCATTTAACATAATCCAGCGACGTCATCCTGACAGCCTTGGGCTGCCTCACCTGCCCAGGCTCCATCTGCACCTGTCACTCTTCAAACAGCAGCCAGATGGAACCCTGCACCCTGTCTGTCTGCATCAAAGCAGACATGCGAGACCACAGCTCAGCTGGGGGTTTGCTTGACAGTTGGGGACACCACCATCAGCTCAGCACATCCCACCTTCTCGACCTCGTCCAGCAGCACGACACTGTAGGGTTTGCGCCTGACAGCCTCGGTCAACTGGCCCCCGTCCTCATGGCCGATGTAGCCTGGGGGCGCCCCTATGAGGCGGCTGACGCTGTGCTTCTCCATGTACTCCCCCATATCGATGCGCACCATCATCTTCTCGCTGTCAAACAGTTGCACCGCCAAGGCCTTGGCCAGCTCAGTCTTGCCAACACCTGCACGCAGCGGGAGGATTATGCTTATCAGCTCGGGGGAGGGTTGTATAAACGGCACAAACTCTTGGGAGGGCAGGCTCAGTGACCCCCTGCTTGTCAGCAAGTGGCTGCCTTGCGGGGGCTGCTGGCAGGTGATCTGCGGGTAAGCCCCAGCTGGCTCTGCCGGCAAGCTTTTGATTGTGGAAGCTGAGGGTGCTGGGCTCCAGCTTGCAAACGTTGCAATGATCAACCACAACAGGGCTCCACAATGCCTGCTGCACACCCAGGCTGTCTCACCTGTGGGCCCCAGAAAGAGGAAGCTGCTGCCGCGGTTGCGCGATGACAGCCCTGCTCGGTCACGCAGCACAGCCTGAGCCACCGCCTGCAGGTAGAGAGCATAGCTGTACAGCACTTCAAGCTTCACATGTTGGCCCAAAGCAAAGGCCGTACATTCCACAGGCCCCTGCAGCACCTACAACAACCACGTCGGTGACATGGGTGGCTTGATGCACCAGCTGACACACATTAAGCAACTGCAGGACCCCACCCAAGTCTGCTGAATGACAAGCAACCCTGAGCACAAGCTATTTGTGCTGCTGAGAACTGCTGAAGGCCCAAGAAGCTGCATGTCACCCGCCTAGACTGCCCATTGCTGCCCCATCACGCAATGGCGTTGGCATGCTTAATTGTGACCCGCACAATAAAAATAACATCACCTCACCTCAACTGCCTGGTCCTGCCCCACCACGCGGTGGTGCAGCTCCTCCGCAAGGTGCAGCAGCTTTTCACGCTCACTGAGGGTCAGCTTGCTGACTGGAATGCCTGTCCAGCGAGAGACCACATTGGCCATGTCCTCCACTGTGACCTGCAGCAAGAGCACAGACGGGCACTTGCAGATCTATTCTGTACCAGTGAGCTTGGCCTGAGCATGCACAGAGCTGGATATACCAGCTTCTTGTGTTTTGACCTGCGTGATGGGCACCAGCCAGCCGGCCTCCCTTGAAGCACTGATGTCTTCTGCTGTGACCCGCAGCCACATCAGAAGGCACACTGTCAGGCCACAGAGCCAGTTGCAAAAGCAAGTCTGCAGAGAGGCGCACATACAATGCTGTACGTGGTACCAGGGCTATGCCAGGCCTTGCTGTGCGCAGATGATGCTGGGAACCAGGCTGTGGTGGCTAGACCATCTCGGGTAGCGCAAGCTTACCTCCTCCCTCAGCATCATGTCTTTGGGCTGCTCCTGCAGCTTGCGCTTGAGGGCCTCCTCCACCTCTCCAAGGGCGCCATACCTGCAGGAGTGGGGTTGGCAGGGTTAAGCAGCAGGGTTGTGATGCTGTGGAGCACACCAATGCCAGGGCTGGCTGCATGCTGTTGAACCACAGCAAGGTCCAGCAACATGGTCTGCACATCACAAGTTGCTGCACAGGCACCATGCAGCTGCTGAGACACCATGCTGGCCACAAGGATGGCCACACAGCAGAGGCAGTACATGCTTGGTGTCAGCCTGGAGGCCAGGTCCTTCACCAGCTGGTGTACTGGCACAATGCACCTGCTGAGACACCATGATGCTCACCAAGAAGCACCCCCACTCTCCACCCCACTACAGGCACGGCTTGTAAGCAATTGTATTAGAAGCATAGCCAACACTACAAAAGAGATATGGCACCCACTTGATGTCAGCCACCATGGCCAGGTCCATGCGGTTCTCGGCCTCCTGCAGCTTCATGATGAGCTCCTCCTTCTTCTTCTGCAGCTGGCGGATTCCCTCCAGGCGCTGCTTTTCCTGCTGGTACCGCAGCATCAGGGGCTGCAGCTTGTCCTGCAGCTCTGCCAGTTCCCGACGCACCTCCTCCAGCCGCTGCTGGCTCACCTGTGGTAGCAGGGCGGCTGGGGCTTAGTTGGGGTGCATGTAGCTGCTGGCAGGGGGCAAGACTTGACCTGCAGCTTGGCCAGCACCTGGCAACCTCCTCCAGCCGCTGCTGGCTCCCTTGTGACAGCACGGCAGGCAGGACGGGTTGCCAGGCCAGCTGGGGAATGATCATGGTGCCTGCGCTGGTGCAGGGGCCCCCTTGATGTAGCTGCTGATGTTGAGAGCAGTTGCATTGAGATTGCAGCTTCCCTAATGCATGCCTGGCTTGCTAGATACAAAACCAGTTGTCAAACCTGGCTGGCTGTCACGCCAGTCATGCTGGGCACTTCAGACCCTCACAATGGCACCCCTGCTGTTGGACTCTTGCCCTTTATGATACAGGCGCAAACAGCACTGCAGCAAGGGGTGCCTGGGGTCTCATCCAGGTCCTTTCTACAAAGGTGGCGGCCTCTCCCACACACCTTTGTGGATGGACACACAACATGACAATGTGGGACGCCGAACAACTTCCGGACTGACCCTGCAACTCACCGGGTCTTTCTCCTTAGCCAGGGCAGCCTCCTCCACTTGCAGGCGGTACTGCTGGCGCAGCATGGCGTCCAGCTGCTCGGGCATGCTCTCCAGCTGGACGCGCAGGTTGCTGCAGGCCTCGTCGACCACGTCGATGGCCTTGTCGGGCAGGAAGCGTGCCGTGATGTAGCGGTCAGCCAGCACCGCCGCCATGACCAGGGCACGGTCCTGGATGCGCACGCCATGGTAGCTGCTGTACTTCTCGCTCAGGCCGCGCAGGATTTGGACAGTGTCCTGCAGCAGTGGAGTAGCTGGCCAGGTCAAGGCGGGTGGATGCTGATGCTGCTGGCAGGACCATTCCAGGGCAGGGTAGCAGAGCACAGCATGTGCTTCCGCACACACCTCTTGCACGCAACCACTGTGGTCAGAGAAGCACACACCATGCACAGCTTGGCTGCTAGGGCAGTGCCCACCAGCAGTGAGCTGCGGCCTTTGTCAGAGAGGGGGAGACAGGGCAATTACAGCGCCCAGCAGCTAGCCTACCTCTACAGAGGGTTCTCCCACCAGCACCTGCTGGAAGCGGCGCTCAAAGGCAGCGTCCTTCTCCATGTGCAACCTGTACTCTGCCAGGGTAGTGGCGCCAATGCAGTGCAGCTCGCCACGCGCCAACATGGGCTTCAGCAGGTTGGCTGCAGGACATATGGGGGCCCATGTCAGTCAGCCTGCTGGTCAGCTTGGGCATACTGGCAGCTGCCTGGCACGTATGGCATGTGCACCAG
Organism: Asterochloris erici; assembly: GCA_019693375.1. NCBI lineage: Eukaryota > Viridiplantae > Chlorophyta > Trebouxiophyceae > Trebouxiales > Trebouxiaceae > Asterochloris > Asterochloris erici. The sequence goes on from JAAMXJ010000437.1 coordinate 328,660, forward strand.
GCTGAGCACTGTCTACAGTGCTGGCAGCCGTGGGCTGGACACTGGGCACACATGCGGCATGTGCAGCAGGCTGCCCATCTGCCAGTGCATGTCTGGGTATCTGTCAGCTTGAGGGCGCAGAATCTGTGCCATTATTGCTGCTGTGTTTGTGCCTACGGAAATGGGTAGCTGATGCTATCAAAGTGTCTGCCAGCGGCCTGGCAGGCATTCTTTCAGTAGGCAGGTAGACAGTTCCCTGGCAGGCAGGCTGATTGAACCTTCCCACCAGCTGTTGGCACAACGCTGCCCCAGATGCCCACCTGCATCCATGGCACCGTCTGTCTTCCCCGCGCCCAGCACGAGGTGTACCTCGTCAATGAACAGCACAATCTTGCCCTCAGCATCCTTGACCTCCTGCAGCACCGCCTTGAGGCGCTCCTCAAACTCGCCACGGTACTTGGCACCTGCAGCAGAGGGGCGGCCAGGCCGTCAGCACTGCGTAGTTGCTAAGGAAGCCCGGTGCAGAACTGAGGCGCTCCTCAAACTCGCTGCTGCACTAAAGGTCACATGTGCTGTCACATGGTTGGGCATCCAGGGCGTGAGCACAGCTGTTGCCGTGGGCAACTGCCATCAGGGCTTCCATGCATGTTCTGCTAGCGACTGCGCGTCGTTCAGGCTGCCTGCGCAAGCCCAGAATTTGGCTGTCATGCAAGCCTCGTGACCACAGCAGGCTGCTGCCCAGCCCACCTGCCACCAAAGCTCCCATGTCCAGCGCAATGACCCGCGTGCCCTTGAGCACTGAGGGCACGTCGCCCCTCACGATGCGCTGTGCCAGGCCCTCTGCAATGGCAGTCTTGCCCACACCTGCAGTGCTGAAATTGGAGGTCAGCAGGAATGATGTGGTTGTTGAAGGGTCCCACACGCTGTACATGCTGAGCAGGGACCATGCATCGGCAAAACGCATTCATGCCTATACTGAGGAGCACCGCTGCTTGGCAGGCACGGTGGCAAGGCTGCATGCATGCCCACTGCCCAGGGTCTGTATGCATACAGCCAGCTGTCAGGGCATTGCACCTGGTTCGCTCACCAGAACGGGGTTGTGCTCGGTGCGCCAACATACATAAGTTGCAATGCTGAAGTAAGCAGGGTAACAGCCCAAGTAGCTGCCCATGCATGCAAGCAGGGCATGCCCACCTGGGTCGCCCACCAAAACTGGGTTGTTCTTGGTGCGACGGCACAGCACGCGGATGACCCTGCGAATCTCCTCGTCACGCCCAATCACGGGGTCAAGGCGAGGGGCCTGAGCAGTCAGGTCATTGCCATACTTGGACAGTGCCTCAAAGGTCTCGTCTGCATGATCACTATCAATCTGCAGGCAAGAAGATAGAGCTGTTCAGTGGCTCCCCTGCAAGGAGCAGCTGTGTTGGTGGCTGTGCAGCGCAGGCCAGCCTGGACATGAGCAGGATGGCCAGGCTTACATGCAGGTGCATCTCTGAGCCACAGGCATGCCTGTGCATTCAAGATGCATTGGAAATGGACACCCAGGGCTCAGCCAAGCAGCAGGTCATGTCAGGTGCACAAAGTGGCTGGACTGTCAGGGACATAAGCTGCAAGCTCAATGGGAATTGCACAGCATGCCATGGGTGCTTGTGTCATTCGCTCGGCATGCCATGGGATGCATGGCACAGGAGCAGTGTACGCATGCCGCTGTGGGGCCTTGCCTTCTTGCTCTTGTCCTTGCCCCTGAGGTCGAGCAGCGCAGTCTCAATCTGCAGCTTGCCGACCCCTGCATCTGCCAAGGCGGAGGCCACGTCCTTCTCGTTGAGCACAGCAATGAAAAGGCAGTCCACGCCCAAGTAGGAGTCGCCCTTCTCCTTGCGCAACTTGTCAGCCTGCTGCAGAGCGTGCAGAAAGTCGCGGCTGGGGTGGGGCTCGTCTGCAGCAGCACCAGATGGAACTGTCAGGGGTCGCTGTGCACTGCGATGATGTTGGGCTGGCCGATGGCAATTCGTGCGGGAAGTCATGGCTGCTCATCTGCAGCAGCAGCAACAACATAGCAAGTATCAGGCATTGCTGGGCGCAGACGCGGTGCAGGCGGGCCAGCTGCATCTCAAACAGAAAATCATGTCTAGGCCAGGGCTCTGCAGCAGTGGCAGTTGTGAGGGTGGTGACCTGTTGCAAGGGTACCTGCATGAGCTCTGTGGTGTGGCTGAGGGTGGGAGCAGGGCAGTACCTGTGTGTCTGCATGACCTCTTCCAGTGCATCGGCTGAGATCTCTTGAGCCAGCTGCATGCAATAAGGGGGCCAGGCACATAAACTCACACACACCTGGCAAGGGGCTCACAGAAGGCAGCCTAACCAGGCGCTTCTTGAGCACGCGCAGCAGGCTGAGGTACGTCTGCTCGTTGGAGGCGCGCAGGACAGCTTGCTTGGCCAAGCCCTCGGGGTCCTCCAGCAGGGCAACTGCCAGGTGCAGGGCTGTCAGCTGGGGGTGTCCAGACTCCCTGGCTGTCTCTATGGCCTGCTGAATGGCCTGCCGAACCTTCTGTGTCCAGTTCTGCTGATCCATCGTGACTTGTAGGCCTCTGGTGTTAATTGTAGCTCTTTATGGGCTTTGCTGGGGCTCAGCACTTCAAAGCCTGCTAGATTGCTTGTCTATAGTGGTTATGGTATTCATGCAATCGGGATCGTTTTGTACTGCCGTCGAAAAGGCCGAAAGGTCAAGATGGTTCTGGAGGGATCTAGAGGATTCTAGATGATTCTGACCAGAAGGAAAGTGCTGTTGCCATGGTTGCTGTGAAGTGGCCTCCAGGGGCATTCTGATCAGTACCCTTCATCTAAGTAGGCAGCAGAAGTCAGGCCTGGCTGCTCTTGTCCCATTTTGAAACGTTGCTTTGGCTTCATGTTTCTGGGGCACTGAGGCCCTGTCTTGGTCCCTGCAGATTGAGGCCATTCTGCGCAGGGTGATCCGCCTCACCCAGGGGGACGCCCAGGCCAAGCTGCTGATCTTCAGCTCCTGGAGCGATGTTCTGGAGCTTGTGGCGCATGCCCTGCAAGCCAACGAGCTGCCCTTTGCTTACGCCCATGGGCGCAAGGGCTTTGATGCTGCCATTGCATGCTTCAAGGGGGACGTTCAGGCCATGAGCCCAACGCAGGCACGCGGCAAGCGCATGGCTGGTGGTAGTGGAGGCCGCACAGGGCAGACCCGGATCTTGCTGCTGCTGACCAAGCAGGGCAGCAACGGCCTTAATTTGACAGGTGAGTCCCTTGTATCTCAAGTCATGTAGATCTCTGCTGCCGCTGATTGAGCAGGGCTACAGCGGCTTCGATTTGTCAGGTAAGAGCAACCCTGTATGCAGTGCCAGCAGGGGGGGAGCAATGTCGTGCAGCAGCGGCCTCACACTGACTGGTGACCTCATTGCTCTGGGCATTCGGCATCGGCAATCATGAGGCAAAGAGCCCGCTGCCACTGGCCAGGCAGGGCAGTGACAGCCGGGGGCACCCTGCAGTGATGCAGAGCAAATTCCTGCAAAGACTCTGCTGCTGCTGACCAGGCAGGGCGAAGACAGCCATATTCTGACAAGCGAAGGCTCCCACCTTGCAGTGCTGTGCCTGCCAGCTGCAGTAGATTGTGGCCTGTTGCTCCATACAGCTTCAAAGGTGCCTGAGCATGTTGCCCACGTAGCCACCTACACTGTGCATGCTGCCTGCAGAGGCGCAGCATGTCATACTGGCAGAGCCGCTCCTGGATCCCGCCGTCGAAGCCCAGGCTGTGGGGAGAGTGCACAGGATTGGCCAGACCCAGGACACGTTTGTACACCATTTTGTGGTCTCTGCCACAGTAGAGGAGAATGTGCACAGGCTTGGCCAGCAGCGTGCTGCTGCTATGGACATGACTGGGGCTGCCAACCTGAGGCGCAAACAGCAGGGGGAGCCTGCACTGACTGTCAGGTGACCTGCTTGGCTCCCTGCTGCCTGTGATGCCAGCTTGCCGCCGGTGCCAGATAAGCCAGTTTCAGTGCTGTCTGCAGGGATGTTGTCATGCTCTTGGATCAAGACTGGGCAGCCGCTGCATGAGTGCTGCCTGTCAATGTACCATCGTCAAGCTTCTTTGGATTGCTCACTCTTTGATCACAGACTTGCGGCAGGGTCACGTGCATCTGAGAGTCAATGTCGTCATCAAATGAATTAACAGGGAGAGCGGGAGATCCTCAAACAATGAATTCTGAGCTACCACTGTCTCCAGTGGTGTCAGCAGGGCTGGCTGCTGTCTCCAACAGGGGCCGGCCCTTCCTTGCCATCGTGCTTATTTGTTGCAGCCTTGAGGCGATCCTGCAGCTTGTCCAGGACCTCCAGGGTGTTGTCCCACTCAGAGCATTTTGGGGCCTCAAACTCTGGCTCCCATTCATCCTCCTCTTCCTTCTCTGTATCCTGCCTCTGTGACTGCATCGCCAGCCTGTCCATCTTTTTCTGCGCCTCTTTGAGCTGCATTTTCTCCTGGTAGTCTGCATTCACAGATACGATGGCATGCTTGAGAGAAGAGTGCAGAGCTGCCATGTCATCGCGGGCCATCATGCTGCAGTGGTAGCGATAGCACGCTGCGAGGAACACCGTCCTTAGATACGCTGAGCAGCCTTTGAGCCTTGATGAGTGCCGCCACATGACAGGCCTGCAAAGGCTACTTGCAGCCCAGGAACACGCTGCAGCAGATGCACCCCACCTGCATCCTTGGCAACCTCTTTCCTGTGCTGCCGCTCCTTCTCCACCAGGTCAGCTACCTCGTCCACTGTCATGGTGTCATCGTAGTCCACCTCGTCCATCACTTTTTCCACAGCATCGAGGAGCTGCATGTTTCTGTCTGCCTGCATGAGGTCTGCAACTCTGCGGACGAGCTTCTTCTCTCCTCCCATGCTGTTAGGCTGAGGGGATCAGAACTGGAGTGTGCAGCAGGCAATGGAGATGTGGTGACAGTGCTGCAGCACGATCTGTCAGGTAGGTAGCTCTGCTTTCTGGATGTGTGTGAATGGCAGCACCTGACGTCCTTGTGTTTGGCGACTGAGCTGAATTGGCAATAACCTATTTCTGTGTATGCCACACCGAAGCCCGGGGCAGAACACTTGACCACTGGGCAGCTCAGGTCGCCCTCAAACTGCCTGGCTGAAGCTGTCAGACTCAGCAGATATGTGATGGGTCCAAGCCTCAGCTGCTTTGTTCGGCTGACATGTGAGGTGGGGCCTTTGAATGAAAGCTGGGTCAGGTGCGCAGGGAGGTGCTGCTGCTCAGACTTTCTCCTCACCTGCCTCCCCCTACTGCACCATTCATGCGGGCTATTTGAGTGAAAGGGAGTAGACAGGACCTCACTGAGCAGGCGCCATGCCCCCGCCCAGGGGCTCGCCTGTACAAGGCGCAGTCCCTCTCACATCTGTGTACCAACTGTGCAACACGTCAGATTTGCAGCACCCGAAGGCCCAGGCAGCAATGCCAAGGGCCGTAGGTGATGTCCGCTTGCCATGACGCTCCTCTGGACCACTCCCACAAGGTCACTCCATCCCTGCCGCTGCCGAGCCGAGCCAGACACAGGCATGCTGCGGGACCTCAGCAGACAGCGCTGAGGTGCATGTATGTCCCTCCAAAGGCTCATGGGCAGCACTGACATTGCAGACCGGCATCGCCGACAGCCTGTGCAGCTCCTGGAACCTGAGTCTCTGCGCTACAGGCTGGCATGCGTTCCTGCTGAATGCTGCGCGCTGCAGTGCAAGGCAGAGGGTTTGGGAACTGTCCCTCAGGCCTCTACATGATTGCCTGCAAAGTCACATTGTGCTGTCATGTCTGAAGTCGCGCATCCCAACAGACAGCTTCCGTCTGCTGCTAAGCTGTAGAGAAGCACAGATTACACCTAGCGACTATTCTATATTTAGTGTCCGCTGTGTGCTTTTACTCTGCGTGGTGCAGCTCTGCGTTGCTGAGCCAGCCAAGGGCGCCAGGCGGGGCCATGGCGCTGGATATTCGAATTGCAGGGCGCTACAGGCTGGGACGGAAGATTGGCAGCGGCTCCTTTGGAGACATCTACCTAGGTAGGCAGGGTACAGCAGAGCTTCCAGTGTCAGTGATGCTGGCAGGGTAAGAGGGGAGGAAGGATGAGGTGTGCGACCGCACGCTCATGAGGTGCATGGTGTTGCAGGCACCCACATCCACACCGGAGAGGAGGTTGGCATCAAGTTGGTGAGGCTGTTTGCCTGTGCAGCCCGGAGCTGTGCATGTTGAGCCTGAGCACATTCAATCTGTGAGCTGCAGGAGTCAATAAAGTCTAAGCACCCACAGTTGCTGTATGAGTCCAAGCTCTACAAGATCCTTCAGGGTGGAAGTGAGTGCTGCTTTTGCTGCTGCACGGAGCCTGCCTCAGCACAGGTACACTGACCCGTCGTCATGTCTCTGCAGCTGGCATTCCCAACATTCGGTGGTATGGGGTTGAGGGGGACTACAATGTGATGGTTCTGGACCTGCTGGGGCCCAGCCTGGAGGACCTGTTCAATTTCTGCAACAGGAAGTTTACGCTGAAGACGGTGCTGATGTTGGCGGACCAGCTGGTGGGTTTCTTACCTGCAAGATGTCTATGCTGCCCCATTCGAATGGACCTATCGAGATCGAGTGAGCACCACAGCTCGAGATCACGAACAGCAGGTCTCTTTCAATTTGGGGTTTTCAAGGCTTGCCTACTAGGCATGGGTCGCGCCTTGAGCATGCCTTACAGTGCTGGAGTGCCACATGTGCAGTGAATGATTTGCAATGCAGCAAGCCGCTGTCAATTTGTCCACTGCTTCGACATGCTGTATGTGCCATGCAGATCTCAAGGATCGAGTATGTCCACAGCAAGTCTTTCATCCACAGGGACATCAAGCCAGACAACTTCCTGATGGGGCTGGGCAAGCGGGCCAACCAGGTGTGCAGAGCTGCCCTGCAAAGCTCGCACGAACTAGAGCAGCTGTAGCGCGTTGCTGCTGAGGCACCAAGTAGAGTCTTGCTGTGCAAAGGGAGCAGCAACGCAGCATGGCAGTCGCTTAGGTTCAGAGTGGCTGCATCTCAATGCTGCTCAGCAGCCTGAATATTGTGGGTGGCATATGCTTTTGCCTGGAGCCTTGCAGTGCTATGGGGGTCAGAAAAGCCAGTGTGGGCGTTCCCCTTGAAGCAGATGCAGCCTACTGCTCCCGAGCACCCTGCAAGAAGAGCTTGGCGCCTTCTACCAGCAAGTGTACAGTGCCATGACACTCAGCAAAGACCCCAGCGCTGCCCTGCAGGTCAACATCATTGACTTTGGGCTGGCAAAGAAGTACAGGGACCCCAAGACGCACATTCACATCCCCTACAGGGAGAACAAGAACCTGACAGGAACAGCTCGCTATGCCAGCATCAACACGCACCTGGGCATTGAGCAGAGCAGGTCAGCATGAGGGGCTCCCTGCGCTCTGATGCTGCAAGGTGCTCCTCTCTCCAGCAACTGGGGATATCAGTCAAGGACTGTTTGGCACTACGTCAGGTTTCAGACGAGCTCTGCTTGCCAACATGTCTGCTCAGCAGTCTGCACTGCAGCACTTGGGTTGTTTGGCAGTCTGCTGAGGCGCAGCCTTCCTTGACTGTGCAGGCGGGATGACATCGAGTCCCTGGGCTATGTGCTGATGTACTTCTTGCGTGGCAGCCTTCCCTGGCAGGGGCTGAAGGCCGCCACCAAGAAGCAAAAGTATGAGAAGATCAGCGAAAAGAAGATGGCGACTCCAATTGAGGTCAGCCTGCAAACAGCCTGCGAGCAGTGTGATGATTGCATGCACCTGCTCAAGAGACACTGCGCAGGTGGGCTGACAGCTTGACTCACGGTCAGCTGCTGGCATCAGTTCGCTGCCGAGCCAGGCTGGCTCGACTGACATTGCTCCAGAGCTGCAGATGGAGCAGCTGGAACTGACTCTGATGGGAAAGAATTGCCACAGCTGCAAGCGGGAGGGCAGGCGCCACTCTGATATCCACATGCTGCCTTGCTGCCGGGGGCATGGTCACCTGATACACTGCTGGCCGTGCCCCACACCGATTGATGTAGATTGCACTGCTGCAGTCTCCGGCTGGCATTCAGTGCATGCTGCTTTGCATCCCCAGACTGTCATCCATCCAATGCATGTAGCTGTGCTTGCACACCAAACCTGCATGAGCTGCAGTTGGCAGCACTGTGGGGGCAGCTGTCCTCACTGCGCTGCCAGAAGAACAGCAACAGCTCCCTTTGCCTGCAGCTGTTGTGCAAGGGGTTCCCTCTGGAGTTTGCCACATACTTCCAGTACTGCCGCTCCCTCCGCTTCGATGACAAACCGGACTACAGCTACCTAAGGAAGCTGTTCAGGGATCTGTTTGCTCGCGATGGTGAGCTTGACCTGAAGTCCTGTGCATGTAAGGGGTGCACAAGAGTGGGCACCTGGGATGGCAGGGCCACTCTCATATACCTCAGATGTCAGCCAGGCCTTTTTTCTCGACGCATAACACGCTGGCTCAGCAGAAGCTGAGCTGTCAGTCAGGCCCATGCTGATGTAGCGCAGCAACCTCCAGGACATGTTGTACGGTGAAACCAGTCCTTTCTGCCTGCAGGCTTCCAGTGGGATTATGTGTTTGACTGGACCATCCTCAAGTATCAGCAGACACAGCAGGCGCAGACGCTGGTGCAGCCGGCCCGCGCAGGGGCCTCCAGGGAAAGGGAGGCACGCGAGAGTGATCAAGGTGGCACTGGCGGCGCAACCTATGGTGGAGCTGCGACCAGGCCGATGGTGCGGGGGGACTCTGGCAGGAGGTGAGGCAGACCACAGTATCTCAGCGTTGTTGAGCAGCTGCCAAAACAGCACAGGCACCCTCAGTTGGGTGGCACTGGATTTGGCAACAAGCCCCCATCTGCTACAGCACTTACGGCCCAATACACTGCCACGCTTGAGCAAAGTGATGCCTGATGCAGGATGATGCCCAGCGCCAGTCCAACCCCAGGCCAGGGCAGAAGAGAGTCTGGCCAGGTGAGGCTCATCAGAGCTCCACCCTGTCACTCGTCACTGGCGTTCATTGTTGCTGGCGTGCACCACTGGCTTCCTGCATCTTGCAGCATCAGACTTTGGCGCTCACTGTGATGCTGCCCTGCAGGCTTAACCACCCTGGCATGTACAGATATGAGGCGGAATTGAGCCTGTTTACTTTCATGTCTTCCCGGCCCTCAGCTTGTTGACGCCTGGGCCCGCTGCCTCAACAGGCACAGGCACGCTGTCACAAGAAACCCTAGACTGAGACCCACCACCCTTGTTGAGGGCCCCGTCCTGTAAATCACACACTTTGCACCACATAGCTTGGAGGCAAACCTAATGGTCAACCATGCATGCCATTGGTGATCCTGACCATGAGGTGATAGACAAAGCATGCCTTAGCAGCTATGACAATCGGCACCAGCGGTCTGGAAGCTGCCAGGCGCAAGGTGGTCGTGTGTGACAATGGCACCGGGGTGAGGGAAGCTGGGCTCTGCCAAGAGCATTGATCCTGCCTCTGCTGTGTGGAACCTGACAGGAATGCCTGCCTTCCCTTCAGTTTGTCAAGGCAGGCTTTGCAGGTGACAACTTTCCCAGGGCAGTGTTTCCCTGCATGGTTGGGAGGCCCTTGCTACGTGCTGATGAGGCCATCACACAGCAGAAGATCAAGGTGTGCCGGCGCCATCATGTTGTTGTCTAGCTCCCTCCTGTCCTACAGCTGGGCGCATCTTTCATTGCCAATCTTGCTCTGTCAGGCCTGATTGGCTGCCTGCAGGACATCATGGTTGGTCTGGAGTGTGCAGAACAACGGCAATCGTTGCAGGTGACCTGCTGCCAGCACGCTCCTCATCCTGTGCTTATTGCTGTCTCCCTCCACTGCTGCACTTGTCTTTCTCCCTCCAGGCGAGCTCTGCCTTCACAGAAGAACCGGCAACTGCAGGCGGTGCACTCAATAACTGTTCCCTTGCCTCTCAGCACAGGGCTCACCAGCGCCGCTGCTGCGCTTGCTGACATCTGCCCCTGACTCCCCAGGGCCAGCCATGCTGCCTTGGTGCAGGACAACAGCAGCTGCAAGCTCTGAGATCTGCCTCCACGCCTCAGCAGAGGCTGCCCCTGCCGTGCAGGTCTCCTACCCCATCTCCAATGGCATCGTGCAGAACTGGGACGACATGTATCATGTCTGGGAGCACACCTTCAGCAGCCAGCTCAGGGTGGATCCCACAGACAGCTGCATCCTGTTGACAGACCCCCCACTCAACCCTCGCAGCAATCGTGAGCGCCTCTTCCAGACCATGTTTGAGCGCTTTGGCTTCGCTGGCGCCTACATCCAGATACAGGCTGTGCTCACGCTGTATGCACAGGGTGAGGCTGCAGGCACAGGTCATCACTGCTGTACTGAAGTGGGCGTTAGGTCTGGCTTGCTGGCACATCAGCAAACCCAGGCTGGGGCCTTGAAGGATCTGCAGATGCACCTGAGCGAGACACTCAGCTGCAGTGCCCAGCTGTCTTGCACACAGCACGGCAGCCCGAGCACTCCTTTGACAGTAAGTGTGTGGCCCTGTGCCAGTCACAGCACACTGATGCATGGCCTGCATTGCCAGGATGGTGCGCTGCAGTGCTCATGTGTCCAGCACAGCATCAACACACCGTGAGGTGTGCCATTCAGCTGGTTCTGGCATCATTGCAGGCCTCCTGACTGGGTTGGTGGTGGACTCTGGGGACGGTGTCACCCACACAGTGAGCTGACTTCCGATGCCACAGCTGCAGGCAGCCAACACGCGACGCCATGATGACTGCAACAATGTGCATCACATGTATGCAGGTGCCTGTTGTGGATGGCTTCTCCTTTCCCCACTTGACCAGGCGCCTGAACGTGGCAGGTGAGAATCTGGCATCTCTCATGGGCACAGCTGCCTCCATTCTCTTTGTAGGTCAGCTGCAGGCACCCACTTGCAGGGCTTGAGTGTCGGCCGCCTCACAACAGCGGAACGGCAGCAGGGCTGCATTCAGCTCACGACAGCGCCTTTTGATGCCCTGGTCCACCTGCATGGATGCAGCTCTCTGGGGCATGCCTGCATTGAACAGTGCTGCCTGCCACATCTGTGAGCTGGTGCAGACATGTCACTGCCCTGAAGAGCCTCTTGAAGGCCTGCATGCTGCTACTGGCTGCACCTCACACTTGAGAGAGTGGCTGCATTCGGCTTCAGCTCACCACTTGAGAGACTGGCTCCCCGCATTGTGAGGTACAGCCAGCCAGCTGTGCAAAGCCTTGCTGCCAGAGCAGCATGACTTGGCAGCTGTGCCTCCTGAAAGTGGGCAGGGCAGGCTGGCAGGATGAGCCCTTGCCAGGTGGGCAGCAGCATGGTGACCACCATGTATCCTGCAGGCAGGCATGTGACAGCCCACCTTGTGGATCTGCTGCTGCGGCGGGGCTACGCCTTCAACAGGTCGGCCGACTTTGATACAGTCCGCCGCATCAAGGAGCAGCTGTGCTACGTGGCATATGACTACCCGAAGGAGCTGAAGGTCAGGCCAGCTGGCCGCTGCAGCACTGGACCCCATGCAGCCATCACAGCACCCTGTAGCAGTGTCCTAGTGCCCTGCTGCTTGTTACGTGGTGAGCTTCGGCACAGCATGGCGGGCAGCCGGAGCCCCTGTGCTCGAGCAGGTATCAGCATGAAGCAGCCCTCAGCCATCTCTCAGCGCGGCGGGCACCCAGCCCTCGGCACCACAGCTTCTTGTTGAGATGCCTTGTGGCAGGGTATCCTGCAGCTGGGCCTCCTCAATGGACACTCCCTCCCCCCCGCTCATGTGCCACATGCAGCCGCAGCAAGGTGGCACGCCTCCCTCTGACTCGCCACAAGCACTGCACACCCTGACTGAGCGGCCCCTGCATGCAGCTGGCGCACGAGACCACCCACCTGGTGCAGAGCTACATGCTACCTGATGGGCGCTCCATCAAAGTCGGCGCCGAGCGCTTCATGGCTCCTGAGGCAATCTTCAGGCCAGAGCTGGTGGATGTGGAGACTGAGGGCATCTCAGATGTGGTCTTCAACTGCATACAGGTGCGCAGCTTCCCAAAGCTCTCTCTATGGTCACAAGCCCGTCGTCTCACTGTTTACCAGCAGATCACTGCTGTAACAAGCCAATGGTGCCCCAGGGAGTGACGTCTGAGGGCTGCAAACGACCTCACAGACTCCACCAGCGCCCTAATCTCATCTGCATTGGCAAGTAAGGGGCGAGACCAGCCGTGCTCCTTGCAGCGCTTGGCAGCACTCTGCTGGCACGATCTGTAGGACATGGATGTGGACAACCGCATGACCCTGTACCAGCACATTGTGCTGAGCGGCGGCTCGACCATGTACCCAGGCATGCCCAGCCGCCTGGAAAAGGACATCAAAGCCCTCTACCTCGGCAAAGTGCTCAAGGTAGGCTACATCTGCCTGCACAAAGCCTCACACTAGCTGACAGCCTCCCTGGCAGACTGCGGCCTTGGCCTGTAACCATTGCAAGAACCCTCGGCAGCCAAGGGCCTCAGGCACGCAAGTAACGATGACATTTCAGATGGTGCATAGCCGCGCGCGCTGCACTATGCTTGATCAGATGTCTTACTTGGAAAACGCATCCCTTTGTAGCAGCAGCCAGCAGCACTGCATCATATATGGCACGCCTGTGGCGCAGGGTAATCGAGACAGCATGAGGAAGCTCAAGCTCAAGATCGAGGATCCCCCACGCCGAAAGCACACAGTCTTCCTGGGGGGCGCCGTGCTGGCTGACATCATGAAGGACAAGAGGGATTTCTGGGTCAGCAAGGCAGAGTACGAGGAGGATCCTCACCGGGCCCTCAAAAAGTGCTGCTCCCTGTGAAGGCACCCCCCGCTATACAAGCTGCTGCCCCACATGTGATAGGAAGACGCCCACTTGAACAAGCTTAGATTTTGATTTACATGATGGAAAACTGGTAGCAGAATTTTAGCAAACTGTCAGGGGAAACAGAGACATGAATTAGAGCTCTGGGTCTCGGGGGAAACTTGGACATCAAGGTGGGGTCATCACACCCTAGGCTTCACGTTCTGCAGCACACACATCTCACTATCAGGGCGTTGACAACCATGTCTGCATGACACAGTGTCCTGTGCTGCTGCAGGAATTGCAGCATGCAGCAAGGTCATGCATGAAGGCTCTGGGAACCTGTAAGCCAACGCAGTTCAGATGCCAGAGCTCACCTCCTGCACGATATTCTCATAAACCTCCCTCAATTTAAGACCACAGATTGTCTGGAAAAGACCAGTGCCATTGTTGGAGCCGGGGAAGTGGCTGTTCTTCAGCATTTGCTGAGTGATCTCGCCGTAGAACTTGGCAGAGGTGTTGCTGAGGTGGCTCTCAACATAGATGAGTTCCTCCAGCTTGTCAAACTGCCCGTCCATTTCCAAAACAGACACCTGTAGCAGTGTACGCAGGCGTTGGTCAGCATTCCTTGGTGGGGATTGGAAGCTCAGCTGGCTCCTGCACCAATGTCACAATGCTGAGCCCCAGCCACTGCCTGACTGACCCTCCAGCTGGGCTGGCAGAAGGCAGCTGTTGCTCAGGAATACCCACTGCTGTACAAGGCCCCCACGAGGTTGCACTGAGAAGCTGTGCAGGTCAAAACAGAAGATCGCCTGCCCCCAAGGTACATCACAGTCAGGAGAGGCCTATGCAGCTCACGCCAATCTCTCCGCCCCAGTCGATGCCCCATCAGGGTCTGCAGCGCTCATGCATCAGGATACCCTCAGGCTTGAGCACATGCCTGCCCTCTGCACCCGACTGCACAGCAAGCTCACGGCACGAGCAAGAGCAGCTGGCTGCAGCTTAAGGCGGTAAACCCCTGCGGCACAATGCATAGCCTGCCTCCTCACTTGCCATAGCAGGTGCCTGCACGGCTCAAGCAACACCCTGCCTGATGCTCCTCTGCTGGACAGGTGCCTACGCAATCCATGCACAGGCACAGCCCTTCCACCGAGTCTCCACCCTTTTGAGTCAAGGCAGCCTGCCCACCTCCTCGCCGTAGTAGGTGTCAGGTCCATAGTAAAACTTGATGCCTGGGAAGGAGCAGGTGAGCTTGCGCCCACAGGGGATCCAGGAGATGGTTGACCCCTCGTCAAACAGAAAGCTGGGGCTGAAGAACTTGACACCCTCCTTCTGAATGAGACGCACGCGCAGCACCTTGCCCTCCTTCTCATCTGGGATTAGCTGGGTGGGCAGCACCTGCAAAACCGTGACAATCAGGTGGTTGTCAATAATAAGACGATAACAGGTGGGTCCCCTTGTGGATGCCCTCCTCGTAGTCAGAGATCAAGTGGGTGGGCGGGCACATGCATGCATGTGAGCCACACAGGTGAGGAGGGCTGGCTGCCCATCTCGTCAGGGTGGGCAGCACCTGCAGCAAGCCCGCGCACAGCAGCCTGGCTGTCTGAGCAATCAGCAAAGAAGATGCAAAGCCGTGAAGCAGGCTACTATAATTGATGGGGAGCCCAGTGAGGCCCTCACCTTGGCTTGCTCATGCCCAGGTAAGCAGTCGGGCGTGGGACAACCCAGCCTCACTCGGAGGATGCCATCTGCATGCTTCTTCTGGGGGTGCTGTCTTCCCAGAATGAAGGCAAGCAACTGCTGCATGCCAGGCAGAGTACTGCTGCGCCAGATCTCGTATGTGGTGGGCTGCCTGGTGCAGATGCGGCCCACCTGGAGAAAGACATGTCTGGGGCTTTTTCCAAGCTTCATGGCTGCGTGTGACCCATGGAACAACACCCATAAGCAGACCTCACCTGAAGGATGACGTCTGCATGCTTCTTCTGGGGGTCGATGTAGGCATCAAAGTCAGGCTTGCGGGCCGCAATGGACTGCTTGATGCTCTCCTCGGAGTGCCCCCGCTCAGCCATGTCGCGCTGCAGCTTCCAGGCAAACTTGACATCATCTGAGATGTCCAGGTAGATCTTGAAGTCCAGCAGGTCACGCACGCGCTCGTCGTAGAAGGGATGGAGGCCCTCGATGACCAGAATCTGCAGGCAAGTGGTCAGGAGTTGGGGGAGTCTCCAGGCAGACGTGTGCAGAGCAGAGGACCGTGGAGGGGTTGGAGCCAGGAAGCCTGCAGTGTGCAACGTCGTGATGCTTCAATGCAGGGCGGCTGTGTGCCTGCTTGACGTGTTGGCAGGCTCGTCGAACGCAGAGCTGACTGTGGCGGGTGCTGCAGCGAGGAGGCAAGTGTCACAAGCTGGCACCGACTGGTACACAGAAAGCCGCGCGGGGTCTCACCAAGGCCTGGGCACCAGGAGCGATGGGTGGCCGGCAGCAAGGTGCTGACACGCAGAAGCTGCACACAGCAGCAATGGACAACCTGGCCAGACTGGGGCTGCCTACATGTGGTGACTTGGTCTTCTCGGGGGGGTCCAGCAGGCCTGTCACGTGGTTGTAGATGGGCTTGTCCACACTCTCGCCATTGCGCAGGGCCTGGACCTACAAGGCAGCGGTATCAGGACTGTCGTCATTCAGCTTGCAAGACTTGAATCTTTGTGGCCCCCCCCTCTCCCTCTTGCTGACCCTGTCCAGGGCTGGGGAGCTGCCCAGCCTCAGGGGGACTGTGCTGGGGACGCAAGCATGACCATCAGGCTGCCTGCTGCGCGACATGGCCCAGCAACAGCCGATGCAGCAATGCAGGTTGTGACCACAATTGAAGCCCTCGTGGAGAGCTGCACGCTGCGCTGTGGCACTGATCTGCTCTGCTGTGGGAATCCCGGCCTGTTGTCCACTCTGCCTGCTTCAGCACTCACATGCAACACAGCACCCCGCACACAGCAAATGCACAGCTTGCCCTGTACGCTTGCCATATTGACTCATGCATTGACAGCAAAAATCAAAGCACCATGCCATCTGTGGAGCTTTGCACACCTGCTCGGCCATGAGCTCAAAGTCCTGGGCCTTGGGGTCCAGAGCTGTCACGCCCTCCTTCTTGCGGCCATTCCGGTCCAGGCTGTGGTAGTCGTCCAAGCAGATCACAGTGGTGGAATCTGAGATGAGGGTGTTGGAGTCAGGGTTGCCGCCTGCAGCAGGCAATGCATAGAGAGTGACAGCTGTTGTCGGTGATGCAGTCAGGAGTTCGAAGGCAGGGCGCTGCCTGCACCGCCAACCAGCTGAGAGGGTGCCAAAGACTGCTCTCCTGTGAGGCATGTATTCCCTGGCAGAGCAAGCCCTGAACCACGTGGGGCATATCGTTGGGCCCTGGCCCTTGTGTGTCAGGTGTCTAGACATGATCTGGCTTGCTGCAGAGAGCGCAGCATCACTGTTTGACAGTGGCTGAGAGGCTGGACATGTTGAGAACACAACTGCTCATGCCTGCCACTGGAGCCCAGCCTTTGACTTCGCCTCAGCCTCTGGCAAACCTCACCTGCAGGTGGCCTAGGGCTGCCGCCAAACACAGAGGTCATTCGCCTCATGAATGTAGACTTTCCACACCCTGCAGTGACCAGCATCAGCTCAGTAACTTTCAATTGATGCACAGAGAATTCGCCAGGCGGCCGCAGGTTGGCAAGAAGGCATCAGCATGTTCAACTGCCAGCCTTTCAGCAGATGGCAGCCAATGCAGGGGTCCATGGCTGTGCTGGCGCAAGGCTGCTGCAGGTCACAGACACAGAGAACGCAGTCTTGGGGGGCTGCCTGAAGTCCAAGGGACCCAGGGCACTGCCTTCAGTGGTCACAAGCTTGCCTGAGTCTGCTGCCAGCCCAATCACCACTGTGCGTTTCTCAGCCCGCACCACCACCACATGGCTGGCTCCCTGCTGGCGCCGCCTGCCAGCATGTGCTGCCTGCACGCAAGGTTGGCCGGTGGACGCCTTCAAGCCTGGGAGAGGCGCTCTGGACCTCAAACCCAGCTGGATCTGAGACGCAGCTGTGAGCGGCCGGCAGCATGTCATGTCAGCGTTATAGGCTGGCATGCACGTCATCAAACGCAACCCTTGATCAGGCAGTGAACCATACGAGAGCTGCTCACCTGAATGCTGGTGCATGAGCGCAACACGTGCTGACCCTGCAAGAGCATAGCACCATCAATCTTCAGCCTGCATGGGCCCATCTACGTCAAGCTCAGCTGGAGCAGCCAACCTCACCCGCATGAAATTGCTGCTGGGAGCAGCCAGCGGTGCATGTGCAGCGCCCTGGGGCCTGCAAGCAGGCAGGTGCATGCTGTGAGTTGGGCACTCTGGCTGCTTCAGGACCACCTGGGCAGGCAAACTGCTGCATGAGGTCTGCCGAGTGCAGGTGTGATGTCAACATGTGCGAGATCGAGCTTCCAGGCCTCGGGTGAGGCCGTACAGGGACCGCAGCGGAGCATGAGGCTACCTTGAGCCTGCCAGGCGAGTCTGCCGCACTGTCATCTGCATCTGCATGGCGACAGGCATGGCTGCCCCCTTTCACCCCTGTTGGTTGTTGCTGTAAAGGGGTCTGCACTCAGCTTTAGGTCAAAAGGTGATCCTCGTCAGAATTCTCTCTCTGCGTTGCCTTCATTGATCAGGCCAATCTGCACGAACTAGTTGCCAAAAGCACTGGCCTTGCACAGAAACCGTCAGTTTATTCTTTCAAGAAACGCCGGCCAACACCCGTGCTCATTGCATTAGTTCTGCATCATTGCAGAGTCATGAGTCTGGCCATGAAGTCCGCTGATGGTGTTGCCTGTCACTGGATGATTAGCGAGTCTCAGGAGTATTGAGCTTGTTTGGCTGCCTGCTGGCCTCTGCAAACGGCCCCACAGGGACTGGCCATGGTTTTTAAGGTCCGTGCAGGTGAGTGACAGCACCATGGGACCCTCCATGCATCCGCACTTCTGCACCTGAATGGGTGCATGTGTGTCAATGAGGCCTGCCAGAGACGCCTATCTAGCTGTACACGTTGGAGTTGGCAACTGCAAGAGCTTTGCCTCTCACCTCACATAGAAGGTGCATCTGCTGATGCATCCTGTATCAGCATGCCTGGCGCTGGCATGCAGGCCCACGTTCTTGGCATCCAGCCGCTTGGACATAGGCAGGCCTGGAGCGCTGCTGCATAAGGCATGGGCTGCGGCACCAGCAAGCCAGCCACCTCAAAGGAGGTGAGCCTTTTGGACACCTGCTGTATAGGTGACATGGCAACCATGCAGCTGCAGAAGACAGCAGGCCATGGCCCCATGCCCGCAGGACCAGATGAGCTGTGCATGCAATTGTAGGACACATGAGATACACCTCGACCTGCTGGCAAACTGGAGCGCCAGCTCTGCCTGTGCCTGCAGAGAGCGCACCCCCTGCCTGAAGCGCATCCAGGCAAGGGCAAGCAGGCTGCTCAGGAGGAGCAAGATGACAGGCCGGTGCCACCTCTGGAGTCTGCTCGCTCGGAGCGGCAGCCCTCCCAGAGGCTGCTGGACGGCTGCAGCCCAGGCGCAGCCGCGGAGGCTGCCCAGGAGCCAGCGCTAGCTGCTGGCGCCGACAATGGCTCAACCGTGCCAGTTGCGGCTGGTGGGCATGAGGGGAGGGCTTGGGAGGAGGAGGCTGTCTCGCCCGAGCAGGTGCAGCTAGAGCCCGCACTGCTGGCGACTGGCGACGGCAGCCAGGCTCCAGAGGCCCAGCCTGAGCAGGCGCAGGCTCCGCCTGCCCAAGCAGTGACCGCCAGTCCGCCACCCACGCTGCAGCGAACCTCGTCGCAGAGCCCCTTTGCCTCTCAGGCCGCGCAGGTGCCCAGCCCCTTCGTGGGCAACACACCACAGGCACCCAACCCCTTCCAGGGGGCTGCAGCCCAGCAGGCTGTGACTGCGGCGCTGAACCCCTCCCCGGGTCCTGCAGCCCCGCAGTCTGTGCCGCAGGCTGCAGCCCAGCCTGCTGGCCCCATCCGCTCATCCAAAGCGCACAGCGCCTTTGCCGCAGCGCAGGCCCTGCAGGCAGTCAACGTGTCGAGACGGGGCTCGCAGGCCGCACCCCTCAGCACCGCCATGCCTGAGGTGGCACAGCCAGCCACATCCCAGAGCACCTCACCTGACTCGGCGCGCCGCATGTCGGCCTTTGGGCAGGACGCTGTGCAGCTGCACAGGCCTGTGCAGGTGGGGTAGAGGCCTGTGAAGGGCCTGGTTGCAGGCCACCTGCTGCTGGGAGCATACATGCACTTTCCACTGCTCTTGCGGCATTGCAAGCCCTTTGCAGCAGCACATGCGTCTGCAGACAGAGCAGGCAGGGCTAGGCCCTTTGGGAGAACACTGCAGAGCAGATTGGATCTCATGAGGTGTAGGCACCCCCCATCAGAGGGGATGGATGCCACCAGGGTTTCTCAGCTCAGCCACTGACCAAACATTCCATGCTCTCCTGTAGATGGAAGAAGTTGAGGAGGACTGTGAGCCAGCCAGCCGGGAGGACAGCGAAGGGGACCGCCCCATGCCTCTGCAAAGCATCCAGCGGCACACCTCCGTTGACATGGGGGGAGTCAGCAAGCAGCCCCCTGCAGCACCTGGCAGCGGGCTGACACGAGCCGCCTCTGTGGGGTCCCCCTTCCTTGCGCAGCCAAGGCAGCAGCGCGGGCGCACGCCCTCAACCATGGGGGAGTCTGCCCGCATGGGGGACCTCTGCGACATGCAGGTGGGTGGGTTGGGGTCAGGCACCGCGGAGCGTTCCAAGGGAGGTTTGCAGGGCTGGACCCTTAGTGTCAGGGATCTTGCAGGATGTGCAGGTGCCTGGAAGGCAGCATCAAACAGCCTGGGGGTCACGTGATGCTGCTTGACAGCGAGGGCGCATGCCCTCCAGCATGATGCAGTCTGTCCGCAGGGTGGACATGTGCGGCATGCCGCTCTGATGGCAGTTGAGGGTTGCCTGAAGGGCGCATGAGCTGCACGCCTGCCAAGCAGGGGGTGACAGGGACCTGTGCGACACGCAGGCGCCCAGAAGCGGGCACTGGGGGCTGCATTGCTGGCAGCAAACAACATACACATTGGGCAGCTGTGTTTTTTGGGGGTGCACCCGTGGCTGGCAGGGCCACGTCAGATGGAAGGCATGGCACTGCAGCAACACCCTGCAGCTAACCAGTGCCCCGGCCAGGAAATGTGTGCTGGCAACTCTGCCCTGAGCAAGGACCCCTGTGATGCCTTGACACTCCTGCCTCTCCCCTGCAGGTCAATCTGGCTGAGCTGGAGACCAAGATCAGCTTTGTCCTGAAGCTGATGCTCAGCATGTTTGGCGTGCCCAAGGCCGTGGCCTGCTTTGCGGACAACCATGTCTGGCAGCAGACAGCCAAGGGCCTGGAGGAGGCTGATGGCGCCGCCTGGCGCCCATTCACCAGTGCTGTCATGCAGTGTGAGACGGACGAGCTCCTGAGCGTGGATGACACTCAGCAGGACCACAGGTCAGCAGTGGCGCGGTTGCACAATAGCTGCTTTCTGTGGGTTTTTGGGAGAATCAGGGGGCAAAAACAACTACAGGCAGCTGGTGTGCAGTCTACCATGCAGGCTTGCACGACTGGATTGCAGGTTGGTTGAGGCTGCCCATGTCCCATCTGCCAAGCTGCCTGCCATGCAATGCAATCCAGATGACCCGCTGAGCATTCCCCAGGGCCCCAGGTCGGGGCTGTACTGCGCCTGCACAATGGCTGTGCAGCTCACTACCCATAGCCCCACGAGCGGGTGCAGCAGACCTGTATTGCCGCTGAGGCTTTTGCCCAATCTTGAGCACAGCCTGCTCTGCGCTGCGCTTCCTCAACTTGCTGAGCAGCACCCTGTGCTGTGCAGGTTCAGGATGTGCTCGCTGGTGACTGCCAGACCCAGCATGCGCTTCTATGCCGGCATGGCACTGACGACCCAGGAAGGGGAGCCTTTGGGAGCCTTGTGAGTTGCTTGCAGAGCTCAGGCTCTCTCGCCAGTGCTGTTGTCCAAAGGTTATCAGGGTGCTGCCCAGTGCTGGGCAGCAACGCTGCACCCCCAGCATGGGACAGGCCTGCCCAGTGTATGGCAGATTGCTGCTGCTTCATCATCTGCCTGCTGGTGGCCCTCCCTGTGTCTGAGCGCTGCCCTAAACAGACAAGCCTGGTCCCTGCCGCCTGTCTGTGATTTGATGCTGATGGTGAGCAACTGTACCTGACACTCTGCCCGCCTGCATGATCAATCGCAGTTGCTGAGAGATGCGGCTGCGCCCCCTGTACAGGTGTGTCGTTGACTGGGCCCCACGGGCGCTTACTTCAGACAACGGCTCCCTCCTGCGCAATTTTGCAGACATGCTGTCCCGCGATGTGGAGCGCCAATTTGAGGCACACAGAGGGGCTAGGTGTGTGCACAGGCTGCCTGCTGAGTCCCCTTGGGTTTATGTGAAACTGCCAGACTAGGCTGCACTGGACAATACTGGTGGGCATCCAACATTATCAGCCTCAGCTACAGTGAGGGGACCAGCGGTTCACATCGTGGAGTAGATGGCCAGGCTGCTTGGTCACAATAATTGGGCAGTCACCATGGAGTGCTGGCCTCTGTCTTGTCTGGGCTGGGAGCCAGCTGGGCTCTGGGCGGCCTGACTGCGTGCTGCAGAGTGGAGTCTGCCAGCTGCAGCCTATTGCTGCCCCTTTAGAGACCCCTTGCAGCCAGCTGGGTGGTGGCCTGATGGATGGCAAGCTCTACTGGCCAGGAAGTTAGGACCTTGTCTGCCGTCTGCAAAGGCAGCCAATATGTTGCCGCAGCGCGACACCCTTGTATTGCCCTGCAGGCAAATTTTCAGGAGCCACGCAGGTCTCTCGAGCTAGACCCACTCCCTAACATGCAGACCAAAGGAAGTGCATCAAGCTGACCCAGGTCACCTGAGAGACCCTCTCACTTGTCTGCAGGCAAACGTTTGAGGAGCAGCGCAAGTCCATTGAGCTGACCCAGGTCATCATGGACGGTGTCAGCGATGCAGTGGCCTTGCTGGATGTGACCAAAGCGGGCTGGCCAATGCTGTTTGCCAACGAGGGGTGGCGGCAAGTCACAGGTGGGCAGGGCGTGCACTGCGGTCTCCACAGCTTGCATCGCCTTCCGGCGTGCCCAACAGCCGTAGAAGGAGCGGTATCTGTGCTGCTCCCGCCTTGAGGGTCATGAGTGACATACGAATCAGCCAGAGTGTGCATGGCATCAGGTGCAGAGCTGCTGCTGACCCTTCTGCATTTTAAGGCAACAGGGATGTCAGCCTTGAGCGCCTGGTTTTTCCAGTCCTCCTGACAAAGTGCTTGTGAGCCATGGGCAGCTCTTGGGCATTTTTGACCTGCCATGTCACTGTGCACAGCAAAAGTGTATTTGTGGCCTGTAGCCAGCTCATGCATTGGCCCCTGCTGCCATGAGTCAAAAAGTGCAGCTGTGCAGAATGCCTGTGCAAAGCATTGCTTGGGTACCTGCAGAAGAGAACGTGAGCCTTATTTGTTCGAGGCCCAACGAGCCCATGCTGACTGCAGGCAGCTCGCGCATGTCGACCTCTGGCAAGGGCTTCTGGGACATCTTCCGGGTTCCAGGCTGCTCCTCGGACCGCTTGTGGCTGCAGTACATGGGCCACATTGAACGCAAGCAGGAGTTCACGGCTGAGGTGGTGCGCTCCCACAGCAGCGGGAAGAAGCTGCACCACATCACCTTCCGGTGGGTGGAGTGGTGCAGTGGGTGTGATGGCTGTCTTGCGATGCTCAGCAGGTCTGATGTACAAGGAGAGTGATAATCTCTGGGCAATGCAGCTTCCATACAGCAAAGCAGCCCCTCGAGGCCTTGAGGAGGCCACCAGCCAGCTTCTGTGCACTGATGATAAGAAGGTCTTGCAGCATGTCACCTGCAGCAGCACTGTTGCAATTGCTGCCCTGCTGCAGGCTGGCATCCCAGCAGGCGGCAGCCGACGGCATGGGGCGCCCTCAGGACATTGACGGCCTGCTGGGGGGAAATCTCTGGTTTGGCATCATCAAGCCCTCCAAGGCTATGACCCCCACAGGAATTTACCCTGTGCCTCAGCCAGGTGGGCACCTGTTGTGACCTGCTGCCTGCCATGTGACCAGTGCTGGCATCTACCCTGCAGGTGTGTGCTGTCTTGACATGGGAGACTCGCCTTGGGCCTGCAAAAGCGCAGAGCTGGGTGCCCACAAACCCGCACAGTCCAGAGTTTGTAAAGCACAGGGCCTCTCCTGGGCCGCATGCCCGTTGCTTGAGGCTGCGCCAGCACAATCTGCAGCAGCATATTGCAGTGACACGCGCTGCCCCTCAGTCCTGCTGTGGCTGCCTGCAGCCGCTATGAGGCATGCGACGGACCCTTCTGTGGAGGCAAGCTCCACAGGCACGCACGTGGGCGGGGAGACCCATCGCACCACACCCTTTGAGGATGTGAAGCTGGGCCAGCTGCTGGGCAAGGGCAGCTTTGGGGCTGTCTACTCAGGCGTCTGGAATGGCGCACAGGTCGCAGTCAAGGTGTGCTCCCTGCCTGCGATCCTTAAATTTACAGAGTGCCTCTAGGCCAGCAGCACCTCTAACTTGGGCAGTGCATGCAGCTGTCTTGTGCGCACCGGCATGATGCAGAGCATCATCCCTGCTGCTGAGTCTTTCACATCCCTGCAGGTGATGGAGCACCTGCCCACTTTGGCAGCCCATTTGCTAGGAACTGAATGGATACCTGTGCACGCACTGATGGTCCGGGCGCTGCAAATTGTATTGACCATCTCTGCAGACATGACTGAAAACCTGTTCACAGAGGAGGCCTGGTGCTTCTGCGCAACCAGCGTAGGGTCTGTACCACCTTAACGGTCCCTCCAGCTACTTTCTTGCCCTGCAGATTCTTGAGAACCTCTTTCACGGGACTTTCCCTGACCTGCATCCAGTCACTGTAAAGTTATAAAGGTTATTGACAAGGCACCCCTGCCCTGAGCAAAGCATCCCTCAGACAAGTATCTGTGCTGCCTCTGCAGATAGTTGAGCACCTGCCTACAGGAGAGGCCTGTTGCGCCAGCAGACAACCAGACACTCGAGTGCTCTGTCTGATCTGGCCAGGCTTCTCTTGCCTTTGCAGATGATTGAGCACCTGTCTACAGAGGAGGCTCAGCGAGCCAGCAACGAGGCTCTGGAGGCCATCCTGGGGCTGAAGATGATGCACCCCAACATCGTGCGCACCTTCAAATTCACAACCTGTGAGCGGGCGGTGAGTACCCTCACGGCCCAGCTTCCTGCTTGGAGCATGCATAGCCATGTGACCACAGCCAGGTGTGCAGGCTGTCCGTGCAAGACCATGGGTGCAGCCTCGGGGATGGTCGGCACCCAGCTTGCGGAGCTCTGTGCACTGCCTCTGCCAGATGTGCATAAGGCGCCCCAAGCCTGGCTTTGGCACTTGTGCTGCCTGTGGTTCTCCCAGGACTTGGGGCAGACAGCTGCCCCTCCTGCAGCAGTGCAGGCCAACATCCCTGAGCTGAGCCACTTGGATGAACAAGCGCCGACTGTGCTGCAGCCCTACTTCCCAAACAAACACATGTGAACGGCTCTCCAGATGTTTGTGCTGCCGCGTGCAGGCCAACATGTCTGAGCTGACGCGCTTGAGCGCGGACGGCAGTCTGACTCCTTTCCAGGAAGACAGTGCCTCCGCTGACGGGGGGCTCACCCCTGATCTGTGCACAGCCTCCGGGCGCAAGCTGGCGCCCACAGTCATGGAGACCTGGATCCTCCTGGTGGGCTTGCAGTTGTGCGCAAGACAGGGAAGCATTGGAGCCTCGTCGCAAATGGATGTTAATTCCCGGTTTGCCAGATGGTGCACATCCTCGGGGCACACGCTGCCGCAGGACACCAGACCAGCCTGTTCCATGTTGTGCAACCATGTAAGTGGAGAGAGCAACTGCTGTCTCATGCTGCATCTGTGGCTGAGCAGCG
Source organism: Asterochloris erici (assembly GCA_019693375.1). Taxonomy (NCBI): domain Eukaryota; kingdom Viridiplantae; phylum Chlorophyta; class Trebouxiophyceae; order Trebouxiales; family Trebouxiaceae; genus Asterochloris; species Asterochloris erici. The sequence goes on from JAAMXJ010000437.1 coordinate 353,548, forward strand.
TGCAGCCATGCCCAGCTGCTGCTGTGATGGTCCTGGCTGTACCTCATAGCTCTTGGGGGCCCCAGTCTGCAGCTGGCTTGAGCCAGGGTCATGGAGACCTGGCTCCTGATACTGGCAGGACTGGACTTTATTTCATGAGGTGTCCTCCACTAGGAAACTGCATGCTGGGGTCATCTGACAGAATGGCTTCTTCATGTGACACTTTGCATTGGAGGCTGGGGCTTGAAGTGTGCAGCCACTCACATTTTTGGGCACCAGGGCTGACGCAAGGCAGAGAGGTTCCAGCAATGCCATTCCAGACTTTGCGCTTGGTGCTCTGCGTGCTGCCTGGGACAGGGGGCCCATGGTTGTGTGGAAATGGTGACGCTGGGGTTACCAGCACACATGCAGCATTTAGTGATTGCTTTGCCTCTAGTGATGCAGCCGTGATTCTAGCCACAGGCTATGTGCCAGCTGCTGATGAGCAGATCAGGCACTTTGTGTGCTTTGATCTGCGCATCAAGCTGACTGCTGGGGCCCTGCTGCAGGAACTCTGCAACAGAGGGTCGCTGCAAGAAGCAACCGACCGGGGAGCGTTCCGGAGCTCCAAGTGGGTGGCAAGCCATCAGCTGACCGTGCACCCCTGGCTTGGACCCGACTTTGCGCAACCCCCCTCACCTTGCAGCGGCGGCTGGTGCGGCCAGGCAGGCAGCAGGGAGTCGCTTGCCTGCTGCCTGACGCCAGGCCTGCCTGCAGCCGGGTGCTGGAGCAGGGCGGCCTCGTGACTCCTGCCTGAGCGCGGACCAGGAGCCGCAGGGTGCTGACGCCGTGTGGGTGTCTGCTGCAGGCAGCGGGACTTGCCGGACCTGGTGCGTATCATGCAGACGCTGGTGGAGATTGCGTCAGCCATGGCCTACCTACACAGCTTGGACATCCTGCACAGCGTGAGCCAGCTGGCTCGTGTCTGGGCCATCTTGGCAGAATGTGCAGCATGCTGGAGACCCAACCTTGCACTGCTTTGGGCATCCGTGGCTCTGCTTGCGGGGCTGTTAGATTGGTGGGGACAACATATCCTGCTGCTGAAGCGGTGTCAGCTGTCCTCAGCAACATGTCCATCCTTCCCCTGCACCAGCAGTAACATGTTTGCGGTTGCGGGCGTCTGTAGGGCAGCATATCACCTGCCTGCTGGACCTGGCCGGGGATGTGCCTGCTGGACCTGGCCGCCAGCAACAGGGCTACTCACCAGACGGCTTCTCCTCCCTGGCGCAAATACATAATCACATCAGAGTGCACATCCGCTGCCTGCAGGACCTCAATGGCAACAACATTCTGCTGGTCAACAATCCTGGCATGGATGAGCGTCCCTTCTCTGTGAAGGTGGGACCACCGCCTTTTCCTGCAAGCGTGGTGGCATGGTGTGCCTATGGGGTGCCTATGGGTGTCTGCTCCCTGACGGCATGGATCTAAAGAGTTGACAATTCAGTGGTCTATATTGCGATCTGTGCTGCCTCCCATGGCGCAGCCATGCTCAGCTCTCGAAGGGTCTCAGTTGGTCCCTGCAGGTGTCAGATTTTGGGTTGAGCCGGGTTTTTACTGGCTCCACTGGCATTGCCACAGAAACATATGGCACTGTGACCCACATGCCGCCAGAGCTGCTGTCCGAGGGCCGCCTTACCCGGGGCGCAGATGTATACGCCTTTGGCGTCCTGAGTGAGTCGCCGCCTGCCATATGAGGGAGTTGCACAGCCCTCTGCTGCTGCCTTGCTGCCTCAGCAGGGCTCCCATGGGCCTCTGCTGCTGTCTGACTGGCGCATGATCTGTTGCGCGTGCCAGCTGTGCCCATAGCAGGGGCAGCCCTCTGCGCTGCTGTCTTGCTGGTGAATGCCCTCAGCAGGACTCTTGTGGTGCTGTGCTGCTATCTGACCGCCATGCAGTGCGTGGCTCGTGCCCAGCAGTGTATGCACAGTGCACTTCTTGAGGGGCACCATTGCCCAGTACATTGAATCGCAACAAGGCTTCCAGGTGGCAGTGTGTGTTGCCTGCCTGCAGTGTGGGAGCTGTATGTGGGCACTCGCCCCTGGGCCGGCATGAGGCATGTCCAGGTCATTGCCCAGAAGATGCGAGGACTCGGGTCGCTGGACTTCCCCGCCGGCACACCAGCGCAATATGAGGCAAGCAGGCCACTGGCATGTTCATGCTTGCCAGCTCCTCAGCAGGGATTGAACATGTGTGCACATCGGGGAGGCACCTACCCGTCGCCTGCTGGTATGTCATTCACTGGTGTTGTGGACCTCCGTGCAGTGCCTCCTGATCACTGGCTTCTGACGGGCACATGCCATATGCCACTTGATGCAGCGCGAGCTGTCGTACTGTTCCCCTCTGCAGGAGCTGGCCCAGCAGTGCATGCTGCCTGATGACAGAAAGCGGCCAACCTTCAGGGAGATCTGCGACGAGCTGGAGCCCATGAGGGACGCTGTGTATGAGGGACAGCTGCGCGCGCAGCCAATAGCCTCAGCGAAGGCAGAGGAGGGTTGAGAGTCAGGCAGCAGTCCTCTGCCTCACACCTGTGCATGTCATCAAGCTAGAGCAGCAGCGTGTATTGAGCACTTGGCAGGGGGCTGCGGCCAAGGTGGCCTTGCCAATACTGGCTTATGTATGCCACAGCAGCACCTGGCCCCAGCCCGTGGCATGCTGCCCCAATAAATTTCATGATGTTCCCTTTTGCCAGATATGCTGACCACACCCCACTGCCCCTGTAGTACGGCCGACGAACCCACTTCAGTCTACCCCGCCTTGCTGCCTCCTCAGCAGCTGCTCAGGGAACTCCCAATTTGCATTCAGCTTTCTGCGCATGCATCATTGACGTGTGCGGGGGGACAGAGTAACACTGCTCAGGCTTTCTGCTCAAGCTGCCATAGAACTAGCTTGATGTCCACCAGCACTCCTCTCAGGCCTCAGCTGAGTAACACCTCGAGCCAGCCAGAAGTGGTGCCTGAAAACAGCGACATGAAGTGTTTTCATCCGAAAAACGTTAAGATGATGAAACAGTCAAGCAGAGGAGGGCCGCGAGCGGGGAGGGGCATTCACTCTGGGGAGACTGCGAGCGAGTTCATTGAGAGAGGCGGTTGTGCGGTGTTCTGAGGACTGCCTGCCTGCACAGACTGCTCTTGCAGACAGAATCTGAGCTCGCAGCGCCAGCGCATGTGCGTTCTGCATGGCCAAGGCAGCCTGCTGCTGGGCAGCCTGCTGTTGAACAACAAGGATGACGCCGTTCCTGACAGGATTGCCATCTGAGACATGCTGATTGCAACCCTTTGCAGGTGTTGCCTTGGTCGCGGCCTGCTGCTGGACTCCTGGTGGGTGGTTCGTTGATTGCGCCTGCACGTGAGTACCAGGTGTACCTTTGGGCCATTCGCAGTAAGCATCTGGCAGACATGCCCAGCATGGCCTGGGTGCAGGTCAGCTTGATGCACCACACAATCAGCAAGCCATGACAGATACCGGCGTCCATTTGTGGCCAGGCCTGAGTCCCCCTTGCTTCTTGTGCCCACCTGCATAGCCACATGGCTTCCGGGGCGCTGGCTTGGCCGAAGGGCAGACACGCCATTCTGCTGGGCACCTAAGGTGGCGCCGGCTGGAAGCCGGTGCAGCTGCCTGGCACGCAGCTGCTGCTGCCACGCCCGCATCTGCTCAGTGGTGTACTGAGGCGCCCGCACGTGCTGGGGGCTGTGGGTCGGCGGAGCCTGCTGCGTGCCGTGGGCTGGCGGAAGCTGCTGCGGACTGCATTCAGGCACAGCCTGCTGCAGGCGGCGAGCTGGCAGAGCCTGCTGCTGGCCTGGCTGCAGGGCGTGAGACCTGACGTCCTGGGCAGCTGCTTGCCTGGACGGTGGGCAGCTCTGTGGGCGCTGCGGCCCATTGGACGCGGCCCTTGACCATAGCTGACCGCGCGGTGTCACAGAGGCAGCAAACCCCAGAGATGGGCGCACAGGTGGCCCCATGGCTTGCTGCCTCTGTTGACCTGGTGGGCTCAAGGGTTGCTGTCCTGTCAGGGGGTTTTCGCTGTACTGAATCACAGCGTGCTGAGTGGGCATGCTGGGGCCTGGCTCCGTGCAAGCTGGCCTGGAGGAGCAGGACTGGGTCGGCGAGGCCGCCAGAGGCGCAGGTGCCGAGGACGGGTGCAGGGCCGCCTGCTGCTGCTGGGGACCCAAGGTGAGGCACCCAGGCCTGCAGCCGAGAAGCCATAGCATCCAGCGGAAGCGCCTAGGCGTGATGTGGCAGCAACAGGCACAGGCAGGGCCAGGCAGTCATGCCAGCATGCTGGCAGGAGCGCTTGCGGGTCCACATTGACGGTCCCGAACCACTGCAACAAAGCCTATGTCAGGTGCAAATGACAGCATGCATGCGCGGCGCTCAACCTCCAAAACCAGCCCCGCCTGTCAGCATGGCCAGTGAGTCACAGATGGGTCCCCTTGAGCAGGCTGCAGCACTCACAGGCTGGAGGAACGCTGCCGCCTCTTCCTTGCCCGCTGCAGCTCCCGCGGGAAGCTGCTGGGCACCCCATCTGGCGGCCAGGCCAGCTGTCCCTCTGGCAGCTGCACAGAGGGGCTGGTGCTGGGCGGCCGCTTGCCGGACAGCATGGACGCCCACATCGTGGACGTGCCTGCACATCACACACAGCAGCCCACCTGTGGCCACATGCAGCAGCAGTCTGCCACTGCTGGGCAGTGCAGCACAGCACGTCACATCGCAGGTGTGCCTGCAAGTCACACATGGGTTCGAGAGCCCACACGCGCCGCCTCGGGGGACCACTGCCTGCTAGACGAACAGCCTGCCAATGGGCCCTGGCAGTCAGAGGGCCAGCAACAGCTTACAGGCCCAGCATGAACTTGACCCAGCCCAACATCTGGCGACTTGGCTACCGTTCAGCATCAAGAGCAAGAGCAGCATCGAGAGCAGGGCATGCATAAGGTGTCGCCTTATGAGTAAGGGCAGGCTGACTGCCTTTCAACAGCGGTAACGCCCACCTGCTGAGTGGGCCTGGCGCCCGCCCTGGCCCCTGGGCACCAGTGGCGGCTTGGCTCGCTGTGCCCCTGACGAGTCAGGCGTCCCGGTCCTCATGGCTTGCGAGGCAGCCTGCCCACGGGTGTTGCGCTGGGGCCTGGCTGCACCGCCCTTGCTGGGCCTCGCGTCCAGGTCCAAGGCAGCTCTGGAGGGTGCCCACGCCCTGGGCGGGGGTTGGGAAGCTGGGGGGCATGGCCTGCAATATGTGTGGACGAGGGGCGTGGGACAGGCTGGCTCAGAAGTGAACACCGGGCAGCCCAGAGTGTCTGTGCCCCTCACCAGGGCTGAGCTGGAGGGCAAGTCATGGGGCCCACCACGTGAGGGGTGGCAGGACTTTGCAGGGGCAATGCATCTGAGGTCTGGGCAGGCACAGCAGTAGTCCCTCGGGGCCTCATAGCACTTGACCCAGACGGGAACAATCGCTTCCTGTCAGGCACCAAGCAGTGCAGGATGCAGGGCAGCCCAGAGGAAGCCTTTGTGCCAGTGAGTGGCGCCTGCAAGGCCTGCTGGTGGTTTCGCAAGACAGCAGGCGCACCTGCAGAGGGGCAGGTGCGCGTGGAAGGCGGCCGCCAGCAGCAGGCGCTGGCAGGTGCTGCACCGGACCAGGTGCAGCTGGCCGTGCTTGTTCATGCCGGCGCAGCTGGCAGCCAGCAGGTGATCGAGGGAGTCCGGGCGAGAGCAGGTGGTGGCTGCCATCCTTGCGAACTCAGCAGCCCTTGGCGCGTGACCTGCAGCAAGCACGGGCCTTGCTCTGCACATGTTGCATGGCACACTGGCATGCTTGTTGCCTGCTGCTCGATGTTCAGCAGGCGGGAGCTGCACCTCAGCCTTGCCTGGCATGCGTAAGTACGACAGCTGGGATAGTCGAGGCACAGCCTTGGCAGAGCTAGCTGCTGTGACACAGTGCTGGGTGGATGCACGTTGGCTTCCTACACGATGCCATCTGCACGGCTGTTGTACCAGAGTGTGCACCTGGTGAAGCCCTGAACACGGCACCTGCAGATGTGCTGAACGCCAGAGTGCATGAGAATGCAGCCAGGCCAGCCTGCTGATAGGGCAATGACGTGTGCTCAAGGCATGCCAGCAGCACACCTAAGGGAGACGTCGGCTGAGAGGCAGCAACTTGATTGCCCCTGCCGGTGCCAGGCCGGTCCTTGGGGGATGGCTGCCCCCCAGCGGACGCTGCTGCAGCTGCTGCCTGCGCCTGGTGCGGGGCTGCACCAGGAGAGAGGGGCTGCTCCCCAGCATGGGCTTTGCAGCCAGCCCCAGGGGCAGGCCTGCTCTCAGCAGGGGCCTGTTGCTGCCCCCCAAGACTCAACAGTTCGGCGTGTACGTCTTTGCAGAGGAGCTGGTGCTGCTTTGCAGCAGACCTGGCATGGCCCTGGCCTGTCTCTGTCAGCCTGCAGCGCAGCACAGCGCTACTCACAGTGTTGCAGGCAGGTCCCAGGCAGCTGGTTGTGCACCAAACCGCAGCCGCAGCCTGTGCCTGCAATCAGACAAGCAGCGCGCTCACCTGACATCCATCTGAGCATCGCCCGGCTGGAAGACGCCTGACAGGCACCATGCCAGGCCAGCGGAGTCAGCAGAGCGCAGCACTGCTGGCAGGGCCGCTACAGCTTTGTCCAGCCCTGGAGGCGGCAACACAAGCTATCAAGACGCAGCAGCAACAGTTCAGTTGAAGTGGCACTTGTAATGCTGCTGGACTGCACCAGGCCTTATGCTGCCTTTGCCAGAGCTCTACACTTCGGGGAGGGAGCTACACACCTTGTTGCAGTATGGCAAGCTTCTGGCTCTCGCTCTCCAACATGTTGCAGCCCACGATCTCAGCACCATTGAAATGCTGCAGCTGGCGAGCACAGCACAGGCCGCCTGGAACTTATAAGGGGATTTCACACAATCTGTATAATGGGCACTTCAACGATGGTTCTCCCCTATCTGACACCGCATGACAGAAGGAGGAGGCTCGATGGTGAGAACTATGCAATGTAGCGTGCTCTGTTCTGCACTGAATCAGTCAGAGCCTAGATGCCTGCAAACGATGGTGGCTGCAGACTCAGCAATCCCAGGTGGAACTGCGGCAAAATTTCATATGGCTGTCCAAAAGCCCTTGAAGCCAATGGCCAGGTGATCAGAGGGAAACACATCATCTGGAATGGCACGAAAGCCTGCAGTCTCGGGCCCTCCTTGTTTCAGCTCAAATGGCAGCTGCAGCACGCTGTGCACCTGCCAGTGGTGTGAAAGCCAGATGTAGTCCAAGCACCCCGCAAAGGAGTCGGTCTGAGTTGTGAGCTGAGGCTCCATGCCAAAGGCCTGGCTATGCATGCTCTGCAGCTGTAGGCCATGAGTGCAGGGCCTAAATTGCTGCAGGGCAGCGCTGGCCTGCTTCTCACGTGTGGCAGGATGCTCGCAGTGCAGAGGGCCAGCTGCACCTAGCTCCCCAGCCAGCAGCTGATACACAGCGCTGCTCACAAAGCCGCCCGGTGGCACCTACAGGTAGGCCATGGCTGACTGCTGTCAGATAACAAGCAAACTGCAATGTCGTCAGGCAAGCAGCTGTAGTCAGGCAGGCCAGCATCTCTGGTTGTACACGGGCCAACAGTGCTCAGCAACATGGAAGGCAGCGCGCTGCACACACACCACCTCGGGGTCAAAAACATCGGCATGGTACTTCCGAGCCATGCTGTTGAAGTCTCCTCCAATGAGGACCGGCGAGTCCTCTCCCAGGCTGTGCTGCTGCAGCATGGCAGCTACCCTGCCGCACAGGATATGGGCCTGCAGCAGCTTGATGTCTGGCCACTGAGGGTTGTAGTAGAGGTGGCACGAGGCCACCACCACCTGCCTCCCGCTGGTTCTGTGCTTCAGCACTGCCAACACTGCTCCATCCTCGCGGGCCTCCAGCTGCTGCTGCAGTGGGCTGGCAGGTGCCAGCTGCAAATTTAAAGCTGCCACATGATCTGAGAACCTGCATGGTGGCACGTATGTCCATGCCAGCTCACCCGGCAGTTTGAAACGCTCCCTGATGGTTGGCACCACAGTATTGCTGGCTGTGAGGTGTCGAGCCTTGGCAGAGCAAGCGTAGTGCATAGGCATCATGCACAGGGCATCCTCAAGCCCAGCTGACCTGCACAGCTCACTGGTCTTCAAAGCAAACTGAGAGGCCCTCCAGAATAGTGCAATGCCCTCAGGAGGACCTGAAACGTCGTCTGCTCCCCTGCTGCGCAATTTGAGGTGGCCCTGCAGGTCCATCAGAAGTGAGCCAGATTGAAGGGACCTCAGTGACTCACAGGCTGGCCGCGTGCACAGTGCATCAAGTTTTGGTGAGATGTCAGGCAAAGGTGCCTCAGTGATGCAGAGGCTCCAGTGATTCAGGGGCCGGCTCATGTCTCCAACCTGTAGTCCCTGCTGCTGGAGCATGGGCTCCAGGTCTGCCTGAAAGATGTCTTGCTGCACCTGCGTGTCAGGTGAACTGCACCATGATGGAATAGGTCGCTCAAGCAGAGTGCTCATCAAGCACTGCACCTCTTGGAGACAAAGGATATCTGGATTCCAGTGCTGCAGTTCAGTCCTGATTCTGGGCCATCTGCTGGTCCATCTGAGGTGCTCTGCAGTACAATAGCTGTGCCTGCAGGCAACAGTGGTGTCTGATTGAGCAGGAGGGAAACAATGTGAAGCCAACCCCAAAAAGGCATACCCTCCAGAATCTGCATATTTTTGGGCTAATAGATTGTATGATACAACAGTAGCATAGTCAGGGCAGTCTGGTTGTGCCCCACCCTGGACAGGCACAAACTGCCTCATGGATAGCGAGCTTCAAGTCAGGTCAAGCATCCATGACCTATCAGGTCGAGTCATTTGAGACTGGGGACTGGAAAACACCAAGCTTTTCAGATAGGGTAGCTGCTTCAGTAGTATTTTATTGGCATGTCGCACGTAAACTGTGACCAGCAATGCACACACCTCAGCGCAGAACATTGTGCACTGGCTTCTCTGAGTATCAGTAACATGCTGAAACACAGCTTAAGTCTGGCCTCTGCCAGTGTCCCAGCAGTACTAGCCTTGGGACAGTTGCAGCTGATAGTCAACTTCACATTGTAGTGTCCCGTAAATATGGGCAACCAACATGCATTTGAATTGCAGTCCAGAACATGAAGTCAGCAAGCGAGTGAGCAATGTCTCAGAAGGGGTTTGTTCAAACGAGTAATTCACTGTCGACTGTTCCTTGTAGGCGGGAGGGAGGGAACAAACTCAAGCTCAGCATGATTGAGTTGATGGTTTTCTATGCTTGGTTGCTGACTGCCGCTCAAGGCTCTCTCCTGGGGCTTTGGCACTCCAGATTGCATGTAGGAATTGCCCAAGGTATCTCATTTGTAGAACTCTGGCAGCACCAGCCTGTGTCAGGCAACCATATGACGCCTTGATGCACTAACCCCAGGCGTTGTGCACCTCCTCTGGGCGGCTGGAGGCTGCCAGCCCGCCAGGCCAAGGGCAAGCGGCCTTATGCTATCAGGTATTGCTCCAGGCTCTCGCCCGACAGCTCCTCCAGACGCCGCAGCAGGCTCTGTGTGGCAGCCTCCACAGCATGCTCAGGGTCCTCAACCAGCTCAGCCAAGAAGGGAAGCGCCTCAGGGAGCAGCACCAGATACTCTTCGCGCACGCGCTCCACGAGGCCGGCCACCACTGCAAGGGCCTGCAGCCTGCGAGGCGCCTCAGAGCTGCGTGTTGCCATCAGCACCTGCAGGGTGGTGTAAGGGGTTGACAGGCAGCCAGTGAGGTGTGTGGGGGCGGTCTGCAAGGTGCTTTGGGGCTGCAGTGGCCATCAATACCTAACAGGGTGATGCACTGGCAACTCTCAGGCTGAGAAAGGTGTGTGGCAGCAGCCTGCAGGAGGCCCCAGGGCTGCGTGTGGCCATGACAGTGTCAGAAGGTGAGGACTGCTGCTTGAGATAGTGAGGGCGGGCACCTGGGGGGATCCCCACAGGCGGTTATGTCAGACAGAGCCCAGGTCACAGCGAGAAAGGAAGGTGCAGTACGCAGCTACCAAATTTTCTAGATGTGCAGGACGGCTTCCGAGCACATCACCCCACAAGGCACTGACTGGGCAACCCATGCTGGCCGCAAGGCAAGCCCACCTGGTGGTTCAGGGGCTTCCACAGCGCATCCGTGTTGGCTGCAACAGCCAGCTGCACCAGGACAGCCACAGGCGTCTCCAGCACCAGTCCCTGTTCCTGAGGGACAGGGTTCTGCCCCGCAGGAGCCACTTCTGCATCGAGCCCCGACAGCTGGCTGTGCACCTCAAGAGGCACCTGCCGACCCAGCTGAGCCACCAGGGGCGGCAGCAGGCGGTGGAATGTGCCCTCAGTCACAAAGGTGGCGCCCCCGTGCAGGCAGGCATGGTACAGGGACTGCATGACCTGCAGGCAGGGCAAGGCACCAGTCAAGCTGCAGCCACCAGGGAGGTGGATTGTGCCCTCGCTCACACAAGCCTGGAAATATACAATGCACTCAGTTGAGAAGCATGGCCCTATGGTGCATTCAGCCATCATCAAGGGAATGCATGACCTTCAATGACCTTCAGGTGCCGCCAGATAAGCTTGTCAGAGTGGACGTCTGAAATTGAGGTGGTGTGGCACGTGTGGGTCTGCAGAATCCAGTGGAGGCAGAGTGCAGGCAATACAGCCACAGCAGCTGGGCACGAGCGGCATTCTCAGTACAAGATCCATGCAACAGGCTGCTGCTGGCTGCACACCCCAGGAGACAGGCTCAGCCCACCTCAAGGCGCAGGCACCATCCGGTCCGGACAATCCATTCATCTGTGCTGCTCTCGACGGCTGCCCCAGCGGCGGCCAGCAGCTTGCGCCGCTTCCTGCTGCGCTTGTCCTCTTTGCCTCCAGCAACAGCCCCTGCTGGCTCACTCCCCCCCAGGTGGGCAACAGCCGAGTCCAGAAGGTAGCGGTAGAAGGGCACGAAGACGGAGCGCAGGGACTGGGCCAGGCAGCGCACCAGGTGGAACAGGGTGGCCTGCCTGCCCAGGGGCAGCGCCTCTGCAGACGGGGGCAGCAAAGAAGGGAGGTCAGGCACCATCAGGCACTGCAGCTGCAGCCTAGAGCTTCGACAGATGAGTGCAGCCAACGCCCAAGCCATAGATGGGGCTTGGCAGAATCGTGCCACAGCCCCTTCAAGAACGTGGCCAAGCAGATCCAGCTGCCCGCGACCGCCAGTGGCCCCCGCCGCACGTTTGCCAATGAGGAGGTCATCCGGCTGTACACAGCAGCGGACGACCATGCGCGGAGGTGGGAGGCACCCGCGGGGGGGGGG